>VCAZ01000223.1:105000-132500 GCA_005784505.1 Bagarius yarrelli
CTCTCTCTCTCTCTCGCTCTCTGTAGGTGTCAGATTTCTACAGATGGTTCTCGTTAACCCCCCCCATCCCCACTCTTTCGCTCACCTCATTCCCTCATCATTCTCTCTCTCTCTCTTTCCCCCTCTCTCTCTCTGTCCAAGGTGGGTGTGGGGCGAGTAGGAGAAAAAATATAAACCTCTTTTCATCCCACGTTTCTTTCGCCTCACCCTCTTCACGTCACTCCAAATCCAGGAGTCTAAAATCTAAAAACGCTAGGCTGTCTCTTTCTTGTAGCTCAGTGGTTGGGTTTGCTGATCAGATCATAAGTTCAATTCCCAGCACCACCAAGCTACCACTGCTGGGCCCCTGAGCAAGGCCCTTAACCTTCAACTGCACAGCTGGATAAAAATAGAGATAAATGTAAGTTGCTCTGGATAAGTCCAGAAATGTAAATGTAGTAAATGTTTCTCTCTCTCTCTCTCTCTCTCGCTCAAACACACACACACACACACAAACACACACACACAGGCTATCTAATCACATGTGAAAGTCAAGCAGCACTTAAAACTCTGCTGTGAAGTTCTGAGGTTTCAGGACAAAAGTTGACAACAAACATGACTGAGCATAAATTCCCCTCTCTCTCTTTTCTGTGTGTCTCTCTTTCCGTCTCTCTCTTTCTTTTTCTTTTCTGTGTGTGTCTCCCTCTGTCTGTCTCTCTGTCTCTCACTGTGTCTCGCTCTATGTCTGTGTCTCTCTCTCTCTGTGTCTCAGTGTCCCTGTCTCTCTCTTTCTGTCTCCCTCTCTCACTCTGTCTCTCTCTCTCTCTCTCTTTTCTCTAAAAAAATGCTAATTAAAGGCCTTTAAAAAAGTCAAAGTCTTTCTTTCTCCGCTTTCTCCTTGTCCAAAAAGGCTCTTATTTTTAGAAGTGCACTCTCTTCCTTCTTCACTCCCTCCCTCGTTCTGTCCCCTCCATTCTTCTCTTCTTTTTTTCTTATTTTCAGTTGAGAAGAAAAACCACGACTGGGAAAACACAGAGCGAAGAGAAAAGCAGGGCAGGAACGAAATTATTCAAAGCAAAGCAAGGAGTGAGAAAGAGGAAGAGAGTGACCAAAAAAAGGGCAAAAGAGAAAAGGAGTGGGGGAGTAGAGAGGGCAGCAGGCAGAAAATGGAAGTAAAACGTTAGAGGTATGAAGAGAAAAATAAATTGGAACAAGAGAAATATACAGGAAAAAAACAGACAGGAAGTAAAAAAGGGTTTGTAAAAAAAGGAGGAGAAAATAAGAGGAAAAAGGGACAAAATAATAAAAATAGATTAGAAATTTAGATAAAGAGATATTAAAGGAGAGCAAGAGAAAAGAGAGAGAACGATGGATAGGACAAAAAAGAAAAAAAGAAAGAAAGAAAGACAAGGTAGTAAACTTCAAAAGGGGTAAAAGGTATAAAAAGGTGATGAGAGAGTTGCCCTCGCCGGGTTCTGATGTTATAGTCGGGTTCTAGAATTAGAATGCTTCAGTAGAGTTAAAGAAAAAACAGCCAGGTTCGAGAACTTTGTTTAAAAGCACAACATCGGTTTCTAAGACAGAGGTTAGGCTTGAGAATGCCACACCAAGGCTCCGTCTGAGCTGGAAAACAACAGCCCGGTTCTAGAACACAGCTTAACCACACAAGCGGCGTTCTAGAACATCACTTACACACTACTCCCATCTGACTGGTGCTGCATCTTTTAGAAAATCAATCACCAGGCTCTAGAACTAGACCAAAATGAACGCACACGATTCCTAAAACGCCGGTCAGGTTCTAGAACCCTGCTTAAATAAAGTCCTAGCTGGGTTTTAGAACTCCAGTATTGGTTCTAAATGTTATTATCTCTTAAAATGATGTGAGAGGCATGTTCCAAAAAATGTGGGCCAAAAATCACACACACACACACACACACTTCACTGCACAGTGCGCTATTTTAAGAGTCTGCAATTTTTTGGTCTAATTTCATAAATCTTTGCATCCCGCTTCCATGAAATCCCACAATGCACTGCGGCGCAGCGTTTCCAGCCCAGTGGGTTCTGCTAGCCTGCTGTTTAAAGCCCTGTGCAGTAGAGAAGAATGTGTGGTTTGGGATGTGTCCACCGTAAAGTGCTGAGAGAGAAAGAGAGACAAAATATACAAGAGAGACAAAATATAAAAGAAATGACATCAATGCAGAGTGAATATTCATTAAAATGTAAGTCTAGTTCTGGAAAAATCGGCTGTGGTTCTAGAAGCCGGCTTTCTTGAATAGACTAGAAGAGAAGTTTAAGTTCTGTATCTAGACCTTAATGGGTAAATTACAGTTCAAGAACCAAGGTCAGATCCTAGAACAACCGTGTGTGTGTGTGTGTGTGTGTGTGTGTGTGTGTGTGTATGACAAATCATAACCATTCTACCAGCACCCAGCCCCACCCTGTCACTTAGATTCACTACCTGGCACGCTACTCTGCGGCTTTAGAGTATGGTCGCTACATTCTCCACTACTCCGTTAGCCTTGAGTGAGTGTGTCAGTGTGTGTGTGTGTGTGTGTGTGTCAGTGTGTGTGTGTGTGGGCGTGTGTGTTTTAGTTGTTTAAATGGGGCTACCCCTGCAGGTAGGTCTTATTGACCAAGGCAACAATGAGTAACTTTTAAATTTCTCTTCATCACATGCACACACACACACACACACACACACACACACACACACACACACACCAGACATTAAGAGATCATACTTGCCTAGTAAAATGCTACATCAACGTTCTAATAAAGAGTATGAGTCTGAAGTGTGTGTGTGTGCGTGTCTGTTTTCTGTGCTTCAGTAAATCTCCTTTGCACTCTTAAATTTTGTATCTCCATATTTCCTCTTTCCCCACACACTTTCACAGAGAGAACGAAAAAGAGAGAGACAGAGAGAAAGAGAGAGAGAGAGAGAAACAGAGCAGAGAGTGAGAGAGAATTACAGTAAAGTAACAAAACAAAAAAGAACCAGGTGGTGAGATGAAGAGATGAATAGATAGTGAAAGTAAACAGAACTGAGAGTGAGATCTAAAGGAAAACAGAGAAAGAATGAGAGACAAAACTAACACAGAGAATAACAGAGCAAGAGAGAGACAGACACACAGAACCAGTCAGAGAGACAGAAAAAAGAGGCAGAGAGATGATTGACAGGATGATGGGGGGGGGGACAGGCAGTGACAGGGTAATTCCTAAGTCTCTCCAAAAAAAAAACAAAAAAACCTCCGTCTCCATCAACAGCATCCTGTCTCAAATTACATCCTTTACAAACATCTCTCTCTCTCTCTCTCTCTCTCTCTCCTGCAGGCAAAACCTACATGTCAGATCACACTCACTCCTCTTTCTTTCTCCCCCCCTCTTTTCTACCACAGGGTGGGAGGAGGGAGTGAAAGAGGGAGTGAGACTAAGACGGGTGAGTTGTTTGAGGATGAACGAATATTAAAAATGAAGGGAGAGAAATACTAACCGATTTAAACAAGCGTTTCGGTCAGAGAACAACGCCTTTATGTTTAGGCGGTCAGATGAAAAAGAAAGAAAGGAACGCTGCGAGCTCCGGTATTAAAAGCGGCTTCATTTTAGGCACTCTTGAAACCTCGGCCTCCACATGCGTACGCACATACACACACACACACACACACACACACACACACCACACACACACACGTGTTTGTGTGAAAGTATTCACTACTTTGATCTGATCTATGGGTTCACTGTTTCCTGACGAAAACAAAAAAGAAATAAAAACAAAAAACAAACACCTTTCGGATGCTCTAGAGCGTCGCCATGTGTTCTAGAACATCATTTCCGCTAGAAAACATTTGAGTGTTTAACGCGGCAGCCACTTGTGGGTTGTGCCGCTTTGCTAAATTCGAAAAAAAAATGCCCCATACATAATGTCATCCAAGATGACACATTCAGAACACACACACACACACACACACACACACACACAAACAGACATACAAACACACACCCTGTCTATAAACCTGTAGTCTCACCGGTTCTGCTGCTCACCCTCTTCCTCCCTCTCTCTCTCTCTCTCTTTTACACACACACACACACACACACACAGCGCTCTTCCTGTACTAAGATCTCACTGCCAGTAAAGAAAGAATGAAAAAAAAAGGACAAGAGAGATTGTTGCTCTCGGGTGTCGACTCACCTACATAGAGAAGAGAAAAGAACAGTAAGAACATGTACACACACAGGGACACCACACACACACACGGACACCACACACACACACACGGACACCACACACACACACACACGGACACCACACACACACACACACGGACACCACACACACACACACACACACACCACGGACACACCACACACACACACACACCACGGACACCACCACACACCACGGACACCACACAACACACACACACCACACCCAATCCATGTAGCCCACACATTTCGATATGTTGTTTTTTGCACTCATTGTTGGTTTTCACTTAATTCAACATCTTAAGCAAGAGAGTTTCAGGAAATCTAATGCATCTGTTTATCGCAATTACAGGAAGTGACATCGAGCTCTACAGGAAGTGTATAAATATCAGCTTCCTCAAACAGAGTGATGAAAAAAAGAAATAATTATCAGGAATTTTAGAATCTAGAAGTAAAATAGTACGGAAACTTTCCCGTGTGTTTACCAGATCTGAACAATAATGTATACAACGATTCCTAATAAGGATCAATTAATAAATATATCGATTAATCGATTCATCTGCAAGTATGTCAGCTGACACAACCAGTTAAAATTTAGAGATATGATGTAACTAATAAATAAAACAAGGAAATTCCTTCAGTTGTAAAAAATGTCATCAAAAAGACGCATTTATTTTAATGATTAATAAGTAGCTTGCATTAATTATTAACTTTTTGCAATCGGGGGGGGGGGAGATTCGATTCTTCTCTCAATTTTAATTTCTGATAACACATCCAATATGGCCCCTGCTGCTACTAAACTGGGTAAACTGTAAGCTGCTACAGGCAAATGTATTGTTACCCGTTTGTTTTTTATTACTTTGTTGTTGATTTGCTAAATCACTTCCGTTTGTTCTATTAATAAAAGATCTTGGAAGTAAATTCATTACAGGTCATTAAAAAAAATCTCTATTAAAATAAAAAGACGCATCGATAATCGTTTCCAAAGCGCATCGCAGATCTCAGAATCGGAATTAAATGGTGAAGTGCCGAGAGATTCCCACCCCTGTGTTGTGTTTTAAGATGACAGAGGACAACAAAATCATCCTCACTGCTTAGAGTTCATTTTGCATTGTTTTGTGAATGAATTAAAGCAGAAGGCATCAGTGCGGAAACCGTGTGCAATGATCTCAACTGAAAGCGTCTGTCATATTAAACAGATTTTAGCGTGCCGTCGTTTGCCAGCCTGGAAAACTAAACTTTGTTTACTTTCCATCAGTTTAGAAAAAAAATCTTAATAATTAGTTATGAATTGATTAATCGTGCCTAATCTTACCAAAAACCACAAAAACACACCCTGTAATTAACACACACTGTCTATTAAAAAGTGACTGATAAAATGGTAACCTGTCACCCTCATTTAAACCGCTGTAATTTTTAAACATTCCTCTTACACTCTCCATAACAACAATAAATAAAGAAATAAATGCACACAGGGGTGTGTGTCAGACATCATTTCAAGGCGAAAAAATTAAAATCGGAAAAGAAAAGATCACAGAATGTGACAGTGCAGGAAGTGTGTGATGTTTAGCAGAGTGAGTCTGAATTTACTTGCATGTCATGCACTCTAACTCAGGAATGAAGTGTCTGTGTTTGCTTAATGTATCACGTGTATCATTGAGCCTGACACTGCAGCTCCCTCTCTCTCTCTCTCTCTCTCTCTTACCCTGTTTCAGGGTTCACGAGACGAGATCTGATCTCTCAATGGATCACTTCAGACAGAGAGAGAGAGAGAGAGAGAGGAGAGAGAAAACGAGAGAGAGAGAGACAAACAGAGAAAGAGCGCGAGAGAGAAAGACAGAGAGAGCGAGAAAGAGCTAGACTGCCCAGAACTAATCTGTCTCCACCCCCACACACACACACACACACACACACACACACACACAGCCCCAAAGCTCTAAAACGACTGACGATAACTCACATGAACAGCAATACATAAACATTTTTAGAATAACATTTAGGGCTGTTTTACACCTGATACACATAAATACAGGTAAAGACCCTTAAGTGTTACACCAAATCATCCAAAACACACACAGTCTGTATAAAATGGGATGGATGGATAGGTGGATGGATGGATAAGGATAAATAAAATGATGAGAGGAACAGGCTAACAACTGGATAATCTATTTAAACTAATAATGTGGACAATAACAATAACTGATGAAATGAATGAGATAGTGGATAAACAGGTGGAAAAAAGGGGAAAATAAATGGATAGACTGACAGGTTCTGGACAGATATACTAATGAATAAATCAATTAATTTAAAACAAATAAAATAGAAAGATCAAAGATAAATAAGCAACTAATCTAACATCAGGAGGTAAAATAATAAATAAAATTACTGTCACTTCACCCATTAAAGAAAGGAACAGCTACGTGGCTCTCACTGAAAAAAGTTTGGGACCCCTGAATGAGTGTATGGATAGAGGAGTAGAAAGACGGATATATTGATAGATGGAAAGATTAGTGTTAGCATAAATACATAGACAGACGGATAGACGGACAGATACAGACAGATAGACCGACAGACAGACGAATGGATTGACAGACAGCGATTTTTGTCAGTGAACATAAATGAATATAATTACAGCCTAAGCTTGTATCAAGATCACACAAATAAACAAACAAAAAATAAATACACAAACAGATAGTTCGGTGAATCTACGAGCTGTAGTAATGCTAGAAAAACAAACGCTGAGGTTAATCTAAACAACACAGTGCCATGAAATACACAAACACACACCGTTTTGTCATACAAAATAAATTATGTTTATTCCTTAAAACTGAACATGTGCCAAACTAAACACCGTCTCCCCATCGTACAGCTTCAGCAGGTGATCAGTTACACGTGTAAATGCTTAAATGCTTCATTAACACATCACTAAGGGGAGCAGAAAACCGCTGGAGGTGTTTGGGTTCAATTCCCTTCACCCGTTGTCTTATTGAAGCTGTTTATCATCTGAACACAGACCTACCGGCAGCATATAATCAAAATAATTCAGTTCTTCCTGTAATGGGAAGAACAATGTTTATTTTATTCTTACAGGGAAAGAAATTAAGCTTATTTTACAGGAAATAATCTTCCTTAATAGCCTGAGTGTGTCGGGAAGCTAGATTGAGGTGATTTGGACATGTACAGTGGAGGGATAGTGAATATATTGGTAGGAGGATGTTAGAAATGAAGCTACCAGGCAGAAGGTAAAGAGGAAGACCAAAGAGGAGGTACATGGATGTGATAAACAAGGACATGAAGTTAGTGTGTGAGTGAAGAGGATGTAGAGAATAAGGTTGGGTGGAGTCAGATGATTCTCTGTGGCGATCCCTAAAAAGGGACATCCGAAAGGAGAAGAAGAATAGCTCGAGTGTGGCGGAGAATTCATCGTCTATCTACCCATTATTCTTACATCTACTCTAGCATCGATCCCTCTATTCAAACTCTATTTATCTTTATCATCCATCCATGTAACTACTCATCTATGTTTATTTATATCGATATATATTTGATCTAATAATCATTATCAATAGTCTATCAATTTGTTATCCATCCCACAATCTATTCATGATGTTTTTGAACCCATTTACCCTCCATAAATCTATTTAGAAAAAGACTGATAAGATGGGCGTGGCTTAACATTCAAATATGCAGGTTTGATTGACAGCTTTGTCCCACATTCGCAGCCTGCCTGACTATTGCCGTCCTAAACCACCGATCCAGCAGCTGTCAGATTAGACGGCCTTTACGTCTTTGGCTGCTCACATCCTCTTTATTCATCCTTTACTGTGTGTATAAAATTATATAAGATTAAGGATTAAATTTAACGACAAAACGATGGATCACCTACAGTAAACAGACCTGTTTTTTTTTTTTTAAGGCAATTCGATAGGTTTTGTTAAGGGTTTTTGTTCTGGCGGATGAATTTGGGCGTGTCACGTCTTTAAACTACAAGCACAATTACACAAAGCAAGACTAGAAAAAATTAAAAACTCTGTCATTCTAACACTTCCTACTCAAATGTGCACTTGACAATTTTTTTTATTTATTATTTTATTGCATTTGCATGACTTTTGGCTACATACACAGAGATAAAGTTTAACCGAATGTGCTTTAAATGACATGTTAGTCAAATACACCACATTTGCCTTTTGTTGAAAAACCTGCTTTTTTAAAAGATAAATTATTTTAATTATAGGCAAACATTAGTTTCGTATTGTAGCCCTTACACAAACACGAACACACACAGGTAGAGATGCACGAGCACAGAGACACATGCACAAACACACTTTCACCATTCTGTCTGGGGCTTTTCCAGGTAAAATGTTGTGTTTCCTGTGTAAGTAGAAGGTCAGGTGAGGTGCTGAAACGTGTGTGTGTGTGTGTGTGTGTGTGTGTGTGTGTCTGTTATATTGATAAGCAAACACTAAGTCTAACCCTGTCTATCCTTCCACCTGTCTGCCTAACCCAAGTTTCTCTTCAATAATCTGGATTATCTATCACTCTCCTTCCGTCAAACTGTTCCATCTCTTCACCTTCGCTCGATTCATATCGATGTATACGTTTATTTACACATTTATAAGGTAACCTGTCTTTGTTACGTATCTATTAATTTATTTACCTGTCTCGCCACAGTGAGCAAAAAAAAGATTTGCTCTTCTGCTGATTTTGTAGGTTTGCCCACTGAGAAAGTAATGATAGTCTATAATTTTAATGGTAACTTTATTTAGATTATTTAGTTATTCATATAACAAGGTGAGATTAGAAGCACTCTCTTTAAAGGACTCTCCTAAAGGGACCCTTTTAAAAGGGGACTCTCTTAAAAGGGGACTCTCTTTAAAGGGGACCCTCTTAAAAGGGGACCCTCTTATAAGGGGACTCTCTTAAATGGGGACTCGCTTAAAACATGGGTGCCGGCACCTTAATCCACTACATCACACCGCCGGCCTTAAAGGGACTCAGAGAGGAACTTAAAGGGACACTTAAGGTACTGTCCTAAAGAACTCTTTTAAAGGCAGTGCTCCTGATTTTAGCTGTACCTGTAAAAAAGATACCTGTCCACAAAAGTCCTGTCTATCTATCGGTCTGTCTATCCGCCTGTCTATCCATCTGTCCCATGCATGTCTAAGAATAATTGTTCTGCCTGTTCCTTATCCATGATCCATGTATGTTAGTCCGCCCGTCTATCTACCTGGTTATCTGTATATCAGGAGATGATTGAAGCTCTACCACTTTCTCCACTTGAAATCTTTAAAAAAAGATGCTCTTTTTCTTTATCTCTCTTTTTCAGCTGTTTTTGTTATACTTTGTGTATCAGTATTGATCTGTTCATTGATGAGACACAAAGGACTTTTGTACGTTTCTCTGGATAAGGGTGTCTGCTAAATTAAAACTTATTGCTCCATTCAGTGACCTTTACATCAGTTTGTCCATCATTCCATCTATCCAATCGTATATAATAATAAACTGTCTCTTTGTAATTGATTGTGTCTGCCTGAAAGTACTGGAGGGTGTGTTCAGGTGTGTCCAGGTGAGTTAGATCAAAGAAACACTAGGTGTGTGTGTGTGTGTGTGTGTGAGACGCGAGTTCTCCACTGGTTAGTGAAATGTCAGAGGTGTTGACAGGAAGCTGAGCGTTTCTCTTACCTGCAGTATCCGGTTCCGTTGGCGTAGGTGACACAGCTTGCATTGTTCACGCACGGGTTCACAAGATCCACACACTGCAGAGCTGCAGAGACAGAAGAGAGAGAGAGAGAGAGAGAGAGAGAGAGAGAGAGAGTAGAACATTACACCTACTCACATCACATCCGCTTGAAATAGAAATACAAATTTAAATTGTTTTCATTACTTTATTTTTCTGATCAATAAAACATCTTTCCTTTCCTCGCCTCTCCTCATCTTTCCTTCTGTCTCTCCTCTCCTTTCCTCTCTGGTACCACAGCCTACCTGAGTATTGTTGCTGACCATGTCCATCCCTTTATAACAGCAGAATAATGCACTATGTCACAAAGCTCAAATAATCTCATACTGGTTTCTTGAACATGACACTGGGTTCACTTTATTCCAATGGCCTTCACAGTCACCAGATTTTTCCACCTTTGGGATGCGGTGGAACAGAAGATTCGCATCATGGATGTGCAGCTGACAAATCTGCAGCAACTGCGTGATGCTATCATGTCAATATGGATCTTTAAGCAATGCTTTCAACACCTTGTTGAATCTATGCCAGGAAAATTTCAGTCAGTTCTGAAGTCAAAAGGGGGGTCCAACCTGGTACTAGCAAGTACCCAATAAAGTGGCCAGCGAGTGTATCCATCTATATATCTATCCATCTGTCTCTCCGCCTGTCCGTCTATCCATCTGTCCATCCACCTACCTACCTATCTACCTATCTACCTATCTATCTATCTATCTGTCTGTCTGATCATCTATCTATCTATCTATTTATCTATCTATCTATCTAAATATCTAAATATCTGTCTGCCTGCCTACATATATCTTTATCACTTGTAAATGTAATAATTTTGTGGCAATCTGGTGGTCTCACGTGCTTGAAGTTCACTTCCCTTTCAGACATCAGATCCGGAAAGTCATATGATTTTTGAAGCAGCACAGACACTTTAAGAACCGCTACATCGCCACACAGGAAGTGTGTTCAGCACTAATACTCAGTTCCTGCTCGAAAAAAAAAACATAATCGACTCATGTTTGAGCTAGAAGACAATGAGCTCGCGCTGTACTGGGCACTCGGCCAACGTGTGAGGGTGAGAGACGAGTGGTTTCAAGAAAAATGAGAAGAGTGGCAGATTCATACTAACACTAATGTCCTTTTTTCTTTTTGCGACTTCTATTTCAAAGGGAAAAAAAGATGAGAAAGAGTGAGCTGAGTGCATGAAGGGCAGAATTCTTTTGAGTAAAAAAAAAAAAAAAAAGCTAGTAAGTTTCGGGACTGCACCATTTTGCTTGATAGACAAAAACACCCAGGGCTATTAACTACATTACCAACACATATCATACCAGAAACTGTGATTTTCTTGTCATCTCCACATTTTTCTCTCTTTCTTTCTCTCTAGCGCTCTTTTCTCTTTCGGAGATGATTAATTCGGCAAGTTTGCTGCAGCGGCCTGTCAGCAAACTTGCTTTTGTAAATGAAAAAATGACGGGGTGTAGCATGCTGGGCGGCGGTTCTGGTGGGAAACCTGTTGGCTAGGGCTGGTCGAGCCATGTGAGAAACCCAACACATGCTGAGATTAAGGGTAAGCAAGGAAGAGAGGGAATAAAAAAAGAGAGAGAAAAAAAGTAAGAGAGAGAGAGAGAAAGAGAGAGAGAGAGAGAGAGAGAGAGAGAGAGAGAGAGAGAGAGAGAGAGGAGAGAGAAATGAAAGAGAAAGACCAACGGGAGAGAGAGAGAGAGAGAGAGAGAGTGAAGATAGAGAAAGAGAGAGAGAGAGTGAGTGAGAGAGAGAGAGAGAGAGAGAGAGAGGAGAGAGAGAGAAAGAGAGAGAGAGAGAGAGAGAGAGAAAAATGAGAAAGAGAAATACAGACAGGGAGAGAGAGAGAGAGAGAGAGAGAGAGAGAGAGAGAGAGAGAGAGAGAGAGAGAGAGAGAGAAAGAGAAGAGAGAGAGAGAGAGAGAGAGAGAGAGGAGAGAAAGAGAGAGAGAGAGAGAGAGAGAGAGAGAGGAGAGGAGGAGGAAGAGAGCGAGAGAGAGTAGAGAGAGAGAGAGAGAGGAGAGAGAGATAGAGAGAGAGAGAGAGAGAGAGAGAGAGAGAGAGAGAGAGAGAGAGAGAGACCTCTAGGGGGAAAAGAATTCATGGATAATTCAGAACAGATTGAAGTCTTACAAAAGATAGAAAAGCAGGCTGAGGACAGACATTTATAAACAAGTAAAAACAGACAGAGTACAAAATGAAATAAAAGAAAAAGATAAAAAGATAGACAAAAAGAAACTGACTGGTTTGACAAGATCTCAGCGAGAGGAGATGACCTCATCAAATTTAGGGACGGGCGTTAATTACTCACTTAATCAGTTTTTTTTCTATCTCGGATACAAAGAAAGCCGTCTGATTGGATTGAAAGAGTGAGTAAGCGCTGGAGGTGATGGATCATGTCACCATCACCAGATACAAGTTTACAATTACTACAAAAACACAACAGAAATACAAAGAAGAACGAATGGAATTTCTGATAAAAGGAAAAAAACTAAAGAAAGAAAGAAAGAAAGATCATTTCATTGTCAAGAATCTGGTATTTATTTACTTTTCTGCATCTGTGTTTCTCATTTAGTCCCTCCATCCATATCACTCTCTCGTTCTCTTTTTTTTGGGTGGGAAAGATTCAGGTTTGGCAATAATGCCTCCAGATGTGGAATGCAAAAAAAAACCTGTGTAAATCATACAGACTTATTTACCTCATCCATGTGTGTGTGTGTGTGTGTGTGAGAGTGAGTTGGCTGTCATCAGCTTGGGTGTATGCTCTGTGACCAAAGCAGCACTGCTCATAAAACACAGCAAAGAAAGAAAGAAAAGAAACAAAGAAAGAGTGTGTTTTTACTGTGAGGGTTTCCAGATGAAATAAATAAATAAATAAATAACTAAATAAATAAATAAATGATTAAAATGCTGGATGAAAGATAAATTTATTAGTGATATTTTCTTTGACGTTATTTAATAAAATCAGAACCCCCGCAATCATGTGACCGGTTTCTAGTCCCCAAACATCGCGATCATGTGATCAGTTGCTTTGTGCACTTTCCATTTTTTGATCAGTCAAAGACCAAAGGGAAAGTCCAGGGAAAAAAAGACAAAAAACAGGAAACTGATGTCACATGTGTGGAGCAGCAAAAATTTCTCTAATGATGAAAAAAAAATCCACAAAACACAGCAGCACAGATTTCTACAGGAAATGACATCACTGCTCGAAACACGAGCTGCCAGGTTTTCACTGGAGTGCGTTTTATTATCAATAAAATAGGTTAATAGCAGGCAAGCAGACAAAAGGTAGTTAGATAAAATAAAATATAATAAAATATATAATATATTTCTGAAAATAAATGATAATAAAAAATAAATAAATAAATACTACTCAATATTTTTTTAAAGTAATTAATTAGAATTAGAACATTTTTCAAGAATACATACATATTAAACATACAGTAATTATCACTCCTTATGTAATAATTTAAATATTTAATTATATATAAATTATTGGTTATTAATATTTGCTACCTAATTGTTATTAATCTTTGGATTTTTTTATTACTTATAAGACTTTTATCTATTTTATTATTTTATGTAAATGTTCATTTATTCCAATTTAATAGGTATAGACATTTTTTTTTGTATTAAAAAAAAAACGTTAATAATTCTGTAAATGTAATCCACAACACTCACTTTATCACTAAACTTATTCCAATATCGGTATAGACATTTTTTTTGTAACAAACGGTCACTGTCATGTGAATCACCTAAACTCACTGCCATATCATGACACAATCATTCAGAATCTAATTTTTTTTTTTTTTTTGGTTATGAAGTTAAAAAGAAAAGAATTTCAAGGGAAAACAAAAGACTTACAGAAATATATGTTGTAGTTTTTATGTGTTTTCATTCTAATTAAGTGTGTTTTTTTAAGGTTTATTAAGGAAACTGACATTGAATCCTGTTTCTTATAGAGACGTGTGACAAACATTTTCAGAAAGTGACAGGAGGTCACAATTCAGTGCAACAGGATAGGAGGTTTCTACTTCTTCTACTTCACAGCATCTTTAAATTAGAGATTAAGAGATAAAAACTTTAGAGATTAGATTTTATTAATATTAATTAAATTAAGATAGACAAGACAAACCAGTGAAGGAGATATGAATATCATTAAAAAAAAACATACCAACACACAGCATGACAATGTGGTTTGAAATAAAGTTTTTTTCAGTAGTGAGAGAAATTTAACATTGAAGTGCAAATTCCCTGGTTTTCAAAATTCACACACACACACAAACAAAAAAACACACCACAAATCCCCCCAGCTGGAACACAGCTGCCAGTCTTGCTTGTAAGCCTGAAAAAGAAGCCTGAAACGCTGCTGCCTCAAAAAAACGTGAAAAACGCCTGCATCATGTGAGAGATAGACAGCTGTCTCTCTTTCTTTCTACTTAAGTAAACAGTATAGGTTCATTTAGGGTTACAATTATTTTCCCTTTATTTTCCCTTTTCTCTCTTTTTTGTCTCTTTCTTTTTCAGCTTTTACTTTTACTTTATATTAAAATATACAATTATTTTTATTTTTATTTTTTTAACTTACGCATAACCTGAAGTTCTTCTCTCATATAATACAGATACACTAAAGCAAAAAGTAGTAGCAGTGCACCCCTAATTACACAACTAGATTATCACACCCATATGGGGTTCTTCCTTCAACAGTTTCCTTCCATCCATTCCAAAATTCCATCCAGTTTCCATTCGAATCGGGTTTTTTTCGGAAGCTTATGATCATTGTACCCATTGACTGAACCGACGTTTCATCAGTTTCAATCAGCATGTCAATGAGCCCATGTACCAAGCACAAACCTAAGACCTGAGCGACTCCCTAATGCAGCATCAGTATAAAAATATATATAGAGAGAGAGAGAGAGAAAGAGAGAGAGAACAATTTTATCATAAATCAGATATAAACAGCTTGTTGTTTTCTGTCTTACATGCACTGAAGCTTATTTATTTTAGAGGGCTTTATCTCCAAATGTCATCCCCACTCTGAAAAATGCACAGCATGCTTGGTTCACTTCCTTTATTTGATTGACTCAAGATCAAATTACTTTCATGCTGCAAAGTCTAAAAGGAACCAAGTTTTAATCCACACCCAAGAGTGATAGCTCGGTTCTCATGTGCCTTAGCAATAATGCAACCTTTTATACTCTTGGCATTTAGATTAGGGGTCGACCAATATGTGTTTTTTAAAGCTAATGCAAATCGGTTTTGCAAACGACCGATACCGATAATCATAAAAATACCCGATATCGGCACTAATAATCGGTCGCCCCTTATTAACATGCATCCTGGGCCATCCTGCATGCAATAGGAAGGTGAGTGCAGGTGTGAACAAGGGCAAAAAGATACCTTGAAGACGAATAACATGTTTAAGGGGGTGATGTGCTGGGCAAATGGACCCATTTTACATCTCTAGTGTGAACATGGTTGCATCAGGGACATCATTGCAGTACCGACTACTTGATTGGGTCTTTGCTTAAACGCCTAAAATATCTGAAACCTCTGTCAGTCTGTCTATCTCTTGCTCTCGCCCCTCTGTCTGACCACAGGCGCATTAATGCCAACTAAAAGAGGAAAAAAAACAACTGTCTGCAATTATACAATCATTACTGCTACTGCTAACTGGGAAAAGAAAGCTGGAGGAACTTAAGCCAAAGGATCTGGCCAAAGCACATGAACCTGCTGGGGAAAAGAGGATCTGGCCAAAGTCCACACTGAACCAGAGAGAGGAAGTTGTTGGTGCTGGAACAGGAAGTCACTCCGCTTCCTGAAGTAGCTCTAGTACAGCCGTCTTCCTGCATTTAACTACTGCATTAGGAAACTGTAACACATAACATCCACTAAAACAATGAGACACATGACACACGGCCCAGCTTTAATCACGGTCTGAGTGTGAAAACACTGAGCAGGAAACGCAGACAGCAGCATGGAAAAGTTAAAGAAGAGTCGCAACAATTCACACAATTAACCCTGCACCAAAACTCTATAACCACACACACACACACTAATGTTATTAAAGACTGTCCAACACACACACACAACAATAACCACAGACACAAACACTAAATCATCTTCTAACTCACACCAACACACTCCAACAATGTCCAATACACACCATCCAACACTCACCATCCAACACCAACATTCTCCAACACACACCATCCAACACACAGCATCCAACACCAACATTCTCCAACACACACCATCTAACCCACACCCATCCAACACCAACCTTGAACACACCACCCAACACCAACATTCTTGAACACACACCATCCAACCCACACCATTTAACACCAACCTTCTTCAACACACACCATCCAACACTAACATTCTTCAACACACACCATCCAAAACCAACATTCTTCAACATACACCATCCAACACCAATATTCTTTTAACACACACCATCCAACACACACCATCCAACACCAACACACAACATCCAATACCAACATTCTTCAACACACACCATCTAACACCAACACACACCATCCAACATCAACATTTACCACCTTAAACAATCCTACACCAACACACACCATCCAACACACACAATCCAAACACTAACAGTCAAACATTTTTTGACTTCCAAATGTTCTAGTTTCTGACCGACCCACAGATGTCGAATAAACTGGCGTGATCATATGAGAACATGCTGAAGAAACATCTCAGGATTTAAATGAGGATATAAAACACACAACACCTGTGTTTCTGTGATGAATTTTTTCTCTGTGTAAATCAGGGTAAATGATTTTTCTCCATTACCTTTGCACTTGTTCATTTATGTTTAAATGTTTTTCTCTGAACAAATGAAGTTTTTTAATTGTGAAAACCCACAAACCCACACACAGAGCTCCGCATCAGGAATGTGAAGTATTTTAATTCTGCCTTAATTCGCTAACCTGCTCAGCAGGACGAACTCAAGCCCCCTTGCCTTAAGCTCCTGATTTTAACAAGTACAAACATCTCTCTCTCTCTCTCTCTCTCCCTCTTTTTTTCCTCCCCCCTCTATCATTTCTCTCTCTTTCCCTTTCTCTCCACTACAGCCTGGTAGCACTTAGCCTCAATTTCCAGACGACAATTTCACCATTTTGGAAAAAGGGCAGTGTTTTTTTTTTCACCCACACAATGAGCCTTTTTTTCCACTTCCTAGCAACTGAAATGACCACGAGGCAAAAACACTAACTAAACCTCTAGAAGAAATGAAAAACAGACCGTGGATTACGCCTTTGCTATGTTTTAACTCATAATGTCAGCTGTCTCACTGCTAAATAACATTTTGTGCATGTTCGGCAACTAACAGAACGGAATTACACAAGCTTCTCTGCTCTATTTTTTTTTTTTTTTTTTTTTACAGATTTTCCCAGCTAATCACTCCTGAGTTTAATAATCCACTCATTAACATACCCCTTCCTGATCTGGATCGGATCAAGTTAGGGAAGAGGATAGACGCCAAGATGTCCATACAAACAAGAGAAACTGGAAGAAAGGATTTCGACTTTAACTATCTCAGTTTGGAAAAAACTCAGATTTGATTGAGATTTACTCACTGAAGCAAACAAACAACGAATAAAACAGAACAGATTAGTAGTTCAGTAAATACTATTCAGAAAGGTTTTAAAACATGAGAGACGAGTGAAACAAAGAAAATAAACAATTAGCCGCTCAGAGCAAGCGTCACTTACAGGTTCATGCACAGTGCCAACAATAAAATTTCACAATTTGTCTGTGATTTTAGGGTAAATATTAAATAACTTAATGTTTTATAAGATTTCTATATACATGTTTAATAAGAAGAATCATTCAAGGTTTGTTGCAAAATACCTAAATAACAAAAAAAATTACAAGCTTTTGTAGCAAAAACATGTTAATGTTAACTATTGTAATTTAATCCAATATTATAAATTAAAATATAGTTAAACATGAATAAGAGATTTCCAAACCTTTTCCAAAACTTTGTGGGTTTATTTATTTTACACAAAGTTTTCTAGAACTGGAGATTTGTTGTTTTAACATGCCAAGAGTTTTTTTTTCTTACTGTATGAAACCTTTACTTAGTAATCATCTTAAATAAACACTGTTACACACTGTACATTCATTATTTTATTATAAATCACAGGATAAACCGCAGGATTATTTTATTCTGAGGAATTAAAAAAAAAGTGTTTATTTATTTCTTTGTTAATTGAATTAATTTTAAAAAAGTCAATATAAAATGGCACACAATTCGGCTGAATATGTCTGATTATTCTTCATCATCAAGTATTGTCCAACTTTTAAAAGAGCATCAATCGGAGTAAATATTCCCTTTTCTCTTTTTAATTTTTAACACTTGCTCTTTTACGCACCAGAAGCGAACAAGTGTTTTAAAAAAGAAAAGCATTATATTAGTAATTAAAAATAATGTGTATGTATAACATCTTATATGTTGTATACACAGTTATAGACATATTATAAACTTGTTTTTATTGTTTCTAAAACTGTTGCATTAAATGTGTTACACCACAGGAAGTGGGGACAGCAATGACTCAAATACTTAAGGCGCTGAGTTGTTGTTCTAAAGACCAGTTAAACCTGGGTTCAAGTTGGGTGCTTGAGCAAGACCCTTAACTTTCCACTCCAGGGGCTCTGCATTATAGCTAACCCTGCGCTCTGACCCCAACTAACTAGGATGGGATATGCGAAAAAAGAAGAAAGAATTTCACTGTGCTGTAAAAAAGTATACGTGACAAATAAAGGCATTTACATTTACCACCGCGACAGGCTAAAAGTTCACAAACGTTAAAATGCTTTAAGGTTGTTGCATTGCTAACCAAGTAGCTTGCAAGGCTACCATTAAATGGTAGCTAGGGTTCTGCTAGTTCATCTCATAGCTGTCCAAGTTCGTTGCTAGGATATTGCTAGAATGTCATAGCCTGTTGCTAGGCTGTTCTCAGGTCCCAGGTAGACTCTGCAGTGTTTATAGCAGTATGTTGTAGTAAGTCGAGTGCTAAAAACTCAGCAGGTTGCGAGGCTGGTAACTGGTTGCTATCATAGGCCAGGTGATTGCTAGTACACATAACCCTGAGTTCCATGCTACATGGTTCTTATCCACTTGTTACAAAACTTTCTTCTCTCTCGCTCTTTGCTTTGTTTTTTTCTTTTCTTCTAGTCACGTGGCGTCTGAAGGCTCATGCCACCTTCAAGCACTTTATTTGGGCAAATAGTAATATTTACACTGTTGTTAAAAGCACCCAGTCATGGCTGCTCCACACACAGACACACACACACTTTTCTTTGACTGCTGAAACAAAACTTCCACTCGACTGTCATGAGCCTCTCACGTGTTTCATTCAAAAAAAAAAAAAGTCTCAGAAGTCTTTTAGCATAAGAAGTCGAGCAACATTATAATACAGAACCAAGCATAACTCCATTCCTAGCAGTGTTTACTTCATATGTATTACACTCGATCAATCAATAATCAATAAAATTAACAATCAAATAGCTAAAAACACCAAAGAAAGCATGTGGCGTCACCCGCAGATCAAAACTTTATTTAGTTCTTCCAGAGGAGGTAGAAGGCAAGCTTATGACTACCAGTGCGACTACCAGAACACACACTAACACGCAGATCTCTGCGTACCTCCCTCATTCTCTCTCTCTCTCTCTCTCTCTCTCTGGGAAACCAAACTCCATTCACTTACCACCAGTCTAGAACGTTGATGAAAACATTAATCGATTATGTTTAACAATATTTATCTCGATTAATTATCGATCATGAATTAATCATGCCTACCCATAATATATACTTGCTTATCTGAACACGAATCCTGTTTAACAGCATCAGTGTTGTCTTCCTGTTTCTGATTGGTTAAAAGCTGGATTTGTTTTTCAGGAAGCTAGCTGTGATTTAAAGTACCACCATTTTGGTCTGGAGTAAAGATTTAGAAAGTGTTTAATGAAAAATTTACACTGATACATTGATGCCTGCGATGTTCTCCATATAATTTTATATCATTGCATTGTGCAGTTTACACCATAATGGTAGGAACGTAAATACTTTTTAATCTGAGAAAAAAGACGAGTTTAGAAACGGCGCTTTTCTGCATATATCATGGAGAGAGAAATATTTCGGGAAATTCCTTCACGTAGGCCAGCGTTCCATAATCATCCCGTTGTGTTTGGCGCGGTGGGAGAAATCGCATTTCACACCCCGTGGATCTGCGTTTCTGCAAGGCCGGGACAAAGAAGTGACTTTCTGCAGTACACACACCAGAGTCAATACACACTCACACACAAGCGAGCGAAGGCCCACGCCGGCGATGTCGTGTGCCGGCAAACAGAGCGACTGAGATAAAGAGGAGAAAAGGGAAAAAAATACAGCTTTGAGTTTTACCTCTGGGGAGGAAATCTAATACTACACAGCAAGAAGCAACAGAGTGTGCAGGGTACAATGGGTAGGGTTCAGCACTGAGAGAGAGAGAGAGTGTGTGTGTGTGTGTGTGTGTGTGTGTGTGTGTGTGTGTGTGCGCGTGTGTGTGCGTGTAAGGAATGTGAAACACCAACAGCAGCATTCCAGCTGCGCCTGCACTGCCTAGCTCTCGAAACCGGCAAGAAGTTTGGAATATAAATCACAAATCACATGAGACATCCCATAATAATTATAATAATAATAATAATAATAATAATAATAAAAACACTTATAGTACGACACGTGTGTAAACGTGAGTGCAGCGTGAGGCAGACTGTGTTCTCAGACGAGACAAGAAAAACACAAAACCAGCCAGCAGGGGAGTGGAAATTCTACAGCAACACACACACACACACACACACACACACACACACACACACAGAGCATTTTAATGCCACCACTGAAACAGTTACTAAAACACCTCCTTTTCATACACAATTAAACAAACAAATGACCCGTTTGTCAGTTAAATTTGTAAATAGCATCTGTATATTTAACTGGGTAAAGGAGCAACGTTTACATAACACCTCACACACACACACACACACACTTTTTACAATGCTTGTCAGCGACTTGTTGTGCATGTTGTAAGTTTAAAAATGAATCGTTTCTAATCATGGAAAACAAGCAAAAGGATTTCTGTAAATAAATTTGCTAAAAAAAAACCTCAGTATTACAATAAGACCACATAAATTGAGGTCCAGGGAATGAGACGATATTATTCACTGAATGACATCAACATCACGCGACGTCAACTTTTATTCACATCTCAGTTGTTTTAGTATTTCTTCTCTCTTTGTCCAGGTTTTATTTACAGATGAAATATTTCTGATCATCATGAACTAAAATATTTTACTACACATTGAGACAAGAATAACTAAAATGTCTTTTTTTGGACAGTATTGATGTCGTGATGTGATGTTTCATATAAAGTGTGTTGCATGAATATGTATCACATGCTACTGTGATATTGTTCCTTTTTATTTGTTAAATAAATTATTAAATTATTAAATAACCAAAATATGAACTTGGATTAACTTTACTATGAACTGTAGTGATGGTATGTGTGTATGTCATGTCAGTGTGTGTCTCACATGCAGAGTCTCCCCTGTAGTCTTTCGGGTGGAAACTTTTTATTTTTTTTGTTAGTCATGACTGACAGGATGATGTCAGAGGAATTGATGAGCAACAGATCCGTAGCATCACTGACAAATTTCTTGTAAATTTAGTGCCGCTTCTCTGTATTCACAGGTTGAAAGTAAAAGTTTAAACGCATTCAGGCGGGATTTGAACACCCCACATACTGATGCCCGAAAATTACAAAAAGCAGTGACTTAATTTATGGGACAATGCAAAAGCATTTACATTTTTTTTCTTTCGATGTCAGAGCCCGGCGGGCAGGGATACATTTTGGTAGTCTGACTGGATGACACAATAACCCTTGAACATCAGGCTAACGATTTTGCAAGCTCTGGTATTGCTCAGGCTCGGAATTTTAAAAATCTATTATGGCTGACAATTTATTCCGTAGTAACGATATATATAGTATTTATATTTTCCAAACACAATATTGTACCACATCAAGACCCTTAAAGTCTGGGTCCCCATCCCAGACCTATCATACCGCCCAGCTGTAAATAACAACCCCCATCACCCACCACCGTCAGAACCACATCTTTGGCTCCGACACAGCAAAATCAGTAGAATATAATACGGGCCCCAGGATTTTAGGGCCTTGATGTGGTCCAGTATAATGTTCTGAGGAGCGTAAATACTTGTATAAATATAATTTTAGATATATTTTAACATGGTAAAGACTTTTTTCTGCCTTTGTTTTGTTCTGCTTACAGTAAAGAGTTAATTGTGCAGGCACATATTACTACTTTATAACTAATTAACATTGTCATTAATTTTAAAGCAAATATTTTACTGTAATAAACACGACATTCAACAGAATCCTGAGTTGTTATTCGACATTCGTTTATTTAAAAAAAAAAACCATGTGGGTTCAATATTCACGCCAGTTAAAGGATTCATACATTACCTACAGAACCGTTTGACTACCTGCTCACAGCTGGAACTCCTCTCTATCTAAAGAGACCAAAGCGGTGGTACTTTAGTCCTTTTCCTGGCTTTCGCACCTCTCAATCTACAGGGTGTCCCTAAAGTCTGGACACATAAGAAATCTTATTAACTAGATTTTTGAGTTTCTGGGGTTGTGCTAAAGGAAGGAGAATGTGTACTTAATGAAAATCACACTTCATTAAACGCATAAAAAGTGAATGTGCCAAAATTGACGGCGATGTGGATTTATTACACGTGGATTTTGCAAATGATGGGAATCATATTGAAGACGTTATTTAATATTTCAAAAATCTTGTTAATAAAATTCATTTCTTGAAAATATGTATTTTTTGCCTATGTGTCCATACTTCAGGGACATCCTGTATACACTTTGCACAAAACGATTGGCTTCCAAATGTTTCGAGTCTCTGGCTCGTGTACTTAAGTATGTACTACTTTTGAGTTAGTGTGCACTCACCGACTGTTAAAAATTGTTCTATATTGTATGGAAACCAAAAGTATGAATGAAATTCGCATGTACTACAATTATCACGTGACCTATGACATCACAGCATTTGGCAGACACTCTTATTCAGAGCGACTTACATTTATCTCTTTTATACAACTGAGCAATTAGGGGTTAAGGCAACTTATGGTGCTGGGAATCAAACCTCGATCTTCCAATTAGCAGTCCAACACCTTAACCACTGCGCTACCACATCCCCACCACTTGAATGTTGAATAAGTGGCAGTGCAATTTAACCAAAAGAAACATTTTTCCTCAAGCTACTTAAAGCTCTTAAAAAGTGCCACATTGCTGCTTTAGGCTACTTTTTTATATGACGTGTGTCGTCTTTTCTGCAGGATCAGGGGACAGTAAAGTGTCCAGTGTGTTTGTACTTTAGAAACTGGGACAGTAAAGTGTCCAGTGTGTGTGTACTTCAGAAAGCGGGACAATAAATGTCCAGTGTGTGTGTACTTCAGAAAGCGGGACAATAAAGTGTCCAGTGTGTGTGTACTTCAGAAAGCGGGACAGTAAAGTGTCCAGTGTGTGTGTACTTCAGAAAGTGGGACAGTAAAGTGTCCAGTGTGTGTGTACTTCAGAAAGCGGGACAGTAAAGTGTCCAGTGTGTGTGTGTACTTCAGAAAGCGGGACAGTAAAGTGTCCAGTGTGTGTGTACTTCAGAAAGCGGGACAGTAAAGTGTCCAGTGTGTGTGTACTTCAGAAAGTGGGACAGTAAAGTGTCCAGTGCGTGTGTACTTCTGAAAGCGGGACAGTAAAGTGTCCATTGTGCGTGTACTTCAGAAAGTGGGACAGTAAAGTGTCCAGTGTGTGTGTACCCGAGTGTGTGTGTGTGTACTTCCGAAAGCGGGACAGTAAAGTGTCCAGTGTGTGTGTACTTCAGAAAGCGGGACAGTAAAGTGTCCAGTGTGTGTGTACTTCCGAAAGCGGGACAGTAAAGTGTCCATTGTGTGTGTACTTCAGAAAGTGGGACAGTAAAGTGTCCAGTGTGTGTGTACTTCAGAAAGCGGGACAGTAAAGTGTCCATTGTGTGTGTACTTCAGAAAGCGGGACAGTAAAGTGTCCAGTGTGTGTGTACTTCCGAAAGCGGGACAGTAAAGTGTCCAGTGTGTGTGTACTTCAGAAAGCGGGACAGTAAAGTGTCCATTGTGCGTGTACTTCGAAAGCGGGACTTCCGAAAGCGGGGTGTGTGTGTACAGCGGGACAGTAAAGTGTCCAGTGTGTGTGTACTTCCGAAAGCGGGACAGTAAAGTGTCCAGTGTGTTCATGACTCACTTCAAATACTAGATTTAGGATACTGTCTAGTGTGTGATCTGGTATTTGCTGCATTGCATTCTGGGATTTCAGCAGTTAAAAGCTATAAAAACTAACTATAAAAATAAATATCACTGCAGATGAACAATAATCAATCATCCATTTTTTGCAGAAAAGAAACCGGGAAAATAGAGAAACCAGAAATAAAAATGGCTCCAGATTCACAACTCATTAATACTGAAATTATTTAAACGTGTTTTTGTGTTTCAGGGAGGAGCAAAACTAATTTCAGCAATCAAACTAAAACTATTGGGCGTCTTTGTCATTTTTGCCAAAATTGCCTGGCATTTCTTTATGACACACACACACACACACACACACAGACCAGCAGCAGCCATGCTTATTGCACGCAGACCACCAACATCTGGGCAGCGGTGGGGAAAATATGCGAAAAAAATAAAAATAAATACATAAACCCACAAAAAATAACGCAGCAATTTAATTCGATATTATAAATATAATAGTACGTACCAGGTTAAAATCAGACGGCTAACTTTATTATTTCTAAGTTTCTAATCTTTGCGCGTTATTTGTAAAAATAAATTTACAGCCTAAAACTGCTAAACATCTTAACTTATTTAACAAATACGGCGTTCTATTATTATTTTTAAAAGATATATGTGGATTACTTTATACTGCAATATGCAAATGAGTTCTGTAAATGTTTATATCTTATACTGGAGAAGAAGCGCTCGTGCGGAAAGATGATGACGATGATGCTGACCTTAAAGATGAAGTCACCAAAAAACACGCTTTTATTTATTTAACAAACACTTAAAATCAAACAATTAACCTACCATATGAGAGCTGAATCCAGAAAACGATGAAAAAGATGATTTTGCCCGAAGAAACACCGGGAATTCGGCCCATGTTTTACTGTGAGAAATCCTCATAAGCGTCTCGAGCGCGAGGCGAGTTTACCTCAGTGAGTAACTTTTTAACTCAATAAAAGAGAGACAAAAATCACCAAATTTACAAGATATTGACGAGGAAAAGTTACAAAACTGACTCTAAAAAAAACACGTCGGAGCCCTAATTCGTTCTCAGAGTCTCCGGTTCGCGCAGGTAAATCCATAAAAAACGTGATTTTTACGACTTTTTTCCCCGTCCATAAAGTTTCTGTGTGGTAACTCGGAACTTCTCTCGCGCGCGCTCTCTGTTCCCTCGAGTACGACGCGTCACCCCTCCTAAAGTCGCGACAAGCAGTATCCGTCCGCATGAAGTTTACAAGAAGGACTACACTGCGTCAAAAATCCTGACATATTTTAACCAAACAACGGTTTTTTTAACCATGAAAAAAATTCTGAGGTAAAACCGCAGGTCCATTGTGTTTAGATGTCTTTTTTAAACGTTTCCTGTGTCAAATACGATTTTTCATTACATCATACCGTAAACCACGGCGGAGGAATTTTTTCAACTTAGTTCCACAGCAGAGCAAGTCTGCATACTAGCGTACTAAACAGTAGGATTTGACGTACTATTTAGTATGCATACTGGGACTTAGTTCGATGACTCAAATTTAACGTGAAATTTTCACCCCCTGTTGACGGGATTTAAAAAAAATAAAAATGCCGCCAGTTTTTCTCCGAATACGTTTTTTTTAACAATAATATTTTAATATAGCTGAAAAAAATCACATTAAATAATTTTATAACAAATCTAAAAACATTTAATAAGCGAACAAATTATGTTAAGTCCCCAAATCTAATATTCTAGCATAATAAGTTGACAATTTACACAACTGAGCATTTAAGGGCCTTGCTCAAGGGCCCAACGGTGGTAGCTTGTTGGAGCTGGGAATTGAACCCACAATCTTTAGGTTGGTAGTCTAACATTGTAACCATGAGTCACCACTTTCCCAGAAACAATCTATTACTTCTGCCTGGTTTCTGAAGTAAACACACACACTGGACACTTTACTGTCCCTCTTTCTGAAGTACACACACACACACACACACACACACATACTGGACACTTTACTGTCCCACTTTCTGGAGTACACACAAACACTGGACACTTTACTGTCCCGCTTTCTAAAATACACACACACTGGACACTTTACTGTCCCGCTTTCTAAAATACACACACACACTGGACACTTTACTGTCCCGCTTTCTAAAATACACACACACAAACCGGGACACTTTACTGTTCCTGTTTCTGAAAGTACACACACACATACTGGACACTTTACTGTCCCACTTTCTGGAGTACACACAAACACTGGACACTTTACTGTCCCGCTTTCTAAAATACACACACACACTGGACACTTTACTGTCCCGCTTTCTAAAACACACACACACACTGGACACTTTATTGTCCGCTTTTCTAAAATACACAAAAAAACACTGGACACTTTACTGTCCCGCTTTCTAAAAATACACACACCACTGGACACTTTACTGTCCGGCTTTCTAAAATACACACACACACTGGACACTTTACTGTCCCGCTTTCTAAAACACACACACACACTGGACACTTTATTGTCCTGGTTTCTAAAGTACACACACACACTGGACATTTTACTGTCCCGGTGACTTTATTGATAAATAATTAGTTCTTTATCATTTCTATGTGTTGTACATGTAGAATGTTCTAGTAATTAGGTTTTTTCTCAAACAAATAAAAAAAGCTATTTTTTTGATTGCATATATTTCTAAAAAAATCAAAATATAAGGTAGAAATGTGTTCGCAGTATAGCAACGGCTAATGTTTATGCTAAATTAATTATATTACCTATAGAAAATAAATCAAGTTTAGCAATCGCATTGGTATTATAGTATATATCATATGTAAACAAGTTCTATTTAATGCATAATTAAATATTAAGTATAATGTTTGTTAGTCTGTATTTAGTAAATTAGAAGCACCGCCGTTTCCCATTTGGTTGATTTACTTTAAATAAACACATTAGGCATCCTTTTGGTGTTGAGTATTGAAATGTGCTGCAAAAGACTTCACACATTAGATCTAATTAACACCCCAGATCTCTGGTGCTCTCCGACCTCCTGCTAACTGACCACATTAGCATGAGTCAGACTTACATCAGAGTCATTCAAAATTACGACACCTGTAAATTTATTGAGCTCAACTGATGCGTCTGGTGCCATTGATCAACTTTGGAACTTACTGAATTTGGGTATCAGACCATTTCCAGCTCTAACT
>VCAZ01000223.1:137500-187500 GCA_005784505.1 Bagarius yarrelli
CTCTCTCTCTCTACACACACACACACACACACACACACACACACAGAGGGTGAGATGTTTATTTATAGCATGTTGAAGGAAAAAAGTGTAAAAACGGCATCATAGAGCGCTGATGACATCATCAAAAGGAGACGATGTGTACAGGGTGTTAAACGCTGACTGAGATTGCAGCCGCAGGTTCCGGAGTGTTTTATGATACCTAAACGAGCTGTTACTATAGAAACCATGCATGCCAAATAAATCAAGACTTTCTCACCAATCAGAATTCAGGATTCAGGCTTACGATAAAGGTTATAATGGTGTAAATTTCTACCAAAGTTTTAACACTATTAACTCATGACACAACCATAATCCTGAACTCTTCTTACATACCATTAACACACACTCACATTCATAATCAGTCTGTGTGTGTGTGTGTGTGTGTGTGTAATAAGCATGTGGAAGTGTGTTTAAAATTTTGCAAGCATACACACACAAACACACACACACACACACGCACACACGCACACACACCACACGCACATACCCCTCTGAGTGAATTTAAGTAACTGGTCCCTCTGGCACAGGAGTGCATTGGGGTCAGAGGACTGTGTGTGTGTGTGTGTTCATGTGTGTGTGTGTGTGTGTGTGTGTGTGTGTGTTTATTTTATAATGTAATTCTACACAATAATGTGGGCTTGTAGTACACATGATTGGGGAAGTGTGTATGGTGTGTGATATTTCACATTAAACTTGTGCAAGCATACACGCAGACACACACATACACACACACACACACACACACACACACACAGGCGAAGTAGCAGGAGAGCACAAAACCAAGTTGATGTTGTCACTGTGTTTAGTCATTTCACACCTTCTACCAGTGATAACACAATAGAAGCATACTCTGTGTGTGTGTGTGTGTGTGTGTGTGTGTGTGTTTTATTCTATCTCCAGGGGTTAATTAATACACACTAACACCACAGGCAGCTAGAAGATAGCTGCGACTGGTATTCACACTTCGACCTGCTGCGTTACGGCATCACACCATGCTGAGTCTATAAATACACACAGTTGGCACACACATATACACACATACACTATACACACACTATACACACACTATACACACACACACATACACTATACACACACTATACATACACTATACACACACACAATACACACAATACACATACATACACTATACATACACTATACACACACATACACTATACACACTATACATACACTATACACTCACTATATACACACACAATACACACAAATACACACTATACACTTACTATACACACTTCATACACACTATATACACATAAAATCACTATACACACACTAATTATACACACACAAATACTATAAACTCACTATACAAACACTCACACAATACACACACACACTAAACACACATACTATACACACACACTATAAACTATACACATTAATACACACATACACATTACACACACACATTTATACACATACACATTATACACATTACACACACATACACATTAACACATTACACATACACACACATACACTCAATACAAACATACACACTATACACACACATACACAATATACACAATATATACACACACACTATTCACACCCTTCTCTGGTGTTTGGCAGCAACACCAAACTACTGTATGTTCTGAGTGTGTCGTCTTTGGGCCAAAAACACAACCACACCTGTAGGTTTAAATACATGTTATTAGGGGAAGTGGTAGATTGGTGGTGAAGGTGTTGGACATCAGCAGATCACTAATCTCCGGACATACTAAAGATCCGCCTGTGTCTGTCCGTCTGTCTGTCCGGCTGTCTGTCTGTCTGCAGATTTTCTGTAAGTGTGCCAGTGTCTCTAATGGAGTCTCTGTCTATCTACCTGTCTCTTGTCTGCCCAGCTGGTTCTGTCTGTCTGTCTGTTTGTCCCTGTACACATCTGTCTGTCTACCTGTCTCTCTGTTTGTTTTTCTATTTCAGTGTCTG
Source organism: Bagarius yarrelli (assembly GCA_005784505.1). Lineage (NCBI taxonomy): Eukaryota > Metazoa > Chordata > Actinopteri > Siluriformes > Sisoridae > Bagarius > Bagarius yarrelli. Next base: position 139,496 of record VCAZ01000223.1, read on the forward strand.
TCTGTCTGTCTGTCTCTCTGCCTTTTTCAGTTTCTGGCTGTCTGATGCCATGTTTTTGTCTGTCTGTCTGTCTCTATCTACGCATGTTTGTCTACCTGCATTTGTGTCTGTCTGTCTCTCTGCCTGTTTCTCTGTCTATGGAAGGGCAAATGGGTGAGAACCATATCCCTTCCCATGCCCCTGTGTGTGTGTCTGTGTGTGTTTTGAGGGGCAATAACTCACGAGCTCTCTCTGAACTTCCTCTTTCACCCATCACTTTTATGACCCTCATCCACGGTATTCCAGCTGCTCTGACCTCGGCTCTATGACGGAGGGAGCGTGAGAGAGAGGGAACAGGAGTCAGAGATGGAGAGAGATGGAGAGAGAGAGAGAGAGAGAGAGAGAGAGAGAGAGAGAGAGAGAGAGAGAGAGAGAGAAAGAGAGAGATAGAAAGAAAAAGAGAGGGATGAAAATCAAGAGAGAAAAAAAAGATAGAGATACAGACATAAGGAGAGAGATAGACATAGAGAGAGTGAGAAACAGAGAGAGAGAGAGAGAGAGAGAGAGAGACAGGTGAGATGAGAAGTGTCGATATTAAGAGGAGAGGTAAAAGAGGAACCCCTACATCACCGTGCAGCTCTGACTTGTGGGAAAAGTAAAGTAATAAAAGTGGGAAGATGGAACGTGAGCATGTCGATGGGAAAGACTGAAAGACTGATAGGCTGATTAGACTGATTAGACTGATAGACTGATTAGACTGATAGGCTGATTAGACTGATAGACTGATGTGATTTATGAGGGACAGAAACTGTTTTTTTATCTCCAAATATTTTAATTTGAGGTTTTTGATTAGTCGTATGAATAATGATATAATTAACCAAACCCAGAGAAATGTTTTAGTTATTATTTTATTATTATGACACAATATTTTTTAATATATAGTTTATTAATATTTCAGTTTATTATTATCTTACTCTAAATCTCACTAACTGATTCTTACTCTAAATCTCACCAACTGATTCCTACTCTAAATCTAACTTTAAACTGATTCTTACTCTAAATCTCACTGATTCCTACTCTGAATCTAACTTTAACTGATTCTTACTCTAAATCTCACTGATTCCTACTCTTGATTCCTACTCTGAATCTAACTTTAACTGATTCTTACTCTAAATCTCACTGATTCCTACTCTGAATCTAACTTTAACTGATTCTTACTCTAAATCTCACTGATTCTCTACTCTGAATCTAACTTTAACTGATTCTTACTCTAAATCTCACTGATTCTTACTCTGAATCTCACAAACTGATTCTTAGTATGAACCAAACTAATTGATTCTTACTCCGAATCTCACTGATTCTTTCTCTGAATCTCACTTATACTGATTTCTTACTTTGAATCAAATGATACTAATGATTAATATTAATATTAATTAATATTATTAATATTAATTAAATGAACAGATTCTTATTCTGAATCAAACTAACTGATTCTTATTCTGAATCAAACGGATTCTTACTCTGAATCAAACGGATTCTTACTCTGAATCAAACGGATTCTTACTCTGAATCAAACGGATTCTCACTCTGAATCAAACGGATTCTCACTCTGAATCAAACTGATTCTCACTCTGAATCAAACTGGTTATCTGAATTCTTAATCTGAATCAAACTGATTTCTAACCTGAATCAAACTAACTGATTCTTATTCTGAATTAAATTCAGAACTGATTCTTAGTTCAATTCTATTTCAAATTGATTCTTTTGAATCTAAATATTTTTAATGATGATTAGGTAAATGTAACCGGCTTTAAGATGTTTTACTAAGAAGTGTTGACAGGTTAAAAGCACAGACAGTGCTGACGTTTGTGCCATTTTCATTTCGTTGCTTTTCCGTTTAGCAGGCTGTAACCAGAGAGGTGAAAAGTTTGGCCTGTGCCCTGTGGTTAAAGCTCGACATGCTGCTTCTCTTTTCTTGCTCAGCAGCCACTTCCTGTGCAACAAGATAAAGAGCTTCTCTCGAATCAGAGATTCGTTTCTTTCTCTTCTGCCTTTTATATGTGTGAATGATATAAAGGTCAAGCTGATAGCTGCACTTTCACCAAATAGAGCCGTTCTGTCTGTATGTCTGCAGCGCCGAGTGTCAAAACAGCAGATTTTCATGATATAAAAAAATCTTTTTTTCACCATTAACGTAAACATGAACATGGTATAGAAATGAAATAAAAAAGGTCAGATATTCTGGTTGTAGAAGTTTGCACACCCTTTCTATAACTGGTGTGTTTAAAACAAATCACACCCACATATTAGTAAGTAATGGGACGCATGCAGCTCTCACCCCTAATAAAGACAGACTGTTTTTAGGACATTTTTTCCTTCATTTCTGTTTTTTCCCAACTGTTCAAAGTGTGTTGTGCAAAAAAAATTACAGTATCGATCAAGAGAGAGGGAGAAAAACCCGTTACTTTTAGCACAGAGCAGCGTATCTCTCCAAAACGCATAACAAAAGCGACTAAAGATTATTGAGAGGCTGCAACGAGACCTGCAGCAGCAGCAGCACACACACACTTACATTTATTATTCTTATCCAGAGCCACTGACATTAATCTCTTTTATACACCTAAACAATTTCAGGTTAAGGGCCTTGCTTAAGGGCCCAGCAGTTTTTTAAGTCTTTAAAAAATGTGTACTATAAAATGGTTTAGGACATGAACAGCGCATTAAAATACACTGCTCAAAAAAAGGGAACACTTAAACAACACAATGTAACTCCAAGTCAATCGCACTTCTGCACTTCTGTGAAATCAAACTGCCCACTTAGGAAGCAACACTGATCGACAATCAGTCTCACATGCTGTTGTGCAAATGGAACAGACAACAGGTGGAAATTATAGGCAATTAGCAAGACACCCCCAATAAAGGAGTGGTTCTGCAGGTGGTGACCACAGACCACTTCTCAGTTCCTCTGCTTTCTGGCTGATGTTTTGGTCACTTTTGAATGGTGCTTTTTTTTACTCTAGTGGTAGCATGAGACGGAGTCTACAACCCACACAAGTGGCTCAGGTAGTGCAGCTCATCCAGGATGGCACATCAATGCGAGCTGTGGCAAGAAGGTTTGCTGTGTCTGTCAGCGTAGTGTCCAGAGCATGGAGGCGCTACCAGGAGACAGGCCAGTACATCAGGAGACGTGGAGGAGGCCGTAGGAGGGCAACAACCCAGCAGCAGGACCGCTACCTCCGCCTTTGTGCAAGGAGGAACAGGAGGAGCACTGCCAGAGCCCTGCAAAATGACCTCCAGCAGGCCACAAATGTGCATGTGTCTGCTCAAACGGTCAGAAACAGACCCCATGAGGGTGGTATGAGGGCCCGATGTCCACAGGTGGGGGTTGTGCTTACAGCCCAACACCGTGCAGGACGTTTGGCATTTGCCAGAGAACACCAAGATTGGCAAATTTGCCACTGGTGCCCTGTGCTCTTCACAGATGAAAGCAGGTTCACACTGAGCACATGTGACAGACGTGACGTGAGTCTGGAGACGCCGTGGAGAACGTTCTGCTGCCTGCAACATCCTCCAGCATGACCGGTTTTGGCAGGGGGTCAGTAATGGTGTGGGGTGGCATTTCTTTGGAGGGCCGCACAGCCCTCCATGTGCTCGCCAGAGGTAGCCTGACTGCCATTAGGTACCGAGATGAGATCCTCAGGCCCCTTGTGAGACCATATGCCGGTGCGGTTGCCCCTGGGTTCCTCCTAATGCAAGACAATGCTAGACCTAATGTGGCTGGAGTGTGTCAGCAGTTCCTGCAAGACGAAGGCATTGATGCTATGGACTGGCCCGACCGTTCCCCAGACTTGAATCCAATTTAGCACATCTGGGACATCATGTCTCGCTCCATCCACCAACGCCACGTTGCACCACAGACTGTCCAGGAGTTGGCGGATGCTTTAGTCCAGGTCTGGGAGGAGATCCCTCAGGTGACCATCCGCCACCTCATCAGGAGCATGCCCAGGCGTTGTAGGGAGGTCATACAGGCACGTGGAGGCCACACACACTACTGAGCCTCATTTTGACTTGTTTTAGGGACATTAGATTAAAGTTGGATCAGCCTGTAGTGTGTTTTTCCACTTCAGTTTTGAGTGTGACTCCAAATCCAGACCTCCAGGGGTTAATAAATTAGATTTTCTTCGATAATTTTTGTGTGATTTTTTTTGTCAGCACATTCAACTATGTAAAGAACAAAGTATTTAATAAGAATATTTCATTCATGCAGATCTACGATGTGTTATTTTAGTGTTCCCTTTATTTTTTTGAGCAGTGTACATTTAAAATGCATTAAATTAGGTACATTATAGAAGAGTTTTGGGGGAAAATTTCTGAAGCTTTGTTTTTGGCGCCCTCTGGTGGACACAGCGGTAAAGCAGAGATAATATACACGTTCTAGCCTTCAGAACACCCAAAAGAGCTTCTGACTGACATGTAAAGCAACAAATCCCAGTCGGTTTCTCCAGTGTGACATTTTGGGGTGTAATAATATAAAATCTATAAAGAAATGTAACAACAACAAAAAGCTTATGTAAAAAACGCACCTTGCTTTTACCCCACCAACAGCTTTGTTGAGTCTTAAAATAAAATATTGTTGAATTTTTAAAAAAACGAATGTAAAATAATCTTTACTTGTTGCTACGTCCCGTCAGGAAAGTTTAGGTTTCAACATATTTGAGTTTTCTTCACTGTCAGACTCAAACTTCGGAGTATTGCAGGATTTATTTTAACGGAATGGAAGAAAGGGAACATCTGGAGTTTATTAGAACAGACAGTGGGACTACAGGCATCAGACACGGAAGCGCTTTATTGTCAACTGAAGGGCGAATAAGTACACCGGAGTCTTTAGTCCTTTTTTCTTCGCTTTGGTGGTTTTTACCGTCTCACATGTGGCCTGGAAAGCTGGAACAAAACCTGTGCTCTTCCCGTACAGAGTGTGAACGAGTGAGTGTGTGAACGAGTGAGTGTGTGAACGAGTGAATGAGCCTTAAAGCAACCTTTTTTTTTTTTTTTTTTTTAGATTCTCTCAAACTGTGAAATAAGGCAAACTGCCCACCTGGAGGCGCTCTGGACGGGCGGATTCTTCTAAAAAAAATACTCTCTCGGCTTTGCTCTTATTCACACACACACACACACACACTCAAACACACACTTACAATCTTTCTCACTCTCACTCACGCCTTCTTCGTGGGGTAATAAAACATATAACAATCAAATGATCCGAACTCAGTCTGTGAACAGTGAGGGCAGAGAACGTGCCGGAACCATCAGTCCCTGAGGAAAGCGAGAGCGAGAGTGACGGCGGCTCGTTTCCACAGCCTTCAGACCTCCGTCACCTCTCCTTCCTCTTCCTCCTCATCCTCATCCTCACAGCCACCAGAAGCGGACGTAGACGATGAGCATGATGAAGAAGACGCCCCCGGCGGCCAGCTTGGCGTAGGTAGAGCGGGTGTTCAGGTATTTGGCGTCGCTGCGGTATTTCTTGGACAAGCTGGACAGGTTGCTGGCCTTTGAGTCTAAAGCTGGAGAAGATCAAGAACCAGAAGAACAAGCATAAAAAACGAGAAGAACAGCGATAAAATGATGAAGAATTTCACACAATTTTATTTTTTATAGGACCAGCAGACAAGAACTGATGGCTCATTACTGGATATAGACTGACAGACAGACACATTCAGAGTGAGATAGATAGACAGACAGAGGAATTGATAGACAGAAAGTCAGACAGACAAAGAGACAGACAGACAGAAACTGCGTCCTCCTTCCAGGTTTGTTAACAAATCCTGTGTTTCTTCTGACATGCGACTCTTCTGACACTCCTACACTGGACGTTACTATGAACAGTGTGTAGTGTTTAGGTTGTATAGTGTGTGTGTGTGTGTGTGTAGTGCCTCTTTAGGGTTATAATTTCTCCTGGTTACCTGATAAAGCCTCTCCTCTCTGCAGCACCTCCTCGATGTTGGCCACCATGATCCTCTGGACGTCCTGCAGCTCGGTGTTGATGCTGCCCAGGTTCCTGCGCGCTCGACTGTCGATGTACGACTTCTTCGTTTTTTGGATGTACGTGTCTAAACAAAGAAAAATAAAACAAACGTTAATTAACGTCCAACAAACGTATTTAGAACATTGAAATAAAGACAGGACGTGTTGTGTCTGACCGAACTCGATGAAGGAGTAGGGACGGGACACGGTGGGGACTCTCTTCCCGTACTGCTCGTGGAACTCAGCCTGAAGATCCTCCAGGTAGGCGAAGGCGAGTTTTTTGGGGAACACGGCTTCACACAGCACCAGGTAACACACACCTTTCTCTATCAGGTAACTAAGAAAAGCAAAGAACAGCATAGAAAAGAAAAAAAAAAAAAGAACGGACGGAATCCGATCAGAGGAGCTAAAACTCTTAGTTAGCCGGATAACTGGATAAACAGTAGTGAACATCTGGTGTAACATCTGGAGTCCAAACAGGGGTCAAGCTGCAGAAGTGATCTGACTGCATTGTGTGTGTGTGTGTGTGGTCTATCTCACAAGTGTAATTTGTAAGTGTGCTCTACCATGTGGAATCGTGTGTGTGTGTGTGTTCTTACAAGTGTATTTATGTGTGCATTTTATTTTGTGTGTGTGTGTGTGTTCTGTCTCATGTGTTTAGTGTTTATGTATGCAAGATATTTTATACTAAGACTGTGTGTGTGTGTGTGTGTGTGTGTGTGTGTGTGTGACATCTCTCTCGTGTATGAACTGTGTGTGTGTGTGCGCGATCTCCCACGTGTAACCATGAGTGTGTGTGTGTGTGTGTGTGTGTGTGTGTGTGTGTGTGTGTGTGTGTGTGTGTGTCTCACTGAAAGGTCATGGATCCAGCCTCCAGAGTGCAGCGTGTTGGACTTTGTTCATTAAGCTTCCGAAACAGCTGTTTGGCCTGACTCTGATACTGCTGCATGTCCCGACCCATCTGCACCAGACAGACAGACAGACAGACAGACAGACAGACAGAAAGAAACCATTGTTTAGTGTAATGCTCAGGTATTTTATACAGAGAGAGAGAGAGAGAGAGAGAGACAGAAAGACAGAGACACAGAGAGAGAGGTATAACTGGTCTGAGATTCTGTCTGACACTGAAGCCGCTGTTCTTCTGTTACTCTTTAGGGAATTAAAACCCTTCGGAAGGGATATGATCTTCTTTAGGATGATTTTTGCGTTTGTACTTAGAAAAGTTGTTGCTATAGAAACGATAACGTCTCACAATCAGCACAGTGTGATGTGTCAAAGCTGCTGCAACCAATCAGCAACCAGAGTTCAAGAAAAAGCAAGAAAGTCATTACATCATTTCAGAGACACAACAAGATAAAAGACAGTCAAATATACAGACAGATAGATAGACAAAGGGACAGGGTTACAGACTGATATATAGACAGACAGACAGGCTATATATATATATATATATATATATATATATATATATATATATATATATATATATATATATATAGTCAAAGGGACAGGGTAATAGACAGACAGATGATAGCGTGACAGAGCGATGAAACGACAGAGCCATAAAACAATAAAGTGATGCAACGATAGAGTGATGGTACAATAAAGTGATGCAACGATAGAGTGATGGTACGATACAGAGAGACGGTAGGATAAGTGATGGTGCGACAGAGTGATGGTGCGACAGAGTGATGAAATGATGAAGCAGAAGCTGAACAAACCTTTTCACTCGCCTTCACGGCCGCATAAGAAAGGCAGAAGAAAGAAAGAGGAGAAGATTACAACCCTGGATACTCGTCTAGACGCTGCAGTTACACTCATACGCTGTTACTCTGAGACCTGCAGCAGGCATCAAACCTGAAACCACCTCATTTCCTGGATAAAAGTGTAACATTTCTCAGTTGACTCGTGTTTTTCGGGTGTTTATGTTCTATTGTAAATAAAATTTCGGCTCATTTTATTTAACAATCTTTTAGTTTTTATTTTATTCAAATTTTAAAAAAGGTCCCAACTTTTCCAGAATTCGGGATGCACGTGTAAACCGGTTATTGCGGCATTTCTACATTACAGAACTAGTTTTGTTTGATTAAAGTAGCAGAGTTTATTTTTATAATTCAAATTAAATTTTTTGTTTTCTTTTGTATATTTGTCTCCTGTTTATTTACCTGATTACCTGTCCCAATCCCCACACTACACCCTAGGGTCTTCCTCAAAAGGGCGCAACTTTAGTAGTGCCCACTTTAGTCGATAAGAACACAAAAACAAAAAACAAGCGTGCTGACAGGCAGAATTGGGACGGTTTGAGTCCCGTCACTCATCTGCGTTAAATGTCATTGCCACGTCATCGCCGTAACAAAAAAAAATGGCGGTGCCAAGTAGTCACGCTGTTCTCGGGAATTGCTGCTAAAAATGATAACTAATGAATGTTTATGAACAAAAATGTATCTTTTTAACCCCGTCTAGATTCGCTCCACTTTGGTCTGAAATGTCACATGAATTCTGGGTAATATCCTTAGCGAAGTCTGCGCAGAGCTGCACTTACAGAAAGTGTGCATTAAGGGCACAAGTAGGCTATTGAGACCGGGTCAAAGACTATTCTATTCTATATCATGTATTTTATTGATCATCATATCTAATATAATATAAAACAATAATTGATCAATAATCAACAATAATGTTAAATCTATATATCGCGATATATCGTGTACTTGAAACTAGTCAACTAGGTAAGTACCGCGATTTGATATTTTTCCCCGTATCACCTGGGAAACAGCTAAGCTAACAAAAGTTAAAAATTATCGTTAATTTATAAACATTATGTTAAAAATCAATTTATAACTGTATGTTATAAAACTGTAGTGATTTTTATGTTATTAAATGAAACCCGGAATTATAACGCTGTTTACACAGACAAGATTATTTAGCTAGCAAGACACAACTAGCTGCTTTAACACCATAAAACTGTAAAATAAAATTTAAATAAAAGAAAATAAACCTGTTCGTCTTCTTGCATGGACGCAGCCAGTGGCAGTCCGTCCGCTAACCGCGCAATCATCGTAAATAACACCATTTTGCTGTGATTTCTGCACCGCTTCGGTCTGCAGATATGATGACGGCTATCTAGATTACGCAGCTCATATTTTCTACCCGTATTCCACACAAATCCCGCCCTCCCCTTTACAATTGGTTACTATAATTTCAACTCGTCGGTTATTGGTGGAGTATAAACTCGCAGCCAACGGTTGTGCAGAAAATAAACCAATCACAGTTCAGAAAGCAAAATTGGTCAGAATACGATTGGGAAGAAGATAATAAGTTGTCAACAACCGTGGACTCGATGAGCTGGCCGGAAATACGTTAACGTATTGTGTGTCTCTCTGTTATATTTCCGTAGGAAACGTTGTGACCCAAGTGAAATTAGTTCCGGTTACCATATCTTACAGTTTAAATAACAGTAAACACAGAAAAAATAAATAAATAAACGCAATATTAAACACAATGTCACAATTTTTTTTTTAGATTTTAAGATACATTTTTTATTAACGAACTTAAAAGTTTAATAATTAATGTGTTAATAAGTTTATTACAACATTTTGACCAGCAAATAATGTGGAATAGAGGGCATATTTTTAAATATCTGCACAGCATATAAGGCCATGTTAACGATCACGTGGTGTTTATCGTCTAGTGGTAGTCACCCAATCACCTGATCAATTACAGACTTACCTGCAGAAATTAATATTATATAAATATTTGCATATCATAATGTGCTGATGTAAACAGTTAGGGGTTGATTGACTTACTTTAATTATGGGATGTAATGATAAAGGGAGTTCTGGCAAAGAACAAAGATCTGTGAAAAAACACAGAGCTGATCAGTGATTGGATGAGAAATTTTGCAAGAGTTTCAAATTAAACTCAAAGTATCCAGGCCGAAGTTCACATACTATTATGTGTGTGTGTGTGTGTGTGTGTGTGTGTTTTTGTGTAAGCGCACACAATTCTGGAGCTCACTTAACAAAAACATGACAGCATTTAACAAATTCTGTTTTTCGATGCCTCTGTTACATTTTCTCTCTCTCTCTCTCTCTCTCTCTCTCCTCTCTCTCCATCTCTCTCTCTCTCTCTCTCTCTCTCTCTCCTCTCTCTCTCTCTCTCCCCCCTCTCTCACTCTCTCGTCTCTCTCTCTCCTTCTTCTTGTCTTACGGGCTCGCGCTCTCTTTTTTTGTTTCTTGTTCTCTTGTTTTTTAGATCTTGTTTTTACTTTGGGGGAAGTGGTAGCGCAGTGGCTAAGTTGTTGGACTATTAACTTGAGGACCCCGGGCTCGATTCCCAGCTCCACCATGCCACCACCGCCGGGCCCCTGAGCAAGGCCCCCAATTGCTCAGATGTATAACAAGGAATATTGTATGTCGCTCTGGATAAGGGCATATGCTGTAAATGTAAAGTACTCCCTTTAGTTTTTTGTTTTACGGTCTCTCTCTCTCTCTCTCTCTCTCCTTCTCTACTCTCTCTCTCTATCCTTCTCTCTTGTCTTACGGTCTCTCTCTCTTTGTCTCTCCTTCTCTTTTGTCTTACGGAAGAAAAAATGCAAGAACGTGTCTATACTGTTACACCATGCAAAGAAGTAAACAATAAACAAATTTCCACACACAGTGTAATAAACACAATGGCCTGTTGTAAATAATATAATAGGAATAAAAATGCACAATTGTAACGAGGCTGATGCTCTAAAACAGACAAAGACGAGTGGAATCAGCTATGTTCTCATGACAGAATACGTTGCCGTAAGTCACCACCTAAAAACAGGCCCAGAAATGGGGTTCAGGGTCAGAGAAGAACCGGGAGTGGGGAAGATTTAAGGATTTCTTTCACACTGAAACATTTCAGATTCTCAGATGTTTTTAATGAATAATCTGTTTTTGTTGATACACTGGAATAAATGATTTTGTAGGGTAGAAATGTAAAGCTTAGATTAAGACCCGTCTGTCTGATAAAATAGTCACAGAACATTAAATGACTCATTAAACGTGATAATAAGTTTGGTTATAATAAGAGGGACAGAAGCAAGTGTAAATATTAGCTATAAATCATTCAGTCAGAATATAAGGTGCACTCATCAGCATGTATGTGTGTGTTAACTAATCCTCTTCTTTCACACACTCATAGCGGTCGCAGCAGGTCCCCGGGTGTCCGTTACCCTTCATGACGAGTCTGGGATATCCGCCCTGGATGCAGTATTTGGGTTTTGGAGTGCAGGTTTTGAAATTGCAGGTGCACATGGCAGGGATGGCGGGGCAGCATTGACCGGGTTCCGTATGGGGTTGGCTGAGGAAGGAGTCTTCTGGACAATCCGGAGGTGAAATCTCAGAACAGGTGGCGTTCTGGCAACCAGATTGCCCTGGGTGAGAAACAGATTAGAGAACATTTTCAGTCACAGCGAGCTGTTTAAGATGAACATCAACGATCGATCGATATCGATTACACTTTCTGGTGCAGTTTCTTACTCAGAATGCTGCAGCAGGCTTCCTCGTAGAGCGGAGGATTGGTTTCCTCACACTTTCTGTATTTACACACACACTCGCAGCCTTGAACCTCACAACTCCATTCATTACACACTCTCACAGGTTCAGGTTCAGGCTCAGGATTATTTATATCATACATCCTGTCAGCTTAGAGAAGGAGGGAAAAAGGGTTAGCGAGAATTCTGCTTTCTTTTGAAAGCTTTATTAACATAAGCTTTGTGTAACATATAGAAAAGGTGGGTAAATATATTGTGTGTCAGAACTTTTCATGAATATTCCAAAGAAGCATTGTTATAGTAAACCTCGACCGATTATGACTAAAACCCAATACAATTATTTGCATGTTGATGTAACCATAAAACTGATATTTATTGATCAATTTTACTTGTGTTTTTGCCTCAATATTAATAAATACTGAACTACATAAGGGCAGCACGGGTTAGTGGTTCGCATTGTTGCCTCACTGCAAGAAGGTCCAGGGGTCTTTCTGTGTGGAGTTTGCATGTTCTCCCTGTGGGTCCTAGTGTGTGTTTATTCAGGGTTCTCCTGTTTTCTCCCACAGTCTAAAAACATGTATCTTAGGTTAATTGGTGATTCTAAATTGCCCTTAGGAGTGAGTGTGAGTGTAAGTGTGTGTGTGTGTGTGTGGCGCTGTGATAGACTGGTGACTTGTCCAGGGTGTCCCCCTCCTGTCTTTCGCCCTTTTAGAGACAGCTGGGATAGACTCCAGCAGATACCCGTGACCCCGAATTAGGGAATAAGTGGGTATAGAAAATGAATGAATGAATGAAATAAACTGAATAACAGTTTCTGAGGTAAAAAAACGAGATAACTAATAAGAACATACAAAGAAAACAAATATTTAAAATATTTAATACCATGTAAAACAACCCAAAGATTGTGGGGTTCAATTTCCAGCTCCACCAAGCTACCACTGTTGGGCCTCTGAGCAGGGCATTTAACCCCTAATAGCTCAGTTGTATAAATAAAATAAATGTCGCTCTGGATAAGGACGTCTGCCGAATGCTGTAAATGTAAAAAAATGTAAAAAAAAAACCTACTGAGTTTTGTATTCATAAAATTAATGAACTACTACAGCAAACATTATGTCTGCGCGCAACAAATGTTGTTTACTGTCTCATATAATTATCAGTGTTTATATTTGAGTCATTCTCGTATTTATTTAATCTAAAGTCGAACTTAAATAATCCGCATGCAGCAAAACCAAAAATGCGAACCAAAATTTATTCCGCTTCCGTGTGCCGTCATCTGTCGACCTAAATATTAAAAGGACAATTTTACTGAGCAATGTAAAATATTTATTTTCAAAATAATAACCAATTCAAATATTTATTTTAGATGGTTAATTTTATTTTGAAGTCGTATTCCGCATTCCTCCTCACACAATTCTCAATAAAACTAAATGTCCCTCAATTTTGAATATGGCCAAAATGTTAAAGTGTGTGTGTGTGTGTGTGTGTGTGTGTCACCAATTAGAACTTTATCGCAGGCCTCGTAGGTCATATAAGTGAAGCTTGCATGACAGGAGGCATCTGAATAGCAATCACAAGTCCCAACATGAACGTTGCAGCCAAACTGAACAGGACATGAAGGGTATGAGAAAGTGTTTCTCAGATGATCTGGCAACTCTGAGGAGAAAAAAAAGGGCAATAACAGAGTAAGAAAATGTACAATGAAAACAAATTACGACTCTTAGTTAAAAAAATAAATGTATTAGTTGTTCTAGTACAATGATTTTTGAAATATAGGTTGCGATTATTCCATATATTTGTAATTATGGCAGTAGCTGTAGTACCTTTGCACACGCCTATCTGTGGCGCTCTGACGGAATCCAGTCCCACAACGAGGGCGCAAACTGACCACCTGTTGCACATACCGTACCTCCAACTCGGCCCACCGCACACCTGCCCCACCAGTCTGCTGCAGTGGGAACAACATCCACACGGATCTAATGCTAATCCATAGCACATTACATTACGCCGCCTTGGTGGACACTGGAACTCGGAGCAGTTACAATTTGAAAGTCCTGGGAAAAAAAAGCAGGAGAAATGATTTATCACTAACACATATTTAAAACGTGAGGTCACCCATTTACATTTACAGCATTTGGTAGACATCCTTATCCAGAGCGACTTACATTTTTCTCTTTTATGCAACTTCGCAATAGGGAGTTAAGGGTCCTGCTCAGGGGCCCAGCAGTGGTGGCTTGGTGGCACTGGAAATCAAACCCCGGTCTTTCGAGTATCATTTACATTTACAGCATTCGGCAGACATCCTTATCCAGTGCGACTTTTATCTCTTTTGTACAACTGCGCAATTGGGGGGCTTGGCGGAGCTGGGAATCGAACCTCGGGTTGGTAATCCAACACCTTAACCATGAGCCACCACTGCACCCGTATCAGTCCAACACTAAGCCACCACTTCCCACAAGCAGAGCATTACATTTACATTTATGGCATTCGGCAGACTATCTCATTTATCTCTTTTGTACAACTGAGCAATTGGTGGTTCAGTGTCTTGCTCAGGGGCCCAGCAGTGGCAACCTGGTGGTGCTGGGAATCGAACCCCACTTTTCAATATAGCAGTCCAACACTTTAACCGCTAAGCTACCACTTTACTTAGTGAGATCAGGCAGATGTAGATGTTGCCAAAGTTCTTCTGGATTTAGTCCATCACAGTTTCTTCAGTTTTTTTCACATTATCTAGACAGATCAGATGATGAAGATCAGATCATACCTCTGTGTGGAGCACTGGCTGGTGTCACTCGATTATTATAATTAATGGGATTTCATTGGAAACTGATACTTCCTATTGATACACTACAGCAAAAGATTTTTTTATCTGGTGAAGGTATTATTGTTCTGATCATTTTGGCCACCATTATATTCAGAATTACATACACACACACACACACATATATATATATATATATATATATATATATATATATATATATATATATATATATATATAATATTTTATATAGGCAAGATATGAATAAATGATCAAATAATAATAATAAATAAATCAGTAATAAAAACAGAGTCTGCAGGACTGCTTACTGGTGCATGCTCCTATAGCGTAGAATTCACTCGGGGGTTCAGTCAACACACAGACTAGTCCATTCTCACATGCGCCCTCGATCCATTCTCCACATTTCTCCCCTTCTCGCAGAATCAGATACCCAGAGCATGGCATCGGGAGGCACATAAATGCCAGCGCCCAAGTCAAGACCAATGACCAATGAAGCGCTACCAACCATGTGCTGCCCTGACACGATCCCTACCAAAAGTGCTGCCCTGACACGATCACTAAAAAGAATTCACACCAAGAAACAGCCTTAAACTCCAACTTTCCACATGTTTCGCATTCTCTTACCCGCCCTTTTCTTTCCCCCCAGATCGAAACACATGAATTTCGCAATCTGCAACCTTAATGCTGTGACATAAAACTGAGAGAGAGAGTGGGGGTGGGGGGTGGTAACAGAAGGAAAATTGTTTTAACATCTGTTTACTTTTTTTCTTTTTAACTAATTACTTTTAAAGAACATTTTAAATACTAAAATCAGCAGATAATTACAGTGAAGGTGATTTTGTACGTTTGCCAACTGGCAGAGAAATGATAGGTTCATAAGTTTAATGGTGGTTTTATTCAAACTGTGAGAAACAGAATAACAACAAAAACATCCATGAAAAACACATTTAAAAAATATTTGATTTGCATTATAATAAAGGAAATAAGTATCAAACAGCAAGATTTCTGGCGCCAATGTGCCAGATCCCGTATGAGTCCAGCCCAGTTTGTGGATCAGAGGCAGTTTTCCAGCCATGACCTTGTCTTTTAGATGGCCAGCCAGAAAAGACCACGAAAACATTGCTGCAGCGTGGACCACCGTCGCCCCTGACTTGCTTAGTTGAAGACTCTTAATTTACAGACATTAACTAAACTGAACTTAAGTGTTTTTTTCAGTGATTGTTCACTGTATTGTCTTATTATTATTACATTTTGTAAATTTTGTGCTATATAAATAAAAGGGACGTTTGTATAGGTAACAAGCTGAGATCAGGAGCACTCTTTAAAGGGACTGTCTTAAAGGGAGTGCTCCTGAACTCAATAAAAGACACCTGCCCACAGAAGCAATCGATCAGATTCCAAACTCTCCATCATGGCCAGGACCTAATAGCTGTCCAAGGATGTCAAGGACAAGATTGCAGACTTACACAAAGCTGGAATGGGCTAAAAGACCATCGCCAAGTAGACCAAAATCGAGCTCTTTAGCATCAACGGAGGAGGAATAATGCTGCCAATGAGCCTAAGATCATAAGATTTTTACATTTGTGAAAACAAAACACTTTGGTGTTTAGCTGCTAAGGGTACAGGACAACTTTACAGCATCAAAGAGACAATGGACGGGGCCATGTACTGTCAAAACTTGGGCGAGAACCTCCTTCCCTCAGCCACGGTATTGAAAATGGGTCGTTGATGTTTTTTCCAGCATGACAATGACAGAAAATACACAGCCAAGGCAACATAGAACGTTCTGTTGGGAGTAGAGTTCTGAATCGAAGAAATAATTAGACGACCTTAATAACTAAGAGGGATTTTAGTTTATAAGCCAACCTTTATTATCAAACATAGACATTATATAGACATGATAAAACCCCCCAAAACATCTATCATTTATAAAACAATTAAGAAGTATAAAGTTAGTAAATATTAGTGATTCTTAACGTGGGTGGTAGCCCCCTCCCCCCTTCAGTGACCAATCAGGAAACACCAGCGGGTGCAGGAGGGGGGTGTTTTTTAATGGCTTATTGTGGACACTTGAGACACAGGTGTGTGTTAAACGGTTCTACATGGAAGTTACCAAATTTCCCCAAGACAGTCCGCTTCTATAACGTGGAGTATCTTCACTACGGCTTTATTCCCCTCACCTTTATTACCATCTATAAGAAATAGCAGCATAATTTGCTTACAAAATGAAGAATTATTTATTTAATATTTTATACTAATCTGCCAATATGTTTGTTGATTTCGTTGTTTTTAAAGAATAAACGGCACCCAGCTTGTGGAAATGGAATGTGGGTTGGGGCAGAGGTGTGTGTGTGTGTGTGTGTGTGTGTTTCAGTACAGCATTTCAACTCAACTTAAAGGTGTGTTCGTGCAGAAATCGGGTGAGAATCACTGGTACACATTGTACATAATTAGTTTTCAGTCTATATTTGTGTGTGTAATAAATGCATCCGGTCTCTTATCCTCCAATGATCTCTTTAAGCTCCTACAGTACGAATAAACATGTGTTTCTACACTACAGATTTCTTGCTGTGGTCCTGCCAGTGTTTCTGGATCAGGAAAAGATCTTCACAAGATCTCACTTTATATGATTAGATCCAGATGTGATTATTACTGTATTAGTGGCTACATGATATGAGTATTGATTTACTCGTTCACAAGCTAATCGTAGCTTATTTCTCAGAAACACAGCATCAGTGTACATCGGTGTATTCTGGCTGAATGATTAAAGTGCTTTTTTTTTTTTATTCAGGACTGGTCCCTATGTCCATCTGGAGTTTTTTAACCACGTCCCGGATGCTCTCAGAAGGCCACGGAAGCAGCGGCAGCCTTGGCGGTCCCATCGGCAGCCCGGAACATAAACTCATCAGCTGCTTATTCATGGCCAGGTCGAAGCCTAGAGAGACACGGGTCAGAAAACCAACACACACAATTTCACGGCTAGCAAACATTATGTAAGTGTATAATCAGCTGTAATCGTCTATAATCTCACCTAGACTGTTTGCGAATGTAAGGACGTCCTGCAATTTAAACTGGAGAGAAACAAAGAGGGAGGTAAACGTTTAGGAGTATATAATCAATGAGGGTGTAATGTGATATAATGGAAGGAGGAATTACCCTTTACCATAAAGACAGTGGTAATTATTAATGTACTATTATGCCCTGAAGGGTAGAAATCGGTTGATTAATCAAGTTTAAGGATATTTTTCACGATATTTAAGACTGATCAGATATCAGTTTTGTAATATAAGAGCCATCGATATACTGCAGTTATGGGGACGTTTTGGACAATTATTACGAGACATCATTGTGAGGACAGACTTAAAGACATCTTGTTAAAGCCAGACTAAAAGAGAATTTTTTTTTTTAAATAAATGTGAATATTTTAGAATAATTTATTTCTCTTTAGTTTAAAAGAATTTATATTCTTTGTTTGTGTATTTATTTGTGTATTTATTACCTGTTTGTTTATCTGATTAAAGCTTTTATTAAACGAAGACATTTTTTTCAAAATCATTTTTCCTTCCTTCAGTTCTCGCTTACATCAACGTGCAAATAATCGGAAGTAAAAAAACAAAAACAAAATAAAAAATATCTGTCAATTCTTAAAAATGGCAAGTAGTTTGCTTAATAGCAACCGTGTTGTTGAATCCTGGATTCTGATTGGTCAGAAGACAGTGATTCATTTATTACAGCTGCGAATAACAGGGTTTATAATAACACTCCTGTTCTAATACATACAAAGTCCATTCAATGCGGATAGAGGTGATTTTGCACTGAGTGCCGTTTGCCGAGCGCGCAAAAATTTGCATGACTCGTTGTGATGTAAGCCAATCAGCGAAGAGCTTATTGACGCGGCGGTTGTATGAGATCTTAGAGGAGAACATTATTGAAGCCGTCTGCAGGCATCAGAAAATTGATGTTCTACATATAAAAACAATGTGTGGGTGACTATTGTCTTCCTCTTTACCGTCTGCCTGGTAGCTTCATTTCTAACATCCTGCCACCAGTATATTCACTACCCCGCCTCTGTACATGTCCAAACCACCTCAATCTGGTCGTCCCCGCACCGACTCCCGCCCTCTGCATCCTCTTCACTCCCACCGACTAACTTTATGTTCTCATTTATCACATCCCCACATCCCTCCTCTCTGCCTTCTGCCTGCAGCTCCATGTCCAACATCCTCCTACTAATATTTTCACTATCCCTCCCCTGCACATGTCCGAACCACTTTAATCCGCCTTCCATGACTTTCTCCCTACGCTAACATGAGCCGTCCCCCTGATAAACGCATTCCTAACACTGTCCAACCTCATCTCTCCCAAAGAAAACCTTAACATCTTCAGCTCTGCTACTTCCAGCTCTGCCACCTGTCTCTCTCTCTCTCTCAGCACCACTGAAGATAATTCTAGTTATTTTAGCTATTTTTTTCTTCACCTGTGCGATTTATGACTTAGGGAAAACTTCCCCATACAGCTGTTTAGCACACCTGCTGCTTTAGTGCCCACATTCATAGATTTCCAACCCCCCTGATGTTGTGTGAATGCCCACAGGAGGGCGCCACTGCCTTCATTGAGAATCACTATATTTAGGAAGAGTGTTTGAGTTGGAGAACGTGTCCTAAAACACACCTGGAGGCTTTGAGCGAGAGCGAGGTCTCTTTTTTCGAACGCACTCAGCATCCTGTTCATGAAGTAACCCAGGTAATTGTACGTACTGCCGAAAAAAAGAGGGAAAAACATATACAGTGCAATAACGAAAACCTGCACATGCAAAGTTAAACATGTTTAAAATCATGTTATTGCTAACCTCAGAAATTATCCAGCTTTTAAACTGATAAAAAGTCGTGTTGAGTCTATGAAAAACGCGACCTCGAATCGAGAAATTCCTCTAACAGTGTATAAAGAGAACGGGGTGGAATAAAGACTTCAACCAATCATATGCAAGATTGAGAAAGAGAAAAAGACATCTAGACACCTGACATCTAATAAATATAGGAAATGAAAAAAGATAAGCAAATTTTTACTCAGTGAAATCATTCTAAACACAGACCTTCCCACAGCACCGTCAACTCCCAGCGGCAGGGCGGACAACAGTTGCTGAAAAAAAACAACCAATGAAAAAAAAAAAAATCAAGACGACAAAACCGCCTGCATATGTAAGACGTATTCCAGTGATGCCGCACAAATAAATAAATAAATAAACAAACCTCGTCCACACCGTAGAGAACAGACCAACCACGAGCACGGCAGTAACTGACACACTGTCCCAGATCGGTCAAATCCACTCCGCTGAACTTTAGTCCCCTGAATGAGGGAATCTTCTTCTCGATGCCCTCCAGAACTTCCCTTACAGTCACTAAGAGGAAAGAGTAAAAGAACAAGCAATAAGAGACAGGAGGAGGTAAATTAAAAATAAATGGAGAGAGAGGGAGAGAGAGAGAGAGAGAGAGAGAGAGAGAGAGAGAATAAAAGAAAGGAATGGGTGTAAGGTGAGAATATGAAAAGGAAAACGCTTGAAGGAAATAAGTAAAATATAAGAAAAAATAAGGAAAAGAACAGAAAAAAGAAAAGAATAATAGAAGAAAAAAAACAAAAGCGCAAAAAAAAGGATTGAGAAAAGAGTCAAAAATAAAATATGCAAAAAGTGTAACGAAAAAAAAAAAAAAAAAGCCTAAATAAATAAAGAAATGAATGGAGGAAAAGAAAAAAAAATGTATGACAAAATGATTAAACAGAATGAAAAAATAAAAAAGGCGAAAGGGGGATCCAGTTTGTGCAGCTACATAAAAAAACTGATAAGACTTCTCAAAAAAAGAGAGAGAGAAAAAAAAGAAACAGGGAGAAAAGAAAAAAAAAAAAAAACAGTGTAACAAAAATAAAAGGGGGAATAATGGAAAAAACAAAAAAAGTTTTAAAGAGAATGAAAGAAAAAAAACAAAAAAGAGCCACACAAACGGGTGAAAGAGAATCATTTTAATGTGTGTGTGTGTGTGTGTGTGTGTGTGTGTGTGTGTGCGTGTGTGTTGTACACTTTATTCCCGTCATGCTGGGTAAGTGATAATAGTAGAGAGGAAGCTGTGGAGCTGCCGAACCCACATCCTTCAGAAACATCTGTAACGCTTCTGTGAAAAGACAACAGCAAACAAATGAAGCGATTCAGCCGGCCAATCGAAATCCAGTTCCCCGACCCGGTTCAGATCACGAGACCAGATGTTCTTTATGAGACAGGAGGAAAGTGCAGCCTGCCATTTTTTTTTTTTTTCCATGTACATGAGCTCACAGAGTCACTGTGATTGACAGGTGAGAGACAGTAAGCCCCTCCCACTCAAACTGTACAGCCAACTATGATTCTATGGCTCATGATCAAATTATAGTTATTACACCATCACTATGGATTACACCATCACTGTGGATTACACCATCACTGTGGATTACACCACTATGAAACTCCGTTTCAACTATATATAAAAAGTCTGATAAAATATTTATTAATTTTTTAAATATTAATAAAAATATTTCCAAGTCAAGTCTAATCCACGGAAAATCCGGTTTCTTGTACAACTTTTATTAATGAAACACCCCTTTCCAACCTGCATTTCTGGGTTTGAAGAATGACGGAGCGATGACGGCGATGGCGTCGGCTCCGACCGTCGCGGCGTGACGTGCCTGTGCGAGTGACAGGAAACCGTGACGTCATTTCAGAGTCTCTGCGCGCAAGTTCAGATTCTCATCTTTTAACAGAAACGAGAACTGAGAGTGAAATTTCTCACCAGTTCCTGAGATTCTTTTATGCTCAGGCAGCCGACGTGAACGATCACCTGATCAAGTCTAAAAAAAAAAAAAAAAAAAAAAAAAAAATGGAATGAAAAAATACCCACAACCACTGATTAATCATCCAACTAAACAAACGTCACAGACTGGTTTATATCAAATCCCTCAGTACAAAACGGTTTTTAACCTACTTCCCTCTCCCCTGACGGCACCATTCCTCCGCCAGCTGCTTCCGTTCCTGCAGAGTCAGCGAGCAGCCTTCACCCGTTGTCCCGTTCACTTAGACCAAACACACACACACACACACACACATACACACACCACACATACACATACATACACACACACATACATACACACACACACACACACACACACACACACACACACACAGATTAGATTAGATGAGTGAGGCGTCAAGACGTTATCTTCGTCTGTCCCGGTATGTGGGCTGGAGACTCACCGAAGACACTACGGACGCCCTGTTTCTCCAGCAGGAAGTCCACGTACTGCCCGACGACCTGCAGGTTCAGCTCACTGTGTGGAAAAAAGCAGAAGAAGAAGAAATGAATCATGGCGTGTCCCACCTGACCTCAGATTCCTGATTCTGCTTTTTTCGCACGCGGCAGACATTTTTATGATGTTGCGACTGGAAGACTGAAGTTTACTCACAGAGCAAAACTTCCCAAACCCACCAAATACAGAAGGTAATAAAAACTTATATGGTCCAGCAGGGATTTTTCACTTCTTTTAAAATAATAAATAAATGAATAAATAAATAAATAAATAATTGGGCACATTTATTTGCTGAAGTGTTTCCTCGGGTGATTGACTGGAGTTCAATTTTGGACTTTGGACTAAATTCAGCAAAATGTTTGCAATTCGGGGAAACTTTTTTTATCCAGTTGAAGGTTGGGGGCCTTGCTGCAGGGCCCAACTTGGTGGTGCTGGGTATTGAACCCACGATCTTCTGATCAGCAAGCCCACACATCGATCACTGAGCTTCGCTTTCACATCCAATTACCCTGTTCGCATTTTTGTACATTCACATTAACGTGCGGTGGCGGCGGTGGAATCGTACCCTTGTGGCGTGAGAGGCGTAAACGTTGCGGCGATCAGCCCGGTGATCTTCTCTGACTCTGGACACATCTTTACACCTACACACACACAACACAACAACAACATCACAAGCCTTTTTTCTGTCACCTGGCAACATTTTTTTGCCTTCCTACACTTCATCATGTAAATTTTACCCGAATTTCCTGATAACTGGGGTTGATTTTATTGTTACATTCACGTTTCTGCCATTTGGCAGATGTCTTCATCCAGAAATTTAACAATTTATCTCGTTTTTTAATCCAAATATGCAGTTACGGGCCTTGCTCAGGGGCCCAGCAGCAGATTGGTGGTACTGAGATTCAAACCCGCGATCGTTTAATTAGCAATCCAACAACTTAAACAATTGAGCTACCACTTTTTACGTTAAGTATAATTAGTTTTTTTTTTTCTTAGGCAGTTAGTAAAAAAATGATCATCGAATTATAAATATATATATATATTACTCACAACCTAGTCTAATTATTATTACAATTCCGAGTAGAAAATGATTCTCTTTATTTAATTCGGATCAGTTTTTTCTTGTAACTATAAATACAAACGGAAAATAACACCACTCAGTTGTTAGCTAGCAGGTGTTAGCTAATGACTGTAGAAACGAGTCGCTGACTGAGTTGTTTAGGAAACTTTGTTCAGAAACAGAAAAGACTCACAATCGCGGCTAGTGTGTGTTTAAGGATTAAGAATTTAAGGATTCAGTGGATTCTATGGATTCAATAAGTGCCCTCTAGTGGAGGAACCATAAAAAAGCAGCCAAAATCTCTACTGATTCGTGAGACGCGAATTGATGTAATGAACGATTCAGTAGAATTCAAGTCTGTAAATGGATTCAGGATTTCTCATTCAGGATTTCTGCGCTTGCCAGAATCAGTCTGGTTCACGACCCAGTAACTAACGTAGGTGAGAATAACTACAAACGTATATCCTGCATGTCACAAGTGGACGGGATGTGATTTAGGATTAACATCCTTTAATAATCCTGAATCAACATTAAAATCTACCAAATCAGAACCATCTGATGTCATCAGTGTGTGTCGACCGAAACCCGCCTTGATTCGTTTTTGAATCTGTTCCTTCTTGTAAAACAAAATGTAATGTTATAAAATGTATTTATAAAAAAACATGAAATACTTTACTGACATCTGTAATGCATCACATGCTGTACTGAACAATTGTGTATAACATAAATGTGCAGTTTAGTTAATGTGTGAACAAAAATAAATGTGTGTGTGTGTGTGTGTGTGTGTGTGTCTGTGTGCAGTAAAATGTATTTAGGTGCGTGTGCATGAATGAAAAGTAAATTTATAGATTTTTTTTCTCTCCAAAATTATTCTTGTGGTTGTTAAATGTTAAAAGGCTGTGATGTCTTATGTCTAATTATGTCTTATGTCTAATTATGTCTTATGTCTAATTATGTCTATTCACTGTTTATTTTGGATCATTAGAATCATTCATTCATCCACTTATTTACGGGGATCTGCTGGAGTCTATCCCAGCCGTCTCTGAAAGGGTGAAGGGCAGGAGGGGGACACCCTGGACAGGTCACCAGTCCATCACAGACACACACACAGTCACACTCTCACTCCTATGGACAATTGAGAATCACCAATCAATCTAACATACATGTTTTTGGACTGTGGGAGGAAAACAGAGAACCCGGAGTAAAACCCACACAAGAACCCACGGGGAGAACATGAACTCTACACAGATTTTCCTGCTCGGAAATCGAACCTTCTTACTGTGAGGCAACATTGCTAAACACTAAACCCCGTGCTGCCCAAAATGAAAGATTAAAACCTTTAGAAAATAAACTAAAATCATAGAAGCAATAAAAGGATGAAAAATTCTCCTGCTATTACTAACCACTACTACCAGTACTAATAATAACTCGGTATAACTTAGGAACGGTTTTAACGTGTAAATACATTGTTAACAAACAAAAGGGTTTATTGTACTAGTTTTAAGGTTTGCTGGATTTTTATACTGTATATAATAAAACACAATGACGTCATTTTAATCCCAAAACTGACACAAAATATGTGGACACTGGGAGCTTAGAGGTTAAAGTGTTGACATGCTGATCACATTATAGGTTCTATTCCCAGCACCACCAAGCTGCCCCTGCTGGGCCCCTGAGGACGGCCCTTAACCCCTAACTGCTCAGTTGGATTAAAAAAAAGAGAGATAAATGTAAACTGTTCTGCATTCTGGCGTCCGAAAAAAGCCAGAACTGTAAATGCAAATATGTAAATAATAAAGTTTGACTTTTATTATGGAGATAAACTGAAATAATAATAATAATAATAATAATAATAATAATAATAATAACAATAATAATAATAAACAAATTATTTATAATAAAACCGCTTCACATTCATATTTCCGTTTTAAAAAAACACCATGTAATAAAACCGAAACTAAACACTGATTAAATCTGAAATCAGAAAATAAAGTAATATAATAAACTATTATAAACTTTTTTTTACCTGGGACTCGAAACACGATTTTCCCCTGCAGCTGAAACCAACTCTGAACATCACACACTCCCTTTCCACATTGTATCTAACGCGAAAACATGAGATTGTCACGTGTTTAATGGAGGATTATGGGAAACGAAGTTCACAAACATATCCTTCATCCCGCAGCCCCCAAACGCGATTGTCAGATTAATTTTGTTTAACTAAGTTATAAACGGGATTTTGTTTGATTTAAAGTTTGTGTTAAGCATTAAGTGCGGGATTTTGCTTACACACCTCCTTCTAACGCCGTTTTTAAGGTAATTTGCGTTTTGCTGACGACGCACAATCCTAGCCGAAAAAACTACACTTCCCATAAATCCCCGCTTTGCTCTTGGTAGCGTAATCTGCCCTCATCATAATCTGGTTGATATTGTATTCAAATTTTAGAACAGTCGTTTAATTAGTTGTTATATCACTAACCATGATAATTAAAAACAAACATTTAGTCTTTATGAATAGACTATAGGTACACGGAACGATGACGTACTTCCGCTAAAATTTCAGCTTCCGGATAGGAGTTAGGAGTCATATATTCATCTTAAACCTATTAGGAAAGTTTTATATACACAATTATAAATGGTCAGAAAAGAAGCCTGAATATCTTCCACTTTAAAGCTGATTTAAGAATTAATTTCAAAACTTTTAAAGCACTGCCAAGGATTTAACCTAATTCCGGCCGTCTCTGAAAGGGTGAAGGGCAGGAGGGGGACACCCTGGACAGGTTGCTAGTCCATCACAGGGACAGACACACACACACACACACACACACACACACACACACACACACTCCTATGGGCAATTTAGAATCACCAATCAATCTAACATACATGTTTTTGGACTGTGGGACTGGGGAGGGAGGAAACCGGAGAACCCGGAGTAAACACACACAAAACACAGGGAGAACATGCAAACTCCACACAGAATAATTAGGAATTGTTATCTTACTTTACTCATCTCAGTAACCAGGGACACCAGGGAGAGAGAGAGAGAGAGAGAGAGAGAGAGAGAGAGAGAGAGAGAGAGAGAGAGAGAGAGAGGAGAAAAGAGCAGAGAGGCAGAAAGAGCAGAGAGAGTAAAAAAGGGGGAGGAAACAGCAGTTTCTGTAAATCCACATGGTTTAGTGTAGATTTTTATATGGAATACATTAGTGTTATTTACAGCATATGAAACGAAAAAAATGTGTTTATATTTATAACAACACGTTTTAAAAATCAAAATTTAAAAACTAATTCACAATTTTGGTATTCTTATTCTTGCTAATTTTAGCCTAGATTTTTAAACATGGATGTAGTTTCTTTAGATCCCAACACAACACTACTGCTTTCCTTACAGTTGTTTGTTCATTTATTTATTTTTAAACATTTAGTTTAAACTTTGACATTTTTAGTGTATAATTTGGTTATAACGCCATTATGTTTATTGCATATAATTGTATTTATTTATTTATGACGCGAATTTTTAAAAATGCATTATTATTATTATTATTATTATTATTATTATTATTAAATTTTTTAATTTTAAAAGCTAATTTAATTTCAAGAAATTTTAAAGTATTTGGTTGGTTTAAACTCGGTACTTCCGGCTAGAGCGTGATGACGTAAATTGGGGCACGTG
Source organism: Bagarius yarrelli (assembly GCA_005784505.1). Classification (NCBI taxonomy): domain Eukaryota; kingdom Metazoa; phylum Chordata; class Actinopteri; order Siluriformes; family Sisoridae; genus Bagarius; species Bagarius yarrelli. The sequence goes on from VCAZ01000223.1 coordinate 165,858, forward strand.
TTACCCGGATCCGGATGTTGACGAATACATGAAAGACCTCACAGCTGCCAGCATCCGGTTATTAGCGGCTTGTCAAGACTAATAACAGCGTCTAGACTGTTTAGTTAATTTTCGCAAACCGAAACCACCAACAAAAGACGGAATGTATATTTAAAGAAACGTATTTTTATCTAACGAACTCTTTAAACAGAAGCTAATTACGCCTAGCCTAAAACATCTGTCTAAAAACAACAGCTGTTTGAAAACAACCCGAAGCGAACTGTCATCCCTTTGGGTGGTGCGTTAACTGGCGCGACAAAAGGATAGTTAATTACAGTTTTCCAGCTGTAAATTTGCGGTTTTTAAATTGCTTTATTTTATATTAAAGCTGTATAAATTGCTTTTATGGCGTTAAAATGGAGGAAGGATTTGTTTTTGGGGTTTTGTCAGACTGACAGATGGTTTTATACACCAGAAACGTATAAACGTAATTAATAAATCAGTCCAGTGTAGCTGAAAAAAATCAAAAAGTACAGTGAAGGTTTTTTTTTCTTTTTATTTGATCTGCTCCTGCTTTAAAACACCAGGTGTATCTGTGCCTTTTGTGAGGAATCAGCATGCCGGTGTATCAGGTGTGTTACCGTGGCTTTGGGTTCGACCGCAGGTGACTGAGGCAGGCAGGTGTCTCAACTCCCAGAGGTAAAAGGTGAAACATACCCGAGCTCATGTTTACTTACTGATACGAGTTCGTTTTTGGATGAAGAACTCTGTAAAGAACGTAAAAGAAAAACCAGTGGAACACCAACGGGTCAAGAAGAAGAAATCTTCTTTAACAAATCCAATTTTGGTGCATTCAAGAGCGTCGAGTGATTGATTAAGTAGACGATGATGAATTTAAGCACGCTGTCGTGACCGGGTGGTGTAGAAAAAAAGAGGTTAATCGAAGAGTTGTGGACGCGATGATGTCACCCGTTTTTGTGCTGCTGCTCCTGCTCGGGTTCTTTGTCCGGTTCTCGGAAAGCATGAACAGAGAGGAGAAGAACAAGCTGAGGTATGTGCTGGTTATTAAAGTATTTAGAGTTTTGTGTGTGTGTGTGTGTGTGTGTGTGCGTGCGTGCGTGTGCGCACTAACATGGCTGTGATTTTTGTTTTTGTTTTTTTCTTTCAGGGATCAGGTGCTGGAGATGTTTGACCACGCTTACCAGAACTACATGGTATAATAAAAAAAATCCTCAGTTGATTAATTGCGGGGTTTGGGACACGTCCACACCGGCGTTGCAGTGTTTTATTAAGGTTTACGTGGAACACGAGGGGAAAAAAGGGGGACAAAGTGAAAGGAAGGAATACAAAGTAAAAAATGAAGACAGGAAATTAAAAAAGATGAAGAGAAGAAACGAATTACAGTGAGGAAGAAGAAAGTAGACCGAGAGATAAGTAAAAAACATGAAAGAGAGAAGATTTAAAAAAAAAGATGGAGGAAGAATTAATCTGTAGAACAAAGAAAAAACTCGTATAAAAAAAAGGAGTGCCAGAAAAGAAAAGATTGAGAATTTAATGGACTGACTAAAATATTTTGTTAGCTGAATAATTATTGTTCTCGCTCTCTTTTTTTTTTTTTGGTCTGTCTGTCTCTTTCTTTGTCTGTTTCTTTATCTGCCTGTCTGTCTCTTTCACTCTCCTTTTTACTTTGCCCATTTCTCTCTCTCTCTCTCTCTCTCTCTCTCTCTCTCTCTCGATCTCTTTCTGGCTGTCTTTCTGAGTCTCTTTCTCTGTCTGTCTCTTTCCCTGTCTGTCTCCCCTTTCCTTTGTCCTTCTTTCTTTCTGTCTCCCTCTCTCTCTTATCCTTTCAGGACCACGCCTACCCAGCTGATGAATTGATGCCTTTGACATGTCGAGGTCGAGTACGGGGTTTGGAGCCGAGCCGAGGTGATGTGGACGATGCGCTGGGAAAGTATGTTAGATAAACACACACTTTCTCTCTCTCTCTCTCTCTCCTCTCTCTCTCTCTCTCTCTCTCTGCAGCCTGCCTGCTTTACTCTAAAGGTGTCTCTGTCTGTCTGTGTCTCTCTGTCTGTGTGTATGTTTCTCTTTGTGTGTGTGTGTGTGTGTGTGTGTGTGTGTGTGTGTGTGTGTGTGTGTGTGTGTGTGTGTACAGGTTTTCTCTCACCCTTATCGACACTCTGGACACTCTTGCGGTGAGTTACACTCTAACACGCTCTGTGTGTTTTAAAGGCGTGGCACTCTGCCGTGCGTGTTCATGCTGTTCCTCCTCCTGATGTTTCTAGCTGTTGAATAAGACTGTGGAGTTTGAGGAAGCGGTAAAGCGTGTGGTAAAGGACGTCCGGCTAGACAATGACATCGTCGTGTCTGTGTTCGAGACCAACATCCGAGTTCTGGGGTAAGCAGGCAGCGTACAGACACACACCACGCACCAAACACACCACGTGCCAGAAGCAGTGCAACACAACAACACACTTTTTTTTTTTTTTAGTGAGACTGACAGATACAGAGGACACACCCCTTTTACTGAGACTGACATAGAGGACACACCCCCTTTATTGAGACTGACATAGAGGACACACCCCCTTTACTGAGACTGAGACACACCCCCTGACAAAAAGGACACAACCCCTTTTACTGAGATGGACAGATGCAAAGGACACACCCCCTTTACTGTGACTGACAGACACAGAAGCCACACGCCCTTTATTGAGACTGACAGATACAAAGGCCACACCTCCTTTGGTGAGACTGACAGAGGCCACACCCCCTCTACAGAGACTGGGCGATATAAAGGACACACCCCCTTTACTTACTCAATTATTGATTAATGAAGTTATGTGATTTTGCAATTGGTGTTAAGTAAATTTTGAACACGCACTCGAATTGGACCTTTATAACATTTCTATTATTGTTAGTAATTGTTTTGTGTGTGTGTGTGTGTGTGTGTGTGTGTGTGTGTGTGTGTGTGTGTGTGTGTGTGTAGAGGGCTGCTGGGAGGTCACTCCATGGCATTGATGCTGAAAGAAAGAGGACAGCGTATGCAGTGGTATAAGAATGAGCTCCTGCACATGGCTAAAGACCTGGGACTGAGACTCCTGCCTGCCTTCAACACCAGCAGTGGCCTGCCTTATCCCCGAGTGTGTACACACACACACACACACACACACACTTTGATCCTGGCGGATGTGCGTTTGTGTATTATTCTACTTGAATAATCACATTACGTGCATGACTGATCTCCACTCAGACACCATGTGACTTTTCTCACGCTCTCTCAGTAACTCAGTGCATAAATAAGGAATTTAACACTCTGTCCTGCTGTGATGGGAAAATAATCTACATCTGATAAGACTTTTATTTTATTATATTGTAACTGCAGTCATTTGCCTAAAATTGAGAACTTTATCTATTTGTAGTTACATGTTATAGTTTTATAGAATTATAGTAAATGACAAAGACACAAAACAATAGTTAGCATAACCTTAGCATAAAGGTTAGCAGGTTTAATTACCGACCTTAAAAGTAAGATAAAAAATTCCCACGTAAAAGAATACACAGACCTTTTCAAACATCTGACACGTCTCACTGATATTAATACTGTTATTCATACTAACTTAACCAGGCTTTGCATTTATTACTGCGAATTATCGTTGCCCTCTCAGGTCAACCTGCGTCACGGGGTTCAGGGTCCTGACACTCGGACAGGCACCGAGACGGACACCTGCACCGCATGCGCAGGCACTATCATACTGGAGTTCGCTGCACTGAGCCGCTTCACCGGAGACCCCACATTCGAGGTAAATCCAATACTTTTGGCCAGACTGAACCTCATGCCCATGTGTTTTTTTACATCCTATTTCAGATGTTAGTCTTACTCTATAAAATTAACCTCCAGACGTCTGTGCACATTTTTCCACTAGTTTGTGTCATGTGACTGTGTGGATTTGATCATTCAGTTCTAATAGTATTAATGAGATCAGACACTAATTTTGAGGTTAAGGTCTGGGGTTCCAGTTCATCCGAGTGGGGTTGAGTCAGAATCAGAACTCTGTACAGGACACGAGAGTCCTTCTACTCCAATCAGAACACAGCATGTCTTTATGGAGATCAGGGGTTGTTGTACACAGGGACACTGTCATGCTGGGACAGGGTTCGAGTCTCTCAGTTCCACTGAAGGAAGAATAGAACACTACAACATACAATGTTCTAGGAAGACCGATTGTCCACAAACGTTTGGTACTGGTGTAGTTTCACTGCGTATGAAATTGCTAACGATGTTGTGTTGATAACGTCCAGGCCCATGCTCGGAGAGCCCTTGACTTCCTGTGGGAAAAGAGACAGAGAAACAGCAACCTAGTGGGAACGACCATTAACATTCACTCGGGGGAGTGGGTGCGCAGGGGTGAGTGGGAAAACCTGCAGCGGACTGTACCATTATTTGGATTTTCTGTACATGCTTCTGTTTTCTTTTTCTCGTGTTAGACAGCGGGGTGGGAGCCGGGATCGACTCCTATTACGAGTACCTGCTAAAAGCTTACGTTCTGCTGGGAGACGACCAGTTACTTCAGCGCTTTAATATAGTGAGTCGTCCTCAACACACACACTTGGTTAAATAAATGCTTCTTAACACATTTCGTATTGTAAATTGATTTACAAAATCTCAACAATAATGTTTACATTTTAGTCTTTTGGCAGTCGTATTTTCTCCAGAGTGACTGACGCATATCTTTTTGTTTTTTATCCAACTGAGCAGTTAAGAGCCTTGCTCAGGGGCCCGACAGTGCCCGACAGTTTGATTATGTTGGGAATCGAAGCCACGATCTTCCGAAACACCGATCTACCATTTCAGTTCACCTGATCATCATCAGTTGTTGTGTTTGTGTGAGATTAGTTTTCAAAATGTTAAATTGTCTTTGATCTTTAGAAGGAATTAAAATTTAAATTGTCTTTGATCTTTAAAAGGAATTTAAGTTTGTAATGCTAATTAAAGAGCATAATATATAGTTAAACAGTGAGACTTAATTAAGTGGTCTTTGCCTGTTGATCAGAAGATGGTGGGTTCAATTCCTCCCATCACCATTAAGCTGCCCCTTCTGGGCCCCTGAGCAAGACCCTTAACCCTTAACCTCTCAGTTGGATTAAAAAATGAGCTGAATAGAAGTCGTGCTCGATAAGGACGTCTGCAAAATGCCAAAATGTTTAAATGTATATTTAGTACATTGCATTTCCATAACTGATTGTAATGTTAGGTGTTTAAATGTTGAAATTAAAACTTCAGGTATGAAACTTAAATAAAAAAAGATGAAAGATTAATTAATGATCTGGTCTCGCCCTGATCTGTTTCCTTGTGTTTTTGGTTTTTTTTTTTGCTTATGGCGCTTCACTGCGTGTGTTTCAGCATTATGCGTCTATAATGAAGTACATCAGTCAGCCTCCTCTGCTGCTCGACGTACACATCCACAAACCCCTGCTTCCCGCACGCACCTGGATGGACTCCCTGCTCGCGTTCTTCCCTGGCCTGCAGGTCAGACCGACCTTCAGTACACAAAGCCGAAATAATTTTTTTTTTCTTGACGGATAGTCATGTGATCTCATGCACCCTAATAAGGTCCCTGCAATAGCACGGTTTATCCAGCGTGGCGCTGTAGAGGAATACAGTCAAGCAGTCAGTCCACCCCTAATGGGCCCATAAAAAGTACTTATACAAATTTTGTGAATTTTTTTTTTATAAATCATTTTCATGGAAATTTTTATGTTGGGAAATTATGGACATATTCAATAAACATAAGGAATTGTATTTAACATCATTTATATATTTGGGTACATTTTATATAAACTGGTATATACAAACAAAAAAAACATTTTAAAAATGACAAGAGCCTGAAAAAATTAGGGGTGGGGGTCCTTTACTAAAATTTCTAAAGTTTTAAACATAAATGTATTTACTATTTATGTAATTTATATGTATAATCACAAGATGGATGTTATTTTGAGTGCAGGAATTAAATGACGGACGTATGTTGCAGCGCACTGTGCCGTGCGCATGTGATTTTAAGGAAATTGCATTCAATCTGGTTGTTTTAACCACGATTTCTTGTTGTAGGCTAACCTGCATTATTCCATATTGCCACTTTATTTCCAATCATTTCCGTCCATTCCTATAAAAAGTTTCCAGGAAATTCCTGTCATTTTGCAACCGTAATAGAAGACGACCCAATTATCCCAATTTTCTTCCCTTTTTTTTGGTCTCCTATTCATTTTTCTGCTTCTCTTCTGTCTTCTTATAGGTGCTAAAAGGTGACATCCGCCCCGCTATAGAAACCCACGAAATGCTCTATCAGGTCACCAAGAAACACAACTTTCTACCCGAGGTGGGTTCCTCTTGCTTAAAGCACCAGCGTCGAGTGCATCATAGCACTAAAGTCACCTCGCTTAACTTCCTTTCTCTATCGTCAGGCTTTCACTACAGACTTCAGGGTTCACTGGGCACAGCATCCTCTGAGACCGGAGTTTGCAGAGAGCACCTACTTCCTTTACAAGGTGTGTGTGTGTGTGTGTGGTGTGTGTGTGTTTTTACTATATATATATATATATATATATATATTTTTTTTTTTTTATCCAGCGCAATAAGCACGGTCCTCATGTCCCGGAACAGCATTTTTTTTCAGTTCGATTGCGTTCTGTGTCTATTCGTATTCATACTCGACTTAGCAAATAGAGCTGCATTCCTGTGTGTGTTTTTTACAGTAAAGTTTAAAGCGATGGTGCAATAATTCTTTGTTTGACTTTCTGCTGAACTGGATTTAGTTCTTCGTTATGGAACAGAATATACAGCTGGTTTGTTGATTTTAACTAGTCTTTGGAACAGCATGGAATAAAACTGAGCAAAACTAGCACTACCGATTGTTTTTGGTTTGATGTTAGCTAAGATTTAGTAAGATAACGCAAGTTATGGAAGGTCTCATGGACTGATGACGTAGAACTCCGTTATGACATTATGACGACTGAGATCCTACAGTGTGACATGGGGATTAGGGTAGAACAGTCTGACAACAACAATCGCTAATAAAAAATCACACAGTGTGAACCTATCTAAAGGATGTGACAGTCTTGTCACCTTTTTTTGGCGTTCCAACTGGGAAATTTCCGGTTAAAATATTCAGGTTGTGTCGATGTGGACGTTTCGTTTTGATTTTAAATAACATTTTGTTTTTCCAAATAAAAGTAAGACTGCGGGAAAAGTCATATAAATTAATTGGATTTTTTGTTAAATGAACATTAACACATTAAACACACCTGGTGCATATCACCATGTCTGTCGTCGCTAATTTAAAGAATCATATACCAATAATCATATAAATATATTTTTATATCTATTTTAAGAATTTATACCTTAAATGCAGTGAACTACTTTTGTTATTTTGATTATGACCTTTTTTAATAAATAATACATGTAATTTAATAATACAGAAGTGATGATTAATAAATTGTTATTAAAGGTAAAAGTAAATATATACAATATAAGTGAATGAACTCTATAACACTTGGTGATGTAATGCACCCGGAAGGTGATTGGACACTAAGTCCACATATTGGCTGTTAAAAGATAAATCCGGCCTCACGTTGTGTTAATCGTGTTTTACACACTGATTCCGATATTTTCGCCTGAACCTGTAAACACTTCCTGATGTTCTAACTCTCGCAGGCGACCAGGGACCCGTACTACCTGGAGGTGGGACGCTCTGTTCTGGAAAACTTAAACCGCTTCGCTCGAGTCCCGTGTGGCTTCGCCGCCATGAAGGACGTCAGGACGGGAAGTCACGAGGACCGGTGTGTCACTGTTTTATCTAGTGTTTGCTACATCATGTGTCACATGACTTGAAATTATATTATTTTCCTGGGTATTTAGACTAAACTGTAAATCCGGTTTAAATCTGGCTTTAATCTGGCTTTAATCTGACAGAAAGTCCCGGCGGTTTTTGTGTCTTTCAGCATGGACTCGTTTTTCCTGGCCGAGATGTTTAAGTATCTCTTCCTGCTGTTCGCCGAGGAGGTCGATTTACCCTTCGACGTGGAGGACTACGTCTTCACCACAGAGGCGCACCTGCTCCCATTGTCGCTTTCTGTTGCCCCTCGCTCACATCCGCCCCCTGCAGGAAATTCCACACTACTGCGTGATCCGGTACTGCACTCCACAGTCAGTAACAGTCCTTTAATCTCATGTGCTGATTAATAAAATATAAACAATAAAGTTTATTTTTAGATATAATCTTAAAATGGTGAAGGTGTTGGATTATCAATTGAAAGATCCGGGTTAAATAACATTAAATGTATAATTATATAAGAATATATAATAAAATGACTATATATAATAACATTTGCTTGCTTGAATTCTAACCAGGTACCGGAGGAGTTAGACGATTCGAACTTTGAATGGACCTGTCCCAACACCCGCCTCCTTTTCCCTGACCCCGCCTACCCACAAAACCTCCGCGAGCCAATAAGGAGTGCTGTGGATAGAAGTTGTCCCCGCCCCATACTCCCTCGGTAAGATTGGCTGAATAAATCATGGTGGCAGCTCGACACGTGTGGATTTTAGTTGCTATCTAACCCCGAAAACCGGTGGAAAAAGAGTCGATTAGGAGCTATTTGAGAAAGACTTTGGTCTTCAGTCGTCTCCTAAAGACAGTCAGTAACTCGGCCGTTCTGGTATCGATAGGAAGTTTATTCCACCATCTTGGTGACCTGAGACAAGTCTTGAGGCGGACCTATTGTGTGTCTTAGTGGATGGTGGATCAGTCGAGTGCTTGTGGGTCTGAGGGAGTTCAGTACAGTATACTAATAATAAGTAATAATAAGAATAATCCCTTTTCCCCCGTTGTATTTTTAGAGAGCCCGGATTCGGTCGTGCTCCACTAAGAGCTCAGGACTTCATGGCTAATAATCCAGAGCACCTGGAGCTGCTAAAGAGGATGGGAGTCACGCTGATCCACCTGAAGGACGGCAGAGTGCAGCTCGTCCAGCACGCCGCACAGGTAACTCCTCCGATCAGTCGCTCTATCCGTCAGACCGGAGTCGTTTATTAATAACATATTCATTTATTAGTCACAAGAGGGCATCTGACTGGCATGTATATCCACCAATCACAGTTAGTTTCATTCAGCATTATGTTTAAGGTATAAAAGTGTAAACTTTCTGTGAATTTCAAAATCCAGCGTTTAGCTGAACTTTGTAAGCGCTTATTGTGACGGCTAAAAAAAATTTTTGTAAAAGTGACGCACACGTCACCCGGGAACCTGGTACAATCCAGTCGATCAAAATGACTTTAACATCCTAAAGTGTTTGCAGTTTTTTTTTATTTAGGTAATTTGTTGTTATTACATTGTATTATAATGTATTTTATGAGTGTGTGTGTGTGTGTGTGTGTGTGTGTGTGTGTGTGTGTGTGTTGTGTGTGTGTGTGTGTGTGTGTGTGTGTGTGTGTGTGTGGTGTGTGTGTTTGTGTGTGTGTGTGTGTGTGTGTTTGTGTGTGGTGTGGGTGTAGGCGGTGAGTGCCGTGGCTGCTGAGGACGGCATGCGCTTCATGCAGGAGATGATGGAACTCTCCAGCCAGCAGCAAAAAGAGCAGCTTCCGCCCCGTGCCGTACAAATTATCTCGCATCCCTTTTTCGGCAGAGTGGTACTGACCGCAGGACCTGCGCAGTTCGGAATAGACCTTTCTAAGAGCAGCTTAGGGGTGAGTACAGGGAAAGGGACAAGCTGTATTTAAGACAGTAATCAAAAATCCTCTAGCCTTCAACATCATTATTGTCCAGCTGATGAGTAATACCAGATCATTGACTCTCTCTCTCCTCTCTCTCTCTCTCTCTCTCCTCTCTCCTCTCTCCTCTCTCTCTCTCTCTCTAATCACTCTGTCTCAGGTGCGAGGTTTTGTGGCGATGGCTGAGCCGTACTCCGGCTGCGCTGAATTAAGCAATGCTGAGTTTGTAACCGGCCGTATCGCTCTGCTGCAGAGGGGACAGTGCATGTTTGCCGAGAAAGCCAGAAACATTCAGAGGGCGGGAGCGATCGGAGGAATCGTCATTGGTGAGACAGAGACAATTTACTCTCTTTTATTTATATAACGTGGAGAAATATAACAGTTCTCATGTAACACGTATAACTTTAAAGGCACACATTTTATGATGTATAAATATCTTCTTACATTTACAGTATTTGGTAGACACCCTTATCCAGAGCGACTACAGTTTCATCTCATTTATACAACTAAGCAATTAGGGGTTAAGGGCCTCGCTCAGGGGCCCAACAGTGGTAGTTTGGTTTGAGCTGGGAATCAAACCTACAATCTTCGGATTAGCAGTCCAACACCTTAACCATGAGCCACCAGGCTTACTATATTAAAATAAATTCCAGTGTTTTAATAAATAATTTAACATAGTTAAATGTTAATGTTACAGCCATGCAGTAAGGTTTCCGAATTTTTCTTCCGAAATGTTCTTCTAATTAGAATAATATAGAGACAGAATGGTCTTTAAATCCAGAATCTTACATGTTGTAGTTTTTTAATAATCACATATGCACGCGTAATAATTTGTATACTTTATTTGTAACACAGGAAAAAACTGACTAGTAATAAAGTGTGCAAATTAAAAAACTAGAACATCACAGGTCAGGGTTATTACTTCCTGATTTGGTGTGTAAAGGGAACGAATCACTGAGCAACCCATAACTGTGTCCTTACCTTTTTCGTCTTTTTTTTTTTCTCTCAGATGATAACGAGGGCAGCAGCAGTGACACGGCGCCGCTCTTCCAGATGGCAGGAGACGGCCGGAGCACCGACGACGTCACGCTGCCCCTCCTCTTCCTGTTTTATAAGGAAGGAAACATCCTGCTGGAGGCCCTGAAGGAGCACAAGGAAGTGGAGGTGCTGCTCAGTGAGAAAGCCCGAGACAGAGGTGAGTCGTCAGGAGCTCAAACAAGTGCTGCGTCCGAAATCGTATACCGATTCGAGTCGGTTTTATATTTGCAGCAGAACGCACTTTCTAACCGATAATAAAGTCTGTTCTTTAGAATAGGTACTGTGAATAAAATTCGGCTGTACTACATCCGCCATGTTGAAATTGTCATGTGACATGTGATGTCACAATAAGTCAGTTGTTTACTTGAATGCAGATTCGCCGCTTTCCGCCATTTTGTAATATGATTGGTCGAAAAGTGTCAATCATATGCGTACTTCAGAATCTGTGCGAAAGTATTAGGACATCCGGGAACCTTTCGTGTAACGTTTTTCAAATGCAGTGTTGATTGGTTCCGTGACACAGCTCGTAACTCAAATTACTCGTATGTTACCTGTTTTTAAATAAGAAAAAAAAAACAATCCAATAGGATGTACTGGAATAAACTGGTTTTATTAAGTATAATGTACAGCGTTTACCTTGGAGATCAGACGACTCCACTTGCTAACGCGCATGTCTGACTAGCTATCGAGTGACACACGGGATGCTGGGCGGATGTTACAGCGTTTAGTGTGGCGCTCGCTACGCTAACTAGCGTTTGGGAGTCTGAAGCTGACTTGTTAGTTGGGACACTCAACGTACTACCAATTCAGATACCTGCTCACATCACATACTGTGTTTCACGTACTATAAAGTATGAAAGTATAACATTTCAGACATGGCTAAAAACTTTTACTTAGAGTCTACACTCAGGCTGCTTGTTTCCATCCTATAACTGTTGTCTTTTCCTTTCTCTCTCTCTCTCTCTCTGTTTTCTCCTCTTTTGTGGATGAGCAGAAGCCATTTTTAAGGGAAAAGCCCTGCCGGGCACCCTGTTGGATGGCAGTAAGTAATCTAAAGCTCTTCCATCTGCTTCACTTCATCCTCCATGTGTATGTGGAATTTCTATTCTCTCTGATTACTAATTGACTCTCCAAACGGTCTGTGAGTCAGTGAGTATGTCTGTTAATGAATCAATCAATAGGTCAATCACTGACTGATTAATTCACTCAAACACTAAATGACTCACTGACTTAATGGCTTACTCACCGGTTCACTGACTCCCTGACTTGCTCGGTAGCCTTACTCTCTGAATGATTTGTTTCTGACTGATTCACTGACTTACTTTTGGACTTAGCTCACTGTCTCCTTTACTGAATCATTAACAGACATAATTACTGACTGACTGGCTCACTTACTAATTCACTGACTCAATGACTCACTGTCTGACTCAACAGCTCACAATGTTTGTCTGTTAATGAATCAATCAGCCAGTCAATCACTGACTTAGTAATTGATTCAGACACAGACTGACTCACTTACTAATTCACTGACTGTCTGACTTGGTCTGTGGCCTTAATCTCAGACTGTCTGACTGACTCACTGTTTTGTAACTTTGTGTATTCTTCTATAACTGATTCAGTCAGCGATTCTGAATAGTTTGTCTGACACACTGACCGACTCGCAGACTGAACACTCAGTGACTGACTATACGATTCACTCAGTGACTCACACTCTTAACTGATTCCCTAAGGGGCTTTCAGTCAACCTGCTGACTCACCAGATGTTACCACCTTATTGCTTTCTGAATCACGATTGGCTGTTTTTAGTCACAGGCAGTCTGCTGATTGGACAGTCGAGAAATTAGTGTTTAAACATTGGTGATACAGCAGTGCAGTGGTTAGTTGTCATGGTAACCAGGAAGCTTCTCAGGTCGATGATTTGTTGCTTGATATCTCACTGCACTTCCTCTTTGCTTTTAGTTGAAGAGGAAACTGAGGAGGAAGAGGACGAGGGCTGCTGTGAGGAAGACCATGGTCATGCCACCCCCTCGTTAACACCTGACCAATCACAGCCCACGGCTCAGGACCAAGTGGTAGCTGAAAAGGAGACGGACTTGTCTCTTGGGGAGCAGCTTAGCAATGACGTTCCTCTGACAACAGAGCAGCAGCCTGCAGAGGACGACGACCAATCGGTGGACTCATTAATGGCTGACTGGCAGGAGGACTTGGAAGCATTTAAACAGATGGAGAACGATGAACTTTGACCTTCAGTGATAGGACGTAGAACAGAGACGTAATTATTTAAAAAGACTCTGGGACTCACCTGGTGTACAGGACAGACAAAGAAGGTGTCGTTCTCAGGTGCTTTTTCAGGGGCAGGAATGTCTTTAACCTCCACCTGAAACAAACGCAAAGACCAAATCTCGTCCCTCGTCAATTGTCTCGTCTCATTGGACGTCTTGCGTTTTTTGTTTTTTTTTCCCAAATTCTTGTAGGTTAATCCGTGGGGTTGAGTGATTTGCCGATCGATCCGTAACGAACAGGACAGATTATCCGGCTGTTACTGTTACACACTGAAAATCAAAATCTAGTTTGATCTGATGGGAATAATCGGCTTGTGTGCGTAACATGAAGTTAACGTATGTTTGGGGTTTTTCCTCTCTCTCGATTCTGGAACATTCTGAAGATTCTAACTTTTAGTTCTAAATTTAACGGTTTAACACAAAATCACGTGCAGGATATCAAGTGTAAAAAAAACCCATAAGAAACTGAATACACACCAAACCTGATTCAAATAAAGCGAAAGGATGTGTCCGAATTAACGATTAGAATTTTGTGCAGACCAATTGATGCGGTTTAATGAGACGCAGACGAGCGAAACGTCACCGTGGAGACGAACGACAGAGTCTCGCCTGAGATTTCGCTTCATTTTGACGTCTAGTTTAAAATCGGAAACAATAAAAAGTACAGAGAAGCTTGAAGCTGATTTATAAACACAGATAATTGCTTGTTACTGCAAAAACATTCATTTATTTCTGCAAACGAATTTGCACTCAGAGGTCCAGCAGGTTTATTAACATCTGCAAACATAAAAAAGACCAACTGGGCTGTCCAGCCGGCCGCTACACTGGAGAATAAGCGTCTACCTGTGTTTGTCTTCAGCATCAATAATCCCTTGTGTGCGTGTCTGTGTGCGTGTCTGTGTGCGTGTCTGTGTGCGTGTCTGTGTGCGTGTACGGGTTTCTACATTCTGGTGGGGACCTAAACCTGAATAGGTCTGTGTCACGGTGGGGACCAAGATGGAGGTGCCCATAGGTACAAAAGCTTCTAAATCAAATGCAAAAGGTTAGGGTTTAGGGGTTAGGGAATAGGGATTAGGGTTTAGGGGTTAGATGATAGAAAATACAGTCTGTACAGTATAAAAAGCATTACACCAATGGAGCGTCCCCAGAGGAATAGCTAACCAGACCCGTGTGTGTATTTGTCTTGCAAAGTAAAACAACACAAACTGAAAAGAAAAGCATCCTTTCTTTCCTTGTTAAAAAAAATTCCACCTTCGTCCTTCAGGGGGCGACATTTTCACACCTCTCAGTGACTGCAGGGACGTCCCAGAGCACGAGATCGATTTAACAGGCGATAAATCGCAGCTTTTATGATGAAGAAATGTGTCGGACTCCCTGGAAATCCTGCACTGTGTGCAATAAATTACAGGCATGTGATTTTAATCAACTTCTGTGTTTCTGCTGTTATTTTTAAGCAGCCCCGCGCGCTTTTGGGGCAGTTTTATGGCGCAGTTTATTGCCCTTCTGTGAAGCAGTCGGTTTGAGTTGCGGTTCAGAAACCAGTCAGATGTGGAAGTGAAGCTTTTTCTCTGAGAAACTCCAGATTTTGTGAGTGGAGACGGTGGGACAGATGAAGGGATGAAGAAAATAATTAGCGTCCTCTGGTTATGGAAAGCCAAAGAGTTCATAAACTGATTTACAACCTTCAACTCGGACTAAAGTTTTAACCAGCTAAAATAAACTTCTGTTTTCTGAATAATTTACACGAATAAATCTGACTGAAGGAACCACCAATCACTGAGCTGCACTTTTATAATTTATGCTCAGTGATTTGTCACGTGATCAATTAGGTCTGATCAGGACTGTGACTGTGAGGAAACTTTCCCCACTGTTGTCATGTGACAACAGCTGTAATACCGGTATCACCACGGGGGGGGGGGGGGGTGTCTATCTGTCTGTCTGTCTATCTGTCTCTCTCTCTCTCTCTCTCTCTCTCTGTCTGTCCTTCATTCTTTTTTTTGTCTCTGTTTTCTACCTACCTGTCTTTGTCTATCAATCTTTCTATTAGTCTGTGTCTCTGTCTATTTGTCTTAATCTGTCTGTGTCCTATTTGTCTATAATCTGTCCCTCTCTGTCTTTCTTTCTGTCCATCCGCCTGTTTTTTTTTTTATCTGCCTCTTTCTGTCTATCTGTTAATCTGTATCTATCCATGACTATTAATCTCTCTCCCTTTGTCTGTCTTTTACTTTCTGTCTGTTATCTGTTTTGTCTGTCTCTATTAATCTGTCTTTGTCTGTCTGTTTGTCTGTCTCTCGCTCTCTCTATCTAAAATTAGGAAATATTTATTTATAACTTTTATATTTGAGTTATTCAGCCTGTTTGTTTGGTCACTTACATTCAGTCACTTTTTTAAACAGTGTCTCTAAAACATGTCCTGTTATAAATAAAATCATCCTGCATTTTAATGAGTTAACAAATAAAATGTTGAATGGCTTAAATAAATGTTTAGTATCTGTTTTACGCTACACCTTTTAACATTAAACAGATTTTATTTTGTTTTATTTGTCTATCGTTCTTTTTAAATTTGACCTTCTTGGCTTCCCATAAACGGTCTGCTTCGATGAGTGGCGCCCTCTTATATGACGTCATGGCCAATGATTGGCCTATTGTCAACTTTAAGGCAAAATGACTTCCGGGTTTTCCAGCGGAGACCGAGTGCGGACAGTGTTGCCAGATTGTGTGTTTTTAAACATGATACGGTTTTTTTTTATTTTTGCTCAGATTTCATTAATAAAAGTGTAATTTAAAGAATAGATAAACAATGACAAACACAAAAATAAATCACATTTAAAACAAGACCAAAAAAATTATAAAAATAAGTTTTAATTCATGTTTAGTGTATAAAATTAACTCATGGATAAAATCTCCTGATTTATTGCTCTGCTACTCCTACTGATGTTTCTGTGTTTATATTTCCCTCGACTGTCAGCAGAACTTCTGTATTTCTGATCTGTCTGTTTGCGTTTACAGCTGAGCAGAAAGAGAGAGAGAGAGAGAGAGAGAGAGAGAGAGAGATCAAGGGCCTCATTCAAGGGCCCATCATTAAATGATAAACACAGTTGGAGTGATAGATAGATAGATAGATAGATAGATAGATAGATAGATAGATAGATAGATAGATAGATAGAAATAGATATATAGAGACAGACAGATAGATAGACAGACAGACAGATAAACAGACAGACAGACTGGACTGACAGAGATAGATAGATAGATAGATAGAAATTATATATAGACAGACAGACAGATAAACAGACTGACAGACAGACAGATCGATTAGATCAATAGATCGATAGATAGCGATAGATAGAATTATATATAGCGACAGACAGACCAGATAGATATAGATAGATAGATAGATAGATAGAAAGAATTATATATAGACAGAGATAAAGACAGACAGACAGACAGACAGACAGACAGACAGACAGATAGATAGATAGATAGATAGATAGATATAGAAATTATATATAGACAGACAGACAGATAAACAGACTGACAGACTGACAGACAGACAGATCGATAGATCGATAGATCGATAGATAGATAGATAGATAGATAGATAGAAATTATATATAGACAGACAGACAGATAAACAGACTGACAGACAGATAGATAGATAGATAGATAGATAGATAGATAGATAGATATAGATAGATAGATAGATCGATAGAAATTATATATAGACAGACAGACAGACAGATAAACAGACAGATAGATAGATAGATAGATAGATAGATAGATAGATAGATAGATATATAGAAATTATATATAGACAGACAGACAGACAGATAAACAGACAGACAGACTGACAGACAGACAGAGATAGATAGATAGACAGATAGATAGATAGATAGATAGATAGATAGATAGATAGATAGATAGATAGATAGATAGATAGATTTTGGCTGACTAAGGGCGGATCTGGCAACCCTGCAGGCTGACTGAGCTCTGATGAGCTCGGAAAGGAAAACAGCACGAGCGCTGAGTTGGAGTTTGGAGCTCAGCACGATCGCATGCGGATCCGCGGTTATAAAGTGAGTTCCGGCTTTTCATTCATTCCTTTCTGTTTGTATGTCTTTATATCTTTTTATTTTCTGTTTTTTTTCTTCTCCTGTCTTATTTTCTCTCTCTCGTGTCTTTTCTGCTGTTATTTAGTGTGATCGGACCTCGGTGCGCTCGAGCGCGGTACCCGGGTTTGGTGTCTGGGTTACGTTAATTGGGTTATTTATTTATTTATAAATTTATTATTAATTAATTAATTAATTTTAGGTTTTTTCGGGGGGGGGGGGGGGGGTGGGGGGGGGGGGGGGGGGTTTTCTGACCTTCCTTTACATGATGTCCGGTGTCTTTTTTTTTTTTTTTTTTGTTGCTTTTGGAATCACGACCCAAAAAGCGTTGCGTACCCAGCGAAGTACCGCGCGCGTGCAGGGTGACAGAGTACAATGTAGCCTGTGTGTAGGTACCGAGTCGCTTAAGCGCGCGCGTGCATGTATGCATGCACTCAGCCATGCATGCAAACCCGACACGAGCCACGCTGTTTCAATCCATTATATTTATTATTATTTATTATGCATGCAAATTCCTCGACGCTTATTGGCTGCACGAGTTTGCACACTAATGATGCGTGTCTGCAGATGTCCAGCTGGGAAGTTGTCTGGTATTTTTCTTTAACTCATCCGTCTGGTGCACCTGTCTATCAGCTTGTCTCATCTTGTCTCGTCTCGTCTAATCTTGTCTTGTCTTGTCTTGTCTCGTCTCATCTTTGTTTTGTCTCGTCTCATCTTGTAGCATCTAGTCTCATTTACCCTCATCTTGTCTTGTCTCATTTCGTCTTGTCCTCTGTCCACTCACCGTCTGCCTGGTCTCGCTTGTGTGTGTGTGTGTGTTTTGTGTTTTATTTCCTGTCTCATGACCTCATCTGTCTTTGCAAGGTTATGATGCGGAATCACGATGACATCACACTCAGCCGGGATGTTCCCATAGTTACAGTGTGGGAGGTTCCTGTCATTGTGCTTTTCCTTCAGTGCTGTGACATTACATTCGATTGTTTACGTGTGTGTGTGTGTGTGTGTGTGTATGACAGGAAGTGAGAGATGGAGAAGGTCTGCCACCGCAGTCATTTGTTTACTCTGCTGACTCGGAGGTTAGATGTGAGGCACCAGTGCAGGGACGGTCCGAGCCGCATGGGGCAGGAACGCGTGAACACGCAGGAATTCACTGTAACTCTAAAAGAATGACTGGAATGTAAATGTCTAATAACGAGCAGCAGGAATATTGATAGGGTTCATTTCCTGTACAGTAATTACACATAACCCAGAGAGTAAAAACCCCAAAGTTAAAGAGTGAACCGAATTCTGTTCGAAATTTCCATCCCAAAACACTCCAAACACCTCCTATTAGTAAACCGTGTTAATGAGCTCCTTTTACCACTGCCTAATTTAATTTATTATTTATTTTAATTATAGCGTTTTTTTCAGTTAAATATCATAGTTAAAATGTTGGATTTTATTTATCTGTAAAAACTACAGGGTGTTTATTAAAACCTTTAATTTTTGTATTATAGTAAAGTATTTTTATACTTAATATATGAATACCATATTTACTAATTAACTTATAATAAAATAATTAATCATTAAAAATAGTTAATGTCAAGCTATTTTGGTTGATAAAGCTGTTTTTTCCAGTTAGAATTACAGACCGACCCGATAATTATTTTTGTAAAACCGATACCGATACAGATTATTCGCATTTTTTTATGTGAGCGATATACAGATCCGATATTATTTTCCCTCTGTTTTTGACCCAATGACATCAGAACTGAACTAAACAGACATTTTTATTTATAACACTGTCCATACTGTCATTTTACTCACTCACAACCAAACAACTCTTATTACTACAGCAAGATAAATAGAGGAGTCTGTTTTCTAGCTCAGTTCAGTTTTGTTTTTGTTCCACAGTGTATAGCAGAGCTAGCTTAGCTGTAACTGTGCTAACTAACGCTAGAGGTAGGGCTGGACTAGCGATGTGATTTATACGTCACTGCTGAAATCGTTATCCAGCTCAGCAGTGTTAAGTTAGCTGTACCTAATGCATGCTCATAATGTTATATTTAGCACTGGATTTAATAACGAATCCTAAACTAGCGATGCGATTAAATTTTTAGTTAGCACTAACGAAGTTAGCACTGCATCTACTGCAGCGCTGTACAGTATGTTTATTCCATATTCTCGACCAGACAGCGAGGAAAGCATTGGTCTCCTGCGTTCACTACTGTTTAACAGACATTGTTGCTCTGTTCCCGCTAACGCTTATCACAATGCTAATACTTTCATATTTCGTTTTGGCTTTTAAACAATGGAGCCTCTTGAAATGCTGTTTGAGGTGACCGTCCGTCCACCGTTGCATCAGTTCCTGGTGGAGACCAGCCAGCTTCCAGGGCCAGTTTGGAGGATCTGGGCATCGAGACAGGACTTATTTAGGTGAAAAACGCAGCCCGTTTCCAGTTCAGGCACCGCCCCCCGGTGGGAAAGCGGTAATGTAGAACGTTATTAAGCAGTAATTCTAAACGTTAGCAATAGCGAAACCCGATAGCATGCAGAGGGTTTTTAATAAGGAAGACATTTTAATCATGCAACTGAAACAAAGAGGTAAAATCCAAAGAATCGAAAGTCAAACAAGTTTTTACTGTGAATTAATCCGATAAAGTGATATAAAGTGTTTGGTGTAACAGACTTACTGATAACACTTAGTGTAGCTTGTAGTGTTCCGGTTATAAAGCTAGACCCGGGAAGCAAACCTGCTAGAGGGCGTGAAAATCAGTATTTTGGGCTGGCGCAGTGGTGTGATGGGTTAAGTTGTCGGTTTGATTCCTGGCTCAGATCCTTTCCAGTTCCACTTTCTCTCTCTCTCTATTTCCCCTATTTCACCCCTCTGTTCTATAAATAAAGGAAAACATGCCCAAAAATATCTTAAAAAAAAAGAAAACCAGGATTTTGGTACTCTGGTGGTTAGTGGAGTGTGTAACTGACCATGTTCTTGAATAAAAACTTTGATTAGTTAAACAAACAGGTTATGAATAAAAAAACATTCTTAGCTGATATGTTAAATAAAGTGAATCAGTTATTTTCCCTGTAAGCGCTGTTATTGACTCGTCTCTCCTCTAAAAATAGTCTTGAGACGGTGCCATATATCGGTGGATCTAATATTTTGAAATCGATATTTGGTAATAAAAACAGCTTAAATATCGGGAAAAATATTGATAAAAGCGATTATCGATACTTCTTTAGTCATAAAACTCATACAATCACTCAGAGTGCCATTTCAGGTTGGATTAATTTCTGAGTGAGAAATAACTTGGAATAAACATCACGTCAGTCTGATCTCAGCCGCAATTATCCTGAGTTATTTCATAAACACCCCGAGTGCTAATTTAGCGTTTTACAGTGTAACCTTATTTGCATATCCTGACTGTTATTGCAGGACTGTTTATTAGCGCTGTTTATCAGCTTGTTTACTTTCGGTGGTTATGTCATTTATGCAAATGGCTCTCGGTGCTGGTTTTCCCTGGAGAACAGCGAGCGGTCTGGCAGGATTTGCGCCAGATGCTTCAGTGGTGATAACGGAGAAAAGAACAGACGCAGCGTGACGATGTTTAGCAGAGCATCAACTGAGGTCAAGCGTGTGTTTATAATTATATAACTCGAGAATTTTACCCAGCATGATGATGTCATTGTGAAACTGCCCCGGCAACTTCGTTATTCATCATCGTTTGTTAGGTTTCGATGGATTCGGTATCCAAAAGGAAACGATGGTCTAATAATTAGACTAGTCTCAACCTCAGAGATGCACACAAAACCAGAAACTCTTCAGCAATTCGTCTCCTGATTCTATCGGACTTCCAGGAGACGTGTGTGTGTGTGTGTGTGTGTGTGTGTGTGTGTGTTGTGTGTGTCTGTGACATTTTTTCAACGTTTTTTTTTTTTTTTGTAAATGAAGCCGTCATGTCGCTCTACTTCCCTCATGGCAGAACACTGTGTGCTATGTAGATTAGCTAAACGCTGGCTGTAACAACTGATGGAGAGATTTGACATTTTCACTCCCCTAATCATGATGCTGAACATTGGTTGCTTTACACGTCAGTCAGACGCCATCTCAGATAATAAAAGCTGCTATTCAGTCCTTCCAGAATTACTTGATTTTTTTTGAGGGAAGTGGTAGAAAGACAGACAGAGAGCAAGAGAGAAAACATATCAGATGGAGAAGCAGACAGACATATAATAAAAAAATCCAATCTTTCTCTTTAATTGGACATATATAAAAATCTAATTACAGGTGCAATGTCGGAAGCAGTCGCATGGTTCATGCGCGGAATGTAGACTGGGCCCAGACGGAGGCGGACTGTCTGACATGCATGACACAGGTGGATCGCTTAGTGCTACAGATATTAGCGGGATGTAGCAGTGAAAATTAAATCTGTCCATTTACCTGCGGGCTCCTGTGGACGGGTGTGGGACAGGTGTCTACTCTATATTCTATA
>VCAZ01000223.1:192500-205000 GCA_005784505.1 Bagarius yarrelli
TTTCACTCACTCACTCACTCACTCACTCACTCACTCACTCACTCACTCACTCACTCACTCATCCTCTCTCTATTACTTTCTTTGTCTGTCTGGTTCTCTCTCTCTCTCTCTCTCTCTCTCTCTCTCTCTCTCTCGCTCTCTCTCTCTCTCTCTCTCTCTCTTTGTCAGGATGTTCTTCTGCCCCTAATGCCTTATAAGATTATTCGACTGTCTCCTCTGCCTTATTAGAAGGATTATTTCTTTTTTCTTCCTCAGGATGTTTACCATCCTTTCTGCCTCCTTATATCTCACCTCTATCATTTTTGTCCTCAGAGAACGTTCTAGTGCCCCTTCTGCGTCATTAAAAACTCTTTTTTACCTTGACTATGTTGCTCTCTATTGCCCCATCGGAACGTTCTACTAGTCCTTTAATCTTTTCCCAGTTTCTGTTTCTTTTTTTTGTTTTTCTCAAACAGAAACAGAAACCGAACCCAAACCCCAGCCACTATTTTTTATCTGCTTTACCACCGATCTGAATGATGGTGGATAGGTCAGAGGTCAGGTGTTGTTAGTAAGACGTTCTACGCATGGCTGATTAAACGGAAGAATGCACTTGTTTACACGGAGGCGGTGATGGAGAGCCCTTTGTCGCTCTGCTTTTACTCATTCCCTGAGTGTTTGTCTTGAGCGCTGACAGAGACGCCACTATATCCCACATTAATATCTTCCACGCCGCCACCGCTCTCCGCTAACGACAGCGTTTACTCACCGCTCCGCTAATATAGAACCTGGCGTCTGTTTTACACCACAGCAGATTGAAAGCTATGTTTATTTATCATTTTTATTTCATTAAAGAACGACACGTCATGCTATCGCAGAACGTCTGTAAAACAAGTTGTTTCCTGTCCCCACGTATGTTATAGTAGCTATTAATAGTTACCCTATTAGAACCGGGGCCCTATTCCATCCACCGCATTAAAAAAATTCCGCCCCGTTTAAGTTGTTCACTATCACCTGTAGCTCCTTAGAACCTTCCTCTGTCCATCCTAAAAGTAACATACCCGTTAACCCTATTTGAATATTTGAAGAGGCCACACCCCCTTTACTGAGACTGACAGATACAGAGGCCACACCCCTTTACTGAGACTGACAGATTTGGCGAACACACCCCCTTTACTGAGACAGACAGACACAGAGGCCACCCCCCCCCCTTTACTGAGACCTACAAATAAAAAAGCCACGCCCTCTTCACTGAGGCTGACAGCTATAGAGGACACACCCCCTTGACTGAGCTGGACAGACACAGAGGCCACACCCCCTTTACTGAGACTGACAGGTACAGAGGACACCCCCTCCTTTACTGAGACCGACAGATACAAAGGCCATGCCCTCCTTACTGAGGCTGACAGATATAGAGGACACACCCGCTTTATTGAGACTGACGGGTACAGAGGACACACCCTCTATACTAAGACTGACAGATACAGAGGCCACGCCCCCTTTAGTGAGACTGACAGATTTAGACGACATGTGCCCCATTTACTGATAAACTTCAAGCACTAAGAAGTGATCGTGAAAGAACAGAGGGAAGTCAGGAAAGGAAAAAGAGAGAAGAGAAGAAAAAGCTAAAAAAAGAGAAAAAAACCCCAGAGAACCAGAGTAAAAGAGATGGAGGAGAAGGGACATTGGCATAGAAATAAAAAGAACAAAATAAAGAAGTAAAAAAAGAGAGGTGAAAAAGATGATAGTGAAAAGAGAGGTAATAAACAACCAGAGAAAACAACTACAAAAATAGAGGAAAGAAGTGACATTAAAAAGAGAGGAATGAAAAGACAAGGAAGACAGAGAGAGAAAACAATAGAAAGAAGAGATAAGGAGGATTGAGGAAAGATGGAATGAAGAAAAGGAAGCAGATAATTTAAAAAGTGAAAAAAAGAGGACAAAAATCATGTTTGAGACACGGCCGTTAAGATATAGAGCAGCGGAACTGAAGACTCCTTCCATAATTACATCATCAATTCCGAAATACTGTTACTATGGAAACCGGGGCAAGTGCTTGGATTTGCCCCCAGTTTCTGTAATCTGTCTTTTAAATGTCTGATAAATAAAGTTGCGCTGTTGTCTACCCCCTCAGGTGGGATGGTGAGAGGGGGGAGAGCGTGAGGAGATGGGCTGCGCCTCGGCTAAGCAGGTATCGGCCGTGCCAGGTGAGGACGAGGGCCGAGGGAAAGCCTACAGCAACGGAGACGTCTACTCCGGTCAGTCTCTCGCTCTCTAGCTGTTTAAGCTCTCACTCTTTCTCTCACTCCTAGTGGCTCTGATTCCACGCTGGTTTCTTTTCTGAATAGTGTCCCGTCCTCCCACATACAGAAAAAAATTTGCATCTTACATCACCCAGGAAATCATTTCTCCAGCTAATGGTGGGAACCTTTTTTTTTTTTTCTTTGCCTTCCTGAAGGCAGACTGGCGCTGTGTTCTTTTTAAAGCTTTAACACTGTTACCTTGTGAAGAATTCAGCCCAACTGCTGTGAGACGTGCTGTGTAGGTGTGCTGGCAGTGCTAACAGGCAACGCTAATCGCACTGAAAAAGGGTTCAATGTGCATTCTAGGTTCCTGTCAGATTAAAGACAAGCTTTGGTACACAAACGTCCGCCGATACATGTTCGTCATGGGGACGGGATTGAGGTTTGTCACAATTTCTGAAATGATAAGTGGATCGTTTATATTCTAAAATGTAACTTTGACTTTTTTTCCATTCGTTTAATGTAATAAATGGACGGGGCTAATTAGACTGATCCAAATATAAGATAAACAGTCTTATGGTAGCTGGACCTTCAGTGTGGATTTACACGATACCCTCACTATCACGTCACAATTATAGAAACACATCAATACTAAACAAACACACAATATAACACGGCGTGGAATTACAGACAGAGAGACAAGAAACCCGTTAACACACAACTCCAAACCTCTAAACTACAACCACAACTGTACCACCTACAACATCTGGAGCAGTTCAGAATCAATATTTATCTTAATATTAATATAACATCACAAAAACATTACAGATATCAATAAAATATATCAGTAAGTCAGTGTTACCGGTCGGTGGCGCTGGTCTGGAAGTGGGGATTAACCTTTTCCCGCGCTGAGACAAGCTAGTTATCTTCAGGATACCGAACTTTCCTTACCATCTACAAATTTTCTGGAAAAAAACGCCTTATAAATGTATTTATAAGTCAGACA
This sequence comes from Bagarius yarrelli, assembly GCA_005784505.1. Classification (NCBI taxonomy): domain Eukaryota; kingdom Metazoa; phylum Chordata; class Actinopteri; order Siluriformes; family Sisoridae; genus Bagarius; species Bagarius yarrelli. Next base: position 195,729 of record VCAZ01000223.1, read on the forward strand.
CCAAGTCAATGACTCCTCCTCCAGCAGCCATCGTGGGGGTAAAAATTCTAGTTCAACTGTACAGACGAGTTTTGGTAGTCTGTGCTTGGCTGTAACAGTTTTACTCTGATCGATCAATCAGAGGAGGGTTGTGTTGATGTCATTGTGGGCTAGCTAGCGGGCTTCGGGAGGCCAATCTGAAATCTGTTTGGTTAAAGAAACAGTCGTTAATAATATTAACTAATTAACAATCTGCCACTGCTGATATAGTGTAAATTCCACGGGCAGCGCTACTGATTCTGAAGGCAGATTAGATTAACATGGCAGCACATAGAAACTGAAATCTGATTGGACAAAAAATCTAACATCCATATACACGTACTGGAAGCAGTTGCAGCGAGAAAAACACTACGAAATGAAGAGAATAAACTGTTGGAATAAATTAATACAATTTAATGGAACTAATATTAGAATTCAGGGTGTAAATGTAGGCCAGTGATTCTGATAGTGTTTAGAACAGCAGAGAACCACTGACTAACTGACCAGCACTGACCAGCACTGACTTGACTGACCAGCACTGATACAGAAACGTTACGAATAAAAGGCTTGGAATTTTACCACCAAGAATCGTTGATGGCCTGGTGATTAGCCACTGATCTACAATGTAATCTAATAGCTAATATGAAGGTTTATGGCTAACGTTCTATGTCGGAATTCAGAATTTAGTTCTAGACACTTTTTAGAGGAGCTTGTCCACGCATACATCAAGTGCTTCGTGTTACCTAAAGCAAACATCTTTATGTAATTGAAACTGTTGCTTTGTGAATCCTGGGAACGTCGGGAACGTCCGGTGCTCTGCGGTGTGTTCGTGATGTGTAGGTTGCTGTTATTACACCATTTTAAAAAAAGAAATGCGACAGCCGTGAAGCGAAAGACGTGCAGCTCTGAGTCGCTCAGGGCTGAGAACCACGGCGAGAGAACCAGATTAGCTCCACTCAGATGTTGTGTTTAACGCTTCCAGAGAGAGTAAGTAGCACCATGGTGAATGCATGATATGGCCAAAAGTATCGGAACACCTGAATCGCACATCCATCTGTGTGATCATCCTATTCCAGATGTTAGCCTCACTCTTCCGTCTGTGATAATAACCTCCAGACTTCTGTGAAGGTTTTCATCTAGTTTGTGTCATGTGACTGTGTGGATTTGATCATTCGGTTCCAATAGTATTAATGAGATCAGACACTAATGTTGAGGTGAGGAGGTCTGGGGTTCAGTTGGGGTTCCAGTTCATCCTAGTGGAGTTGAGTCAGAATCAGGACTCTGTACAGGACATGAGAGTTCTTCTACTCCAATCAGAACACAGCATGTCTTTATGGAGATCAGGGGTTTTGCGCACAGGGACATTGTCATGCTGGGACAGAGTTCGAGTCTCTCGGTTTCACTGAAGGAAGAATAGAATGCTAGAATATTTACACAGAAGTTCTAGGCAACTGTATTACTTTTGGGAAGACACTCTGACGTGAGATGTCCACAAACCTTTGGACGTATAATGTAGCTGTCTGGTCTGTACTGCGATGATTAAACTGTTTTATAGTGGAAACTGTTGTTTGTGTTTGTTGTTCGTTTTAACCAGGCAACAGATTTGATTTTAAAATCTATTTTAGTCTTTTAATCTATTTTAGCCTCTAAACGCCGGCACAGAGAAAATATTACATCTTTAATATAAACTGCAGTGTTTAGGGAGGATGTGGTGTGGAAATGTTTCAATTCTCTTTTATCCAACTAAGCAGTTGAGGGTTAAGGGCCTCACTCAGGGGCCCAACAGTGGCAGCTTGGTAGTTCTGTGAATTAGACCAACAATCTTCTAATCACTAGCTCACAACGTTAAACACTGAGCTACAACGTCCACCAGGGTACCCATCTTTAGGACAGACATTCGAAGATCTCAGAGAAGGGCGGGGCATATTGTCTCTTACCTGTCAATCATGGAGGCACCAGCCAGTCATGGGCATCTGTGTTACAGAGAATTATGTAGACAATAAACATTTACAGCATTTGGCAGACAACTGAGCAGTTGGGGGTTAAGGGCCTTGCTCAGGGGCCCAACTGTAGCAACTTGACACTGCTGGGAATCGAACCCTGATCTTCCAATTAGCAGTCCAACACATTCACCACTTTCCGCAATTGTCCCACGTGGACATTCACAGACAGATTCTTTTCCAGACATAAATAAGAAAAGCACTTAGAATAACTTGCTTTTTTATAAAATACGTCAATGAGACCTGATTTGATTGTTTTTTTCTTGCCACGATATTTCTCCAAGCTCCGCCCCCTTTTAATGATGTCATATTGTAATAAAAAAAAGTGATTTTACTGTTTATTTCGCATCAACAGCATGAGTGTGTGTGTAAGACAGAATCAGTCAATTCAGACGCTGAGGTTTTTATTCTGTGTGTGTGTGTGTGGTGTGTGTGTTTGAAAGAGAGAGAGAGAGAGAGAGAGAGAGAGATGGACAAAAAAGACAACAGGAAATGTCATGTGTGTAATTTTTTTCCCACATGTGCAAGTGTGGGTAAAAGACAGAAATAGATAGAGTGTGTGCACGTGTGTGTGTGTGTGTGTGTGTGTGTGAGCGTGTGTGTGTGTGTGTGCGTGTGTGTGCGTGCGTGCGTACATGTGTGTGTGTGTGTGTGTGGATTATGGAAGATTAGCATCAAAGAGCAAATGGGCACACAGGAAATGGCCTCTGTCTCTCTTTCTCTCTCTCTCTCTGTCTGTCTGTTTCTCTTTCATTCTCTGTATTTATCTGTCTTTGTCTGTCTGTCTCTTTTATTTTCCCTCACTGTCTTTCATACACACACACTTGTTATCTTCTCTGTGTGAAACAGTGATAAAGATGTCTTTTGTTCCTCCGTCCTCTCTTGTCTTCTCCATCTCTTGTCTTGGCCGTGTCTCTCTCCTCCCTATCTGCTGTTTTCCTCAAGGCCACGCGTCCCTCCCTTCTTTTCCTCTTCACTCCCACTGTGCTGTTTATCCTTCTCTCCTTCCATCGCTCCTGTTTTCCTTTCTTTATTAACTCACTTTACTCCATCGTCTCTCTCACGCTGTTCCTCCGCCCTCTTCCTGTTTGATGAAAGCTTCAGGTCACGGCCTTCTGTTCTGGCTTCTAGTGTGTGTGTGTGTGTGTGTGTGTGTGTGTTTGTGATAAATTTCTCAGGTTGAGCTCAAGTCTGATCATTTGTCGTTTTAATACTACGTGTTCACACATCACAGCGAATCGGTGTGATTTTTGAAGGTACGGGTTGCCAGGAAAAGAGTTTTTCCTCTTTTCTTTACACTTTTTACACACTTGTTATCCACACCCATAAATCTGTGAAGCTCCGCCTCCCAGAATCTACATCCAAACGATTTCCTCAAACACACACAAATCTCATTAGTCAGTTAGTCAGTCAGATGAAATTGTCTTATTACACACACACACACACACACACACACACACACAAACACACATACACACACACACACACACACACATTATTCTGTGATCGTTTTACAATTTACATTAAACTTAAGCATTTAGCAGCTAGCATTTAAACCAGTGTGAAATACTGATCTCTTTCTCCGTCTATCTGTCTGTCTGTCTGTCTGTTTGTCTGTATATCTTAAATGTCTGCCTCTTTTCTCGGTCTGTGTCTTTTCTTTCTCTCTCCACCTCTCTCTCTCTCTCTCTGTTTATTTAGTCTTTAATTCTGTCAGTCAGTCTCTGTCTCTCTGTTTAATCTATACATTTAGTCTGTCTTTCTGTCAATTTATTCTGTACGTCTCTCTGTTTGTCTATTTCCCTGTCCTTTATTTCTTTCTTTTCTGTCGTCTCCTTCTTTGGCCTTTCCGTACTGTCAATCAAATCATCTATTAATAGAACACACACACACACACACACACACACACACACACACACACACACACAAATGGACACTGAATGTGTCTGTGATTTTAATTTTGATTTGTTTGTCTTTCAGGGCTTAGTCTGTCTGTCTCTCTTTCTCTCTCTCTCTCTCTCTCTCTCTCTCGCTCTCTCTCTCTCACACACACACACACACACACACACACACACACACACACACACACACACACAAGAACAGGAAAAGCAAGCTTTTACACAAACAAGGCAGGCAGAAGGGCGAAAATAGTAACACTTTTTGATTGCACGCTTTTTAAAATCGGTAGTATCCTGTGTGTGTGTGTGTGTGTGTGTGTGTGTGTGTGTGTGTGTGTGTGTGTGTGTGTGTGTGTGTGTGTGTGTTTTACTCTTCACGGATGGTAAAGGTTTAGTGATCAGTGATATCAGTCATGTCGTGAGTTGTGTGTGTTTCACGCTCCTGGATGAGGAAGCAGCGCTGTGTGTTTTTCATCTGTAAACATTACGTCTTTAATGTAAATGAGTCATCAGCACTTTCCTTTTTTTTAACCAGGGAGAGAGAGACAGAGTGAGAAAGAGAGAGGAGAAGAGAGAGAGAAGAGAGAGAAAAGGAAGAGAGAGAGAGAAGGAAGAGAGAGAGAAAAGGAGAGAGATAGAGAGCAAAATAGAGAGTAAGATAGAGAGAGAGACAGAGTGAGAGAAAGAGAGAGAGAGAGAGAGAGAGAGAGAGAGAGAGGAGACAGAGAGAGAGATTAGATGTGAATGGCGAGGAGACCTAGAGAGAGAGAGTAGAGAGGGGTAGAGAGAGAGGGACAGAGAGTGAGAGAGAGTGAGAGAGAGTGAGAGAAAGAGAGAGAGACACTCTTTTGCAGAAGATTTTGGTTCTGAATCAGAGAAATCGATTCTTTATTCATTTGTTGGTTAATTCAATTCAAAACTAATTATTAAACAAACCCAAAAATAACAAATTCTAGTTAAAAGCCTCTGATTAACAGACACAAAGGCCACGCCTCCTTTCTGATTAACAGACACAAATGAAACAGGCCACACAAAGGCCACACCCCCCTTTCTGATTAACAGACACAAAGGCCACCCCTTTGCCACTTTCTGATTAACAGACCAAAGGCCACCCCCCCTTTCTGATTAAAGACCAAAGGCCACAAGCGCCTCCTTTCTGATTAACAGACACAAAGGCCACGCCTCCTTTCTGATTAACAGACACAAAGGCCACGCCTCCTTTCTGATTAACAGACACAAAGGCCACGCCCCCTTTCTGATTAACAGACACAAAGGCCACGCCTCCTTTCTGATTAACAGACACAAAGGCCACGCCCCCTTTCTGATTAACAGACACAAAGGCCACGCCTCCTTTCTGATTAACAGACACAAAGGCCACGTCCCCTTTCTCTGATTAACAGGAACAGTGGTTACACCCCTCCTCTGATTAACAGACACAACGGCCACGCCTCCTTTCTGATTAACAGACACAAAGGCCACGCCCCCTTTCTGATTAACAGGAACAGTGGTTACACCCCTCCTCTGATTAACAGACACAAAGGCCACGCCTCCTTTCTGATTAACAGACACAAAGGCCACGCCCCCTTTCTGATTAACAGGAACAGTGGTTACACCCTCCTCTGATTAACAGACACAAAGGCCACGCCTCCCTTTCTGATTAACAGACACAAAGGCCACGCCCCCTTTCTGATTAACAGACACAACGGCCACGCCTCCTTTCTGATTAACAGACACAAAGGCCACGCCCCCTTTCTGATTAACAGGAACAGTGGTTACACCCCTCCTCTGATTAACAGACACAAAGGCCACGCCTCCTTTCTGATTAACAGACACAAAGGCCACGCCCCCTTTCTGATTAACAGGAACAGTGATCACACGCCCTCCTATAATTAACAGACACAAAGTTCAATTAACAGACACAAAGTTCATTTAACAGACACAATGGCCACGCCCCTCGTTCAATTAACAGACACAATGGCCACACCCCTCGTTCAGTTAACAGACACAATGACCATGCCCCCTCCTCTGATTAACAGGAACAGTGGTCACACCCCCTCGTTTAATAAACAGGAACAGACACCACGCCCTTTCTCTAATTACAGAAAGAGGCCATTTACACAGAGGGGAAAAAATTAATCTAATAATTTAGATTAGATTCTTTTAGACAAAGCCACATTAAGGTTCTGGAGTGTTCTAGTCAGTCTCCAGACCTTAAACCCATAAAAACATCTGTAGAGGAGTCTGAAGGTTCCAGTCACCAAACGTCTCGAAACCGTAATGCCCTGGAGGCGATCTGTAAAGCGGAGTGGGACAAAATCCCTCCTGATATGTGTGCAAACCTGGTGGTCAATTACAAGAACCGTCTGATCACCAAGTACCAAGTCTGGTTTTGTGAAGGGGTCAAATAATTATTTCATAATCATTTCATCCCTCTGTCCTATCAATAAAGGCAAAAATATGCCCCAAAAATGATAGACTCATCCTTTTTTTATGGGCAAACCTACAAAATCAGCAGGAGAGCAATTCATTTTTCTTACCATATAGGACATGTCCCTCTTTGGGACCTGTAGGTAAAATGTAAAATGTTAGCAGTGTATCATTTCTCTCTCTCTGTCGCTCTGTCTCTCCGACTCTCTCTTTCTTTTTTTTTCTCACTTTCTCTCTCTGTCTCGTTATCTTTTCTTCTCTTTGTTCCTATCTTTCTCTTTTAAGTAAAGACTAAAGCTTGCCCTTGTGTTTCTCTGTGGCTGATTAAGTGGTGTAAAAAGTGAGTTTTATCCTCTGTCTGTGTGTGTGTGTGTGTGTGTGTGTGTGTGTGTGTGTGTGTGTGTGTAAATGTGTGCAAGCTTAAACACATTTTCATATAGGAGCTCACATACCACACACCCGCACCCACACTCACACACACACCTCTGTGGGGTAATGTGCAGACGTGCATGAGTCCAGACAGAGTGTGTGTGTGTGTGTGTGTGTGTGTGTGTGTGTGTTGGGGGGTGAAGTTGTCGCTCGTTCTCAGGTGGTGACTTGTTCCTTAATATTTCCTGGTAAAGTTTAGAATCCTGAAAAGTGTTTTTTACAGTAAATTGCATCTGTCTGTCTCAGGGTGTGTCTCACTCTCATTTCTGTCTCTCTTTCGCTCTCTGCCTGTCTCTATATCTGTCTTACTCTCATTTCTGTCTCTCTCTCGCTTTCTGCCTGTCTCTATATCTGTCTCACTCTCATCTCTCTGTCTCTCTCTCGCTTTCTGCCTGTCTCTATATCTGTCCCACTCTCATCTCTCTGTCTCTCTCTGTCTCTCTCTGGCTTTCTGTTTTTCCTTTATATCTCTATGTCTATTCATCGCTGTATGCCTGTTCACATCTCTTTCTCTGTCCCTGTCTCTGTCCTTCTGTCTGACTGACTCTCTCTCTCTCTCTCATTATTTCTCTGTGTCTTCCTCTGTCTGTCTGTCTGTCTGTCTGTCTGTAGATGAGTACAGGATGAAGGGGGTTGAGGAGGTGAAGTACATGCGTGGAGAGGAAGAACGAGTAAACACACGCAACCAGGAGAACCTGGTGAGACACACACACACACACACACACACACACACACACAGATGTAGACAATGAGACACTTGTGTAGCTGTGCACTTATCAGCATCAGCTGTGTGTGTGTGTGTGTGTGTGTATGAAGGAATGTATTCTGCTCCCTTAAGAAAACAAAAGCACACTTCTGTCTATTATCAGTGTGTGTGTGTGTGTGTGTGTGGTTGAGAAGCAGGTTGAGACTCTGCACACGTGTTTCGAATGTAGGAGTAGGATGACCTTTTTCAGTTCACACTCGCACATTCTCTTATTATCATGATTTGAGTGTGTATGTGTGTGTGTGTGTGTGTGTGTGTGTGTGTAACATTAGGGTATAATCGGTGTGTGTCTTTTAGGAGAAAAGTTCGGAACAGAAAAAAACAAGGCTGCACAAAGACGTGCCAGGAGCTAACGCCAACAGGCCCAAGTAAGTGTGTGTGTGTGTAAGTAAGTGAATGTGTGTGTGTGTAAGTGAATAATCTTTTATTTACACTAATGTGTGATTGATAAATTTGGACTATTGGTGAATTTGAACAGGAACCATCAGGGATCCTTTTAGTTCCTGCTTTAAGGGGGCGGATCTTTTGCACGGACAGTCTCTGATTGGTCAAATGCACTAAATACCACACACCTTTACGCTTCCAGGAAAAGATCAGTGTTTATGTGTAAAAGGAACTTTTTCGCACTGGCGTTCCAGAAACTTTTTGAGGAACTGAACGTTTCATCATTCAGCGTCCAAACTTATAAAGTCATGAAACGAGTTCCTGTTTCCACCATAATTCAGGAACTCATATACGAGCAGTGGTGATGCAAGCGGAGTGTGATAAATTTGTGATGTCTGCGGTACAGGAAGAGAGAAACACACACACACACACACACACACACAGAAAATCACAGTCCAAGGTTTTTAATCTTTATGTTAAAAAACAAAAACAGGAATGCTAACATTTTTTTTTCTTTCTCACTTTTTCTTTTAATTATTTTCTTTCTTATTCTTCCCTTCTTTCTTTCCTTTCATTTTCTTTCTTTTCCTTTCATTTTCTTTTCTTTCTTTCTTTTTTTCCTTTCATTTTCTTTGAATCTTCCTTTTTCTTTTCTTTTTTTCACTAATTATAATTAAAGGAATATTTTTTATTTTATTTTTTTTCCCTTCCCCCTTTCTTTTCTCCTTTCTTTCATTGATTCTTTTCTTCTTTCTTTTTTTGCTTCTTTCTTTCTTTCTTTCTTTCTTTCTTTCTTTCTTTCTTTCTTTCTTTTCTTTCAAAACCCCTCTCACTTTCGGTCTCTCGATGAATCTAAAAACAAAAAACAGTGATGTTTTAAAGAATTCTTTAGAATAATAATGATAATCATTGTTATATGCAGCGATTAGCAGGCTAAAGCACTGACAGTATAAATCATCAATCTATTATTTCTATTGTTAGTTATAATAATCAGAATAATTATTATTTATTTATTCCGTTTATCAGCTGTGTGTGTGTGTGTGTGTGTGGTGTGTGTGTGAGAGAGGGGAGAGAAAGACATTTTAATATATTAATAATATTCAATTCATTGTGGAAGGTACGTGTACAGAGCCAATGAAATGCATTTTTCGCATATCCCATCTTAGTAAGTTGGGGGTCAGAGCGCAGGGTCAGCTATGATACAGCGCCCCTGGAGCAGGAGGGGTTAAGGGTCTTGATCTCAAGGACCCAACAGTGGTTGACTTTGCCGGAGGTGGGGCTTGAACCCAGGTGGTTTCTGGTCTTCAGATTAACAACGCAGCACCTTAACCATTTGAGCCACCCTGCACC
>VCAZ01000223.1:207500-217500 GCA_005784505.1 Bagarius yarrelli
CCTGTTTTCTTTGCTCCTTTTTTGGGAATGATGTAAATTTCCAGTATTTTTTCTAATAAATATGAAAAATGAAACTTTTTCTATGCATGATTGTCTCACTCTTTCTCCCCTGCATGCTCTGTTCCTCTCCCCCCTCCCTCCTTCTCTGTCTCTTCTCTCTCTTCTCTCCCTCCCTTACTCTCACTCACTCTCTGTCCTCTCTCTCTCCCTCTCTCTCTCTTTCTCTCTCCTCTCTCTCTCTCACTCACTCACTCCCCCCTTCTCTCTCACTTGCTCTGTCTCTCTCTCCTCCCTGTCTCTCTCTCTCTCTCTCTCTCTCTCTCCCTCTCTCTCTCTCTCTCTCTCTCCCTCCCGTCTCTACTCTACTCTCTCCTCCCCTCCCTCCTCTCTCTCTTGCTCTGTCTCTCTCCCCTCCCTGTCTCCCTGGTCTCTCTCTCTCTCTCTCTCTCTCTCTCTCTCATTCTCTCTCCCTCTTCCTCCCTCTCTCTCTCTTTCTCTCTCTCTCGTTCTCTCTCCTCTCTCTCCGTTCTCTCCTCTCTAAACCTAAAACTAAATACACACAGACTCATGGGGACTCGTATCACAGTGGGGGCCAAAATTGAGGTCCCCATGAGTACAAAAGAGATTTATTGAGGAAGTTAAACTGCAGAAAGTTTCGGCTAAGAGTTAGGGGTTAGGGGTTAGGGATTAGTGGTTAGGGTTAGGAGTAGGGGTTAGGGTGAGGGTAGAATTGGGGGGTTAGGGCTAGGTTTAAAAGTAGTTGTTAGGGGTTAGGGATTAGGGTTAGAGTTAGGGTTAGGGATTAGGGTCAGACTTAGGGATTAGGGTCAGGATTAGGGTTAGAGGATAGAAAATACAGTTTCTATAGTATAAAAGCCACTACACCTATGAAGTGTCCGCACAAGGATAGCTAACCAGACGTGTGTGTGTGTGTGTGTGTGTGTGTGTGTGACCTCGGTGAACCCGAGGGAACACATTTCCACACTGTTCGGTGTTACACTTATAAACACATTAGTGAGTTTTGCAGCTTCCTCTTTTTCACTTCCTCACTTTTTACCTTAGTGTGTCTTTTTTGAGGGTCTCTCTAGCACACGCCTTTTGATCTACAGTCACCCAAATTGATACACATATACATCCCATCAGGCTGAACAACTTTCACGCTGACAGTCCACCCAACAGGAAGTGATCATCTCCAGGGTTGGTTAATACCACATACTGTGGAAAATTGCAATACTCCTTCTAGGATTATCAACCGAATGCCACCAAACTGGGGCAACATCATCTCACGACTTTGAGGAAGCAAAATTTTCAGGGGATTTTTGATATCTTGAACAGTTTGGCGGTGTCCAGGTGAAGAACTGTGGTAAGAAAATGAGAACCTGTAAGTGTCTAATAACTTTTGCACACTGTGTCTGACGCTATTATCTGATTATTAATCTATAAATCTATAAATTTATAGCGCCACCGACTGACAGCAGGAAGTGTGTCATTTTCCAGATTCAGCATATTTTTTATTATATTTTATTTAAACATTATTAAAATAATGTCAAACTATAACAGTTTTAAAACCATAAAACTGAAAAGTCACCTGACATTTCAGGCAGTAATACTAGGTTTGTCCAGCAGATGGAGAGGGACAGAGCATAAAAAATGTAATAATAAGCCTGACGCTGTTTTCTGCTTTGTGTCAAACTTAAATTTTTGGTATTATGTTATCCTGCTGAGTTAGCTTTCATAGTTAGCTTTCAGCAAAAGCTTTCAGTGTTAGTTTTTAGTATTAGCTTTCATAGTTAGCTTTCATAGCTTTCAGCGTTAGCTTTCAGCGTTAGCTTTCAGTCAGCGTTAGCTTTCAGTCAAGTCAAGTCACCTTTATTTCATTAGCACTTTTAACAATCAGGATTGTTTCAAAGCAGCTTTACAGAAATACCTCAGAGACGACAATATTAAACATTCAGTAAAACAGTCCATTTGATTGATATCCATAAATTTAGAGTCCCAACTAAGCAAGTCAGAGACGACAAAACTCCATCGGTGACAAAATGGAGAAAAAAACCCTTGGGAGAAACCAGGCTTAGTCAGGGGATCAGTTCTCCTCTGACCAGATAAACCAGTAGGTTACCCGTGCTGCAGTAAAGTTTCTGTGGTCTTGTCCGGATGGCGGCTTAGAAGACAAGAGAAACTGCCTTATTGTCTCCAAGTGATGGTGGCGCCGGTGAGCTCGGAATAACAAAGAATAGACATATGTTAGCGTAGATACAATTCGACTGGTGATAAACAAATATATTATGTGTTATTGGTGGTGTTTCCTGACTATTTGTGGTGTTTCCTCTATCAGATTGTCTGAGTCCTGAGAGCGCAGCGGACGCGGGGGGACTATAATAGAATAAGAGTCACTCAGGTACTGAGGTACTAAACCATTCAGGGCTTCATAAGTAATGAACAGGATTTTACAATCTATTGGATATTTAATAGGGAGTCAGTGCAGTGTGGACAGAACCGAGCTAATATGATCAGACTTTTTGGTTCTAGTAAGAACTGAAAAATATGATGATATTAGTCCGGTTCTGTCCACACTGCACTGTGTTAGTTTTCAGTGTTAGCTTACAGGGTTAGCTGTTCAGCGCTAAAAGTTAGGTAAGTCTTTGATTAGCTGCACACATACAAACGTACACACACGGTGTATAGAACCTTAATAAAGAACATCAATCTATTCAATTACATTATTAGGAGAAAGAGAGGAAGAGAGGGAAGAACAGAGGGAGAGAGGAAAGGAGGGGGGGGGGGGTATACAAAGGAGATCAGGGGGGTTTAGGGGGTCAAGAGGAGAAAAGACGAGGCAGTAAATGAAGGGAAGGAGATGAGACAGAAAGAAGAAGGGAAGGAGAGAGAGAGAAAAGGAGAGAAAGAAAGAGGTGGGAGGAGAGAGAGAGAGAGGGAGCGGAGAGAAGGGGAAAGAAAAGGACGAAGGAGAAGAGGAGAAGAGACGAAAAAAAAAGAGAGGAAAGGAAAGGAGAGAGAGAGAAAAGGAGAGAAAGAAAGAGGTGGGAGGAGAGAGAGAGAGAGGGAGAGAGAGAGAGGGAAGGAAAGGGAGACGAGAAAGAAAAGAGGGAGAAAGGAGAGAAGGGGGGGGGAGTTAGTAATTTAGTAATTAAATCCTCTCAGTCTGAGAGGTGCCTCATTAGAGTACAGCCTGTTCTGACCTGTGTGTGTGTGTGTGTGTGTGTGTGTGTGTGTGTGTGTGTGTGTGTGTGTGTGTGTTGACTGACAGCATGATTTCACAGCACAAACTAATTAGACAAAACTCAGCAGCACTTTCCCACATTAAAAACTAGATGTCGGGTTGCCAGATTGGACTGATGTAAAGCTGTAAACTGACAGTATGTGTTTCAGCCACAGAAATTCGCCCACAACTACAGATTAATTCATTCAAATACGACAGATTAGTATTAGTTTAATCTGTTTTTAGTTACATTTAAGTTTCGGTTTTTATGGGACCTCCTGGAAATGGAGAAAAGGATGAAGTACTGAATGTTTCTCTGCTTATTTTTGTGTCATTTAAAGTTAAAGTTTGGGGTCGTTATGCTTTGTAGATTTGACCTTTGACCTTAAAGAGGCTCTGTAAGCTCCAAACTTACACTTTTTTTTGAAGCCCTTTTTTTGTTTTGCTTAACCGCAGATGAAGTCGAGCCGAATCAGCTGGTGTTCTAAGTCCTGGAGGAAAATATCCCTCAGCAGGACCGCCAGGAACTGACTTGACGTCAGGTTAAATACCAGACAATGACGTCTTCAGTTTTGTGTGTGTGTGTGTGTGTGTGTGTGTGTGTGGTAGTGTGATCCGTCTTGTTCTCTTTGCTCCACAATTTGTTTGCTTCTTTTTTGAATTATGTAAATTCATTTTTTCCTAATAAATATGAAAACTAAAACCTTTTTCTATGCATGACTGTCTCTCTCTCTCTCTCTCTCTCTCTCTCTCTCTCTCTCTCTCTCTCTCTGTCTCTCTCGTCTATCCTCTCTCTCTCTATCCTTCTCCCTATTGTCTACCTTATCACTATCCTCTTCTATCTCTCTCTCTCTCGATCTCTCTCACTGCTATCTCTCTCTCAGTATTCTCTCGCTCTCTCTATCTGTATCTTCTCTCTGTCTACCTCCTTACTATCTCCTCCTTTCTACCTCTCTTCTCTCTTATTCACGCATCTCATGCCTTCTCTCTTCACTGTCTCTTCTATCTCTCTCTCTCTGTTCTCTCTCTCTCTCATCTCTCTCCTCTCCTCTCTCTCTCTTCGCTCTCATGTCTCCCTCTCTATTCTCGGCTGTCTCCTCTCTTCTCTCTCTCTCTCTGTCTCTCTCACTCTCTCTCTCTCTCTCTCTACTCTCGTCCCTCTTCTCTTTACTATCTCTCCGAGATCTCTCCACTCTCTCTATCTACTACTGTCTCTCCATCTCTCTCTCTCTCCTGATATCTCTGTACTCACTTCTGTCTCTGTCTCTCTCTCTTCGCTTCACTGTGAGCTCTCTCAGTCTCTCAGAGATTCTAATCCTCTATAACTGGCTCTCTCTCTCCGTTTCTAGATTTACTCTCTCTCTTCTCCCTCTCTCTCTCTCTCTCTCTCTCTCTCTCTCTCTCTACTCTCTCTCTCTCTCTCTCTCTCACTGTCTATCTCTCTCTCTCGTCTCTCTCCTCTCTTCTTTATCTCTCTTCAACTCTCTTCTCTCTCTCTCTCTCTCTCTCACTGTCTCTCTCTCTCTCTCCACTTCTCTCTAGCTCTCTCTCTCTCTCTCTCTCTCTCTCTCTCACTGTCTCTCTCTCTCTCCGTCTCCCTCTCCTCTTTTACTCTCTCTCTCTCTTCGTCTCCCTCTCCTCTTTCTCTCTCTCCTCTCTCTCTTTCTCTCTCTCTCTCACAGACTTTGGGCTACGAGTTCCTTCCTGGCACGACTCACCGGTATTTTTCCATTATAAAACATTTTTATAGTCTATATTTTCTTTTTTTTAACAGTCGAGACGAACATTTTAACGGAGTTTAAGCAAATCAGTCAATAAATCATTTTTCTCTCTAAACAATGTCCTGTCTGTTGTTGTTTTTCATTACATTAAATATTAAAGCCCAGTCCTGGAGTAGCTGAGACTCGCTGACCAGCAGCTGACCAGCAGAGGGAGCTGTTGACCTGTTGGAATTTAGAACACAATTGTCAACAGAATGAAACACACATAAGGTGGTGGTATAACACAGCCCCAGAAATCCCATCCTGTTAAAGTGATAAAGTGCAGGAAGGGGCAGGTGCTTTACGACTGATTAAACAAATTAAAAACATTTTACTGCCTTTTTCATGAGGGGAAATTATAAAATTATAGAATAAAACAGTAAAATAAAAAAAAATGAAACACACGGTTTTCACAAGACAAAGTAGACATTATAACACACACAGAGGAACATCATATACATATATACATAAAAATATTACACTGAGGCAGCGCAGTGAGGTAGTGCAGTAAGGCAGTGCACTGGGGTAGTGCCGTGAGGCAGTGCAGTGAGGTAATGTAATGGGGGGAGAATTATTGCACTTTCTTAGGTAGGGGTTTATTGCACAAGTCATAAGTTAAACGTGCATTAGCCGGGAATCGAACCCAGGAAGCAAGAATTATACCACCTAACCACCAATGATACCGTTTTTAAACCACACAGCTGCGCTTCTTTTTCCGACCACTAAAACGCTTCTGCGGCGCTGTTTCCTATTTGTCACAGGAAGATTTAGTCGTCATTTAGTCATACTGTACAAATGGAACTGCTGAGATTCGGAGAATATTATTGATATTAATTAAAAGCGTGACGGAGTTGATATTTCAGCAGTTAATGCTAAAGTTAATTAGTTATTTATTTCTTTGTTTATTAGCCCATTTTAATGGCAATTTGAAAACATGGCATGACGATATTTTATGAAAATGTTTATGTGACCAACACATTATTCACATGTGTTATTATTGTTATTATTATTATTATATAATAATAATAATATTATTATTAGTTATAAAATAAACAAAATATTCACATTTTTATATAACTAATGTTTTTTAAAATGCAATTCAGTCACATTTTAGCTGTAGTTTTAGACACACGAGTAATTTTAATTAAAGGATCTGGAAGGGATTCGACCAAATGCACTTTTTAATAAACGAGTCAGAAACAGATCCGGACCGGAGGAGCTGCTTCATAAACGGGTCCATATCGTTATTCATGATTTTTATCTTATCAGTGGTTAAGGTATCGGACTGCTTATTGGAAGACCGGGGTTTGATTCCCAGGGCCACTAAGCTACCACTTCTGGGCCCCTGAGCATGGCCCGTAATCAACAATTGTAGTAAAAGAGATAAATGATAAATGAAAGTCACTCTGAATAAGGGCGTCTGACAAATGCTGTAAATAACAATGTAAATGTTTGTTTCATTAGAGTTCAATTAGAAAATGTAACTAAATAATTATGGTATACAAAAGAGCTTCATTCATTTATTCATCTTCTATAGCCACTTATTCCCTAATTCAGGCTCACAGGGATCTGCTGGAGTCTATCCCAGCCGTCTCTGAAAGGGAGAAAGGCAGGAGGGGGACAGCAATTTAGAATTACCTATTAATCTAACATACATGTTTCTGGACTGTCGGAGGAAACCGGAGAACCCTGAGTAAACCCACACAAGAACGGGGAGAAACATACAAACTCCACACAGAAAGGCATCGGAATGGAATCGAACCCTGGCCTTCATGCTGTGAAGCAACAGTGTCGACCACCAAGCCACCCTGCTGCCCTGAACACAAACCAGCTCCTTAAAATAAAAAAAAAAAAAACAAACAGAAAAATGATATTATACGTAATAAATAATTGAATCCAGTTCAGCAGCCATGTTTTGCAAATGTGGTAGATTATGTTCTGGAGAAATTAAATTGAAGTTCCCTGCGGGGGGCGTGGCTTTAACCTTGCAGAGCTGTAAGGGGCGTGGTTTGTGTGCAGCTGTTGGCAGTGGGCGTGGTCACATCATCCTAACCAACTTATGTATTTTGATAGTCAGACTTGGACAAGCGCTCGTCTTTTCTGTTCTGGGACTTAAAGTGCAGTTTAATATTTTATTTAAATAATAATATTTCTATAAAGTATAAATCAGTAATTAACGCAGGAGAATTTTATAGAGCGGCTGGAAAGAGGAGTGAACGGAGGTGAGAAGAGTAAAAGGGGGAAAAGGGGGGAGGAGACGCGCGCATGGAGAGGTAAATAACACACAGGCTCTCTTATTCTCTCTCTCTCTCTCTCCGTCACACACACACACACACACACACACACACTACAGAGCTCCGCTCTAGCCCGGCTCCTGCAGTCATGTTGGCCGAGCCGTGCGCGCTGAGGCTCGGCGTGCTGTGCGCGCTCCTGTGCGCGCTCCTGTGCGTGTCGGTGGATGCGGATTTGGACCCGGTGCGTCCGGAGGCTGCGCTGCTGAAACCGCGGGTGATGGTCGCGCTGTTGGCTCGGAACTCGGCACACAGCCTGCCGCACTTCCTGGGCTGCATCGACCGCCTGGAGTACCCCAAAGAGCGCATGGCCATATGGTGAGAGCTGTATTTCACACACACACACACACACACACACACACACGCTACAAAGAACACAGTGTTTGCTGTCAGTGCGTTTATGAGTATGTGTGTGTGTGTGTGTGTGTGTGAGTGAGATCACACCAGATCTTTAAGTTTCCCGAGCACTTAATGCAAAAGTATAGTATAGTGGATCCAGTTATTAATCTTATTTTACTAGTAATAGTAATAAAAGGAAAACGAATAAAAGCTCATTGGTTAAAGGTGTAGGACTGCTGCTCAGAAGATCATGGGTTCAGTTCCCAGCACCACCATGCTGTCACCACTGGGCTCCTGAATAACATCTCAGCTGCTTAGTTGGATTAAAAATATGACATAAATGTAAGTTGATCTGGATAAGAGGGGCTGCCAAATACTGTAAATCATAATCTCACTTCATTCTCAGTCTCACTTCAATCTCAATCCTGAGCTCAGGTTTCTACGACTTCTCTTTTTTTCTTCTCACATCAAAAGCGTGCAGGTTACACTGTAGTGTGAACGAGTGTCTGTTTGTGCAAACACTGAGAATTCAGGGTGAAATTCCAGCCTCCTGCTCAGTTTTCCCTGACTCGACTTCAGCTCTGCTGCCATTTTGATCGAGGTTTTCCTAAAGAAAGAAGAATGAATAAATGAATGAATAAATAAATATTCTGCATTTACATTTCTGACGCTTTTATCCAGAGTGAGTTACATTTATGGATATTTTTAAATCTTAATGGGCAGTTAAGGGTTAAAGTTCTTGCTCGGGGGCCCAACTGTGGCAGATTAGTTGTGATGGGAATTGAAGCCACAATTCTACAACAGCATTCCAACACCGTAACCACTGAGTTACAGTCCCACCTCCACACCACATTATTTACATTTACAGCATTCGGCAGACGTCCCTATCCAGAGCGACTTTTATTTTATTTATACAACTAAGACCTTAAGGGCCTTGCTCAGGGGCCCAACAGTGGTGGAGCTGTGAATTGATCTTCCAATTAGCAGTCTAACATCTTAACCACTGCGCCACCACAGTGCTACCAAATTGTGACACTTAAAACTATTCAAAATATCCCAATTTTAGCATTTTTTTAATATTCTATAATTAAAAGGGAACTAAATTAAATATGGCTGCTTTGACTTCTACAGCAGAAAGAGACACAAATGAGACGTGTGTAAAATCTGTGAATATTTAATTTGGGGTTGAAGAATCGGCATAATTGTAATATAAAACAGGAAAACAATTAAATGATTGATTATATTAGTAAGAAATATAAAAAACATGACGATACGGTGAAACTCGTGCGATAAAGTGGAACTCGATTCTGGCTGTAGCGGTAATTGCAGCGGTAGTGATTAAAGCAGGCGTCCTGTGGTGATGCGGTATAAAAACCCCCTCAGTAGCTGCTGGTTCCTGCTGTGAGTTTTAACGGCGTCTCTGTTCACGCGGCTTTAATGACACCTTCAATGCACATAAATGGAGTTTTGCTGGCTAAGCAGTGTTTTTTGCTCGGACATCAAAAAAAGGGGTGTCAGGGCCCCCAGAGAGACAGCGGGTAATACAGTAGTAGAGAGCAGGTCTGCTTTTACCCAGCATGCACCTGAGTGCCGTGTGCTGTTCTGAAATGGAGAGATGTGAGAGAACTGTGTAGAAATGATGAACTTGATGTAGGAAGCAGTTCAGTCGTACTGCATGTTCGGTTTTCAGTCTTTCTGTGTCTTTCCTTCTTTCATTTATTTATTAATTTACTCATTAGCTCACTCAACCCAGTAACATTTTTACTCATGTTCACTCACTCACTCTTTCACTCACTCACTAATTTACTCACCCACCCAACCAATTCATCATTTACTCAACCAATCACTTAGCCACTCATCAATTTATTAACTCATTTACTCGCTCATTCATCTATGATTTTACTCACTCATTCAATCACTCACTCACTCACCCACTCACTCACTTACTCACAGTTTGACTTACTCATCCCTCACTTACCTACTCATCCAGTGACTCATTCAATAATTTACTCACTTAATATTTACTTATTTTTTCAGATTCACTCACTGATTTACTCATTCACTCACTTTCTAACTGATTCACTCACTAATGGTTTAACTCACTTACTCAGCCACTTACTTATTCACTTACTTACTGATACACTCACCCATTCCTTAATTTACTTACTCACTCACTCACTCACTCACTCACTCACTCACTCACTCACTCATCCAGTCACTTATTGTATCATTTACACACTCAATGATTCACTTACCCACTTACACACTGCTTTACTCACTCACTCACTCACTCACTCACTTATTTACACACTTACTAATTTACTCACTTGCTCATTTGCTCTTTTACAAATTCTTATAAAATTCTTATTAAATCTTCATACATTGCATTC
>VCAZ01000223.1:225000-232500 GCA_005784505.1 Bagarius yarrelli
GCATAATATCATCCAAAGACTCAGAGAATCTGGAACAATCTCTGTGCGTAAGGGTCAAGGCCGGAAGACCATACTGGATGCCTCACATACAGGAATGGTACTGTAATGGAAATCACAACATGGGCTCAGGAATACTTCCAGAAAACATTGTCGGTGAACACAATCCACCGTGCCATTCGCCGTTGCCGGCTAAAACTCTATAGGTCAAAAAAGAAGCCATATCTAAACATGATCCAGAAGCGCAGGCGTTTTCTCTGGGCCAAGGCTCATTTAATAATGGACTGTGGCAAAGTGGAAAAACTGTTCTGTGGTCAGACGAATCAAAAATTTGAGGTTCTTTTTGGGAAAAACTGGGACGCCATGTCATCCGGACTAAAGAGGACAAGGACAACCCAAGTTGTTTTCAGAGCTCAGTTCAGAAGCCTGCATCTCTGATGGTATGGGGTTGCATGAGTGCGTGTGGGATGGGCAGTTTACACATCTGGAAAGGCACCATCAATGCTGAAAAGGTATATCCAAGTTCTAGAACAACATATGCTCCCATCCAGATGTCGTCTCTTTCAGGGAAGACCTTGCATTTTCCAACATGACAATGCCAGACCACATACTGCATCAATTACAACATCATGGCTGCGTAGGAGAAGGATCCGGGTACTGAAATGGCCAGCCTGCAGTCCAGATCTTTCACCCATAGAAAACATTTGGCGCATCATAAAGAGGAAGATGCGACAAAGAAGACCTAAGACAGTTGAACGACTAGAAGCCTGTATTAGACAAGAATGGGACAACATTCCTATTCCTAAACTTGAGCAACATGTCTCCTCAGTCCCCAGACGTTTGCAGACTGTTATAAAAAGAAGAGGGGATTCCACACAGTGGTAAACATGGCCTTGTCCCAACTTTTTGGGGACAGACAGACAGACAGACAGACAGATAGATAGATAGATAGATAGATAGATAGATAGATAGATAGATAGATAGACAAATTAGATAGATAGATAGATAGATAGATAGACAGACAGACAGACAGACAGAATAATAATTTGGACTTTATTTTTGAACTATTTTAACTTTATTCTTGTAATTTTTACTTCAATCATTTAATCTAATAATTAAAGTTTTAATGTGGCACTAAAGTTCTTTTGTAATAAAAAGTCGAATATAAACGGAGTTTAAATTAATTATGCGAACAGTTCACTTTTATCAACTTTTCATAAAGAGCAGGTTCATCTTTTGGCCATCGCTTTTATACATCACTAATATTTAGCAATTTCCTCCGAGCCTCAGGTCCACCTTCGAGGTATAGCGAGAGGTGTGTGTGTGTGTGTGTTTATGTGTCATGTGGTGTCCAGATGTGAAAAAGGGAGAGTGCTTCAGGGGGCTACAGTAAACTTCAGAGAGAAGGAGAGAGTTCCAGCCTCTCAGCGGGCGCTTTCTCTCCTGCAGCCTCGTTACGCCAAAAAACCTAAAACTAACGCTAATAAACGTGCTAATAAACAGAAACACGTAGGCTTGCACATGATTAGGTTTTACACACACACACACACACACACACACACCAACAATATTCAAATGCTTATATCTAGTCAGCGAAATTGTGTTAGCATAAAGCTACTGCTAGTTAGTTTAGCGGTTGATTCTGAAGCAGATCCACAAAAGGGGCGATGTGAAGCTGTGCCTGTTACTAAACGATTAGCATTAGTTGCCAAAATTAGTTGATTTTAATGAAAATTTGTTTATTTCAACCCTAATAATACTAATTACTTCCAACTGTTCTAATTTATTTAATTATTTAATTATTTATTTATTATTGTCCAGTAGAAAACAAATAAGACACCATAAGAAGTGCTCAGGCTGTAAGAATTGTGCTTCATGTTCTTGTTTTATGTTTATGTTCTCTTAATGCTTGTGTTTACTTCCTGTCTCATTCTATGTCATGTGATCCTTGTGCCCCATGTGTTCCTGTCATGTGATCCCCTTGTCCACGTATCTTGTTCTCATTGGTTAGTCGTGTGTATTTATAGCCCTTGTGTTTCCCTTTGTCCTTGTCATGGATTTCGGTTGTGTCCCTGTAACGACAAGTTTTTTTCTAGTTCATGTTGTTGTTTTGTTTGTTGTTTGTTTGTATGTTCGTGCTAACGTTCAAGTTAAGCTAAGATAAGCTAAGTCACGCTAAGTCAAGATTAGTTTGTGTGTATTGTTTTGACACTATTGTGAATAAACTGCACCTACTCGCTTTAGTGGAGATTGGATACACAAACGCAGACGTTTCCTCAGATGTTAGATTGTTGTTTGATGATGTCAATCATTTCCTGCCTTTTTAAGGAAACTTGTATTTTATTTGTTTTAAATTCTTTTTTTGCGTCACGCGGCCCCGACACACAGCCCTGAGGAACAACTAATTACAGAAGAATTACGTTATGGAGCAATAGAGAAACATCCAGGCACTTTGCGGCCTGCTGGAAAACATTAGCACTAAATGCGGTTTGTGTGTGTGTGTGTGTGTGTGTGTGTGTGTGTGTGTGTTTAAATCCATAGGTTTTCCACCAAAATGATACACACATTTGGTTAGAACATCTCTTTCTCTTTCTCTTTCTCTCTCTCTTGCTTTGTGTCTGTCTATCTATCTATCTATCTATCTATCTATCTATCTGTCTATCTATCTATCTGTCTATCTATCTGTCTATCTGTCTATCTGTCTATCTATCGTCTATCTATATATATCTGTCTATCTGTCTATCTATCATATCTATCTATCTATATCTATCTATCTATCTGTCTTCTATCTATCTATCTATCTATCTGTCTGTCTATCTATCTATCTCTATCTATCTATCTATCTATCTATCTATCTATCTATCTATCTATCTATCTATCTATCTATCTGTCTATCTATCTGTCTATCTATCTATCTGTCTATCTATCTATCTATCTATCTATCTGTCTATCTGTCTATCTGTCTATAGTCTATCTATCGATCTATCGATCTATCTTTTTAAACATAGATACACACACACAGATATATGCAGCACCCCTGACAAACACTGGTCATTTATGACAGCTGGATTTTTGAAATGACAGCAGCTGGGAAAGCATGTGTGTGTCAGTGTGTGTGTGTGTGTGTGTGTGTCAGTGTGTGTGTGTGTGTGTGTGGCGGGGATCTCCGCCCATAATATGTGTCACAGGTGTTTCTAAACCTGCGATAAACACACAAACTGCTTATCAAACCTGATACCATCTGTCTCACACTCTAATAAACACACAACACACACACACACCACACACACCACCCACCCCCCCACACACACACACACAGGCATTGGGTCACAGCTGGACTTTAATGATTGTCTGGATGAGCCGTCAGGACAAGACCAATTATTTGATTGTGTGTATGTGTGTGTTTAAGATCTGAATAGCAGTTGAGCAGTGTGTTATTTCATTACACGGTGTGTATGTGTCAAAGTGTGTGTGGGTGTTGGAGTGTGTGTGTGTCAGAGTGTGTGTACTCTGTTATCGTTTGTCAGACGCCCAAACCTGCGAACAGTTATTGAATTAATATGATGTTTGTGGTTACACAAATGTGTGTGTGTGTGTGTGTGTTCATGAGAGTGTGGCAAACAGTAAGAGTGTGTGTGTGTGTGTGTGTGTGTTTCCATCTTTTATGTTCACTTTGATTTGGTAACATTAATTTAGAAAAGAACAGATCCATTTGAATGTTATTATGGGATGTTGTTTGTTGGTTTGGTTTGTTTATTTGTTGTCTGGTCGGTTTGTTAGTGTACACTCTGGAACTTTCCACTGCAGCCGTCCTTTGCTCCTTGAGGACACCGAGTCATTCAGAGTGTGTGTTTGTGAAAGAGAGATGAGCTTTGTGGAGATCCTGGAAAAACACAGACACACACACACACACACAAACACACACACGTTATTTAAAGCAAAAAAAAAGGATTATATTATTCATTTAAGCAAAACATTCTTAGCTTGTTGTGCTAATCTGGTGTACAGGTTCAGTATGTTGTGTTGACACATTTTGGAGATGTCCAGAAAAACAGATTTACAGACACCTAAACACACACACACACACATTTACTGAAACTGTAAGTCCGGGTTGATACTACTAGAACAGGAATGTCCAGGACCGACCCTCCAGGACCAAGATCCCGGTCCTAGGACATGTGTCAGGTTAAGAGTATGTGAGTGGAGCTCAAATCCTTTTTATAATCACTCCACTCCAGATCCGCTTCGGGTTTTCACATATGGCGCCTAAAATCATGAGGAAACATTTCAACATCCGGACACCAGCCGTCTACTACTAGTGTAACAGGGACACCAGCTGTCTACTACTAGTGTAACAGGGACACCAGCTGTCTACTACTAGTGTAACAGGGACACCAGCTGTCTACTACTAGTGTAACAGGGACACCAGCCATATACTACTAGTGTAAAAGGGGACGACGCTCAGACCCCCAATGATAAGGGCTACATAAGATTACATTACATTAGAATCATCAGGTCTATGTTAGGACATTACATTACAAATACAATAGGACTGTAATGAAGCTACATATAACCTCTATTAGATTTACAGTAGGATTACAGTAATGCTTCATTGGGGCCTCATTTTAGGACTTCATTAGCCTTTTATAAGGATTAAAGTGGAACTTCATTAAAAGGTTAATCTGGGATAAATAAATAAGTAAGTGTTTGTGTGTGTTTATAATAATGTATTGGTGTGAGTCTGTGTGTGTTTGTAATAATGTTTTGGTGTGATTGGTGTGTGTTTGTGTGTGTGTATAATAATGTATTGGTGTTATTGGTGTGTGTCTGTGTGTGTCTGTGTCTGTATGTATGTAATAATGTATTGGTGTGATTGGTGTGTGTGTGTTTGTAATAATGTTTTGGTGTGTGTGTTGGTGTGTCTTACCTGCAGGGCAGCAACAGATCACAATGTGGACAATACCACAGCTCTTCTGAAAGAGTGGATGAAATCGGCTCGGAGACGATATCACTATGTGGAGTGGAGACCGATGGAAGAGCCGCGGTGAGACACACACACACACACACACACTCACACAGATTAACATCAAACAAATGTTTTCCTGGTTCTGTAACTGAACATGGTGTGTTATTATAACTGTATCTGGGCTTTTAATTAAAATAAACTGAAAAAAATCCATTTCCTGTTTTTTTGGCAATTCCTAATTAAACCTTCTGGGGGGCGTGGTTTGGAACGGGGGGGGGAGTTATCCTATACTGGAAAACAGGAGGAGGAAACAGCAGATTAGCTCATCCTGACTGACGCTCCTCTCATCCCTGTGTCACTGTGTCATTATAGCTCTTACACGGACGAGTGGGGGCCCAAGCACTGGCCCCTGTCCCGGTTCAACCACCTGCTGAAGCTCAGACAGGCCGCTCTGGAGGCGGCGCGCCACCGATGGGCCGACTACATCCTGGTGAGAGAACAGCATGCTGGGAAAATATTACCTCAAAAACATTATTATTAAAGATGGACCGATGTTAATGTTTCAGAACTGATATTGATGAGGAATATTTGCATGTGGATGTAATCGATAACCGATATTCAGAACCGATATTGATTAATCGTTTGTCTGTTATTAATTGTTATTGTGTCACAGCAAAACACAACCGAGAGCATTTTTGTCCCCCCCCCAGTTTGTAGACAGTGATAATCTGCTGACTAACCCGCGGGTGTTGGACCTCCTGATAGCAGAGAATCGGACACTGGCGGCACCCATGTTGGAATCACGTTCACTTTACTCCAACTTTTGGTGCGGCATCACTTCTCAGGTACTCTCTCTCTCTCTCTCTCTCTCTCTGTCTCTCTCTCTTTCCCAGGTTTCCTCTGGTTTTCCTCAGGTTTCCTCTGGGATTTCAGTGTTTTTCTTTTTCCTTCTAAAACAGTTGGGTTTATTTGCAATATTGAATTGCTTCTAGGTGTGAAAGCGTGTGTGTGTGTCTGTATGTGTGTGTGTACAGTGTGTTCTGCCAGTCCATTCAGGGTGTAATTTCAGCTTATGGTCAATGTTTCTGGGAGTCACTCCAGATCCACCAGTACCAGCCAGGATAAAATAAATACATGATAATTAACATGATTCACAACTCTAACTCTCTCTCTCTCTCTTTTTCTCTCTCTTTCTCTCTCTCTCTCTCTCTCTCTCTCTCTCTCTCTCTCTCTCTCTCTCTCTCTCTCTCTCTCCTCTCTCCATCCCTCTCTCTGTCTCTCTCTCGCTCTCCTCTCTCTCTTTCTCTCTGTTTCTTCTCGGTTTCTCTCACCCTGTCTCTGTCTCTCTCTTCTCGCTCTCTATCGGTCTGTCTGTCTCTCTCTCTCTCTCTCTTTTTCTCTCTCTTTCTCTCTCTCTCTCTCTTCTCTCTCTCTCTCTCTCTCTCTCAGGGCTACTATAAGCGCACCCCTGAATATCAGCCTATCCGTGAGTGGAGGCGTCTGGGCTGCTTCCCTGTTCCTATGATTCACTCCACCTTCCTGTTGGATTTGAGACGTAGCGCCTCTCGCGCATTGGCTTTCTACCCTCCACATCCCGACTACAGCTGGGCCTTCGACGATATCATGGTGTTCGCTTTCTCTGCTCGCGAAGCAGGTGTGTGTGTGTGTGTGTGCGTGTTTGTGTGTGTGTGTGGAAGGGGATGTCCTATATGTAAATTCATTCATTCATTTATCTGCTGGAGTCTATCCCAGCCGTCTCTAAAAGGGTGAAAGGCAGGAGGGGGACACCCTGGACAGGTCACCTGTCCATCACAGGGCCACACACGCACACACACTCACACTCACTCCTATGGGCAATTTAGAATCACCAATTAATCTAACATACATGTTTTTGGACTGTGGGAGGAAACCAGAGAACCCGGAGTAAACCCACACAAGCACAGGGAGAATATACAAACTCTCAAAAATGTTTGTATATGTGTGTGTGTGTGTGTGTGTGTGTGTGTGTGGTGTGTGTCTGTTTACGGTAACTCCTCTGGAAACTAGGTTCACACATCATTATCCACAGTACAGCACACACACAAACAGCCACAACTAAATCAGGCCATATGGCATATAATGTCTCATTATTCTACACACAGACACACAGACACACAGACAGACACACACACACACACACACACACACAACATAAAACAAAGTTAAGTAGTTCATGGTTCTGTTGATGGAGTAGAGCTCTGATGAAAGCATGTGATTGGATGTTGTATGTTAGTCATCACAGTGAGGCTGTTTCTTCAGTTCAACTAAAAATGAAATAGCCCACGAGAGACATAAAAAGGCCACGCCTCCTACACTAGGACAGATAGTCACAGCCCAAGCCTCCTTAACTGGGACAGACAGACAAAGGCCACTACTCCTTGACTGGGGTAGACAGACACAGGCCATGCTTCCTTGCCCACGACAGACAGACACTGGCCACGCCTTCTTGACTGGGACAGACAGACACAGGTCACACCTCCTTGTCTGGGATAGATGGA
>VCAZ01000223.1:237500-257500 GCA_005784505.1 Bagarius yarrelli
TCTTTGAAGTCTATTAAAAAGGAAATCCACAGAGTCACTGTGGGACAAACAGGACGTGAAATAGAGACTGTAAGAGGACGAAGGAGAGACGGACATAAATAAAGAGCAGAAAAAAACGAGTGTTTCCTGATTTTCCCACTGAAACCTTTAAAGTGCCGTGTTGTTCCTCTCGCTAGTCTCCGTCAGTGTGGGATGAAGTTTCCCTGCACATCTCTGGCAGACGCTTTCATCCAGAGAGACTTACATTTCTCACATTTTTTTATTTAAATGAGCAATTGCGGGTTAAGGGCCTTATTCAGGGGCCCAAGAGTGACAGCTTGTGGTACTGGGAATTAAACCTCTTCCCCTTCGAACTGAAATCTGTACGATGATATGTTTATTTAATCAAATTTCGACTTTCGATAAATTAATGTGTGTGTGTGTGTATGTATGTGTATTGTTGTTGGTGTGGGTGTATTTGTGTTATGTGTGTTGTGTGTTTTTCTGTGTGGGGTATGTGTGTTGTGTGTGTGTGTACTGGTGTGTGTTTGTGTGTTGTTTTGGTGTGTGTACTGGTGTGTTTGTGTGTGTGTGCATGCACGGGTTGTTTGTGGTGTGTGGTTTGTGTGCCATGCTGGGTGCATGTGTGTGTGTTGTTTTAGTGTTTCTTAGGTGTGTTTTGTGTGTGCCATGCATGTCCTGTGTGTGTGTGTGTGTGTGTTGGTGTGGTGTACTGTGTGTATGTGTTGGTAGGCATGTCATCAGGGTGTCTGGTGTAGTGTGTCAGTGTGTGTGTGTGTGTGTTGTTTTAGTGTGTATACCAGTGTGTTTGTTTGTGTGTGTGCATGGGTGCATGTCCTGGTGTATCAGTGTGTGTGTGTGTCTGTGTGTGTGTGTGTGTGTTGTTTTGGTGTGTATACTGGTGTGTGGGTGTGCATGTCTGCATGTCCTGGTGTATCAGTGTGTGCAAGTATTAATGTATTACTTTGTATATTGGTGTGTGTGTGTGTGTGCTGTAGTATTGGTATGTGTGTATTGCTTTGCATTTGCGTGTGTGTGTGTATCTTATCTGTGTGTAATATGTGTAGTAAATTAGTGGGATTATATGTGTGTAAACATATTTGAATATTGGTGTTGTATTTGTGTGTGTTTATGTGTGTGTTTGTGTGTGTGTGTGTTGTATTTTGCATATTAGTTATAAATCACCTTGTGATGGTTTATCACCTCACCCGGTACCTCCAGTCCAAACTATCTAATCTCACCGTTTTATCCTGTCTGATCTCAACACCTCCCTCTCTTTTTTTCAGCACTGCCTACATGTCCCACTTCGAGCCGAGGGATTTGCGAGCGTTCTCAGTGGAGCCCCTGCTGGTTTACCCCACACACTACACAGGTGAGCCGGGTTACTTCAGCGACACTGAGACGTCCACCATCTGGGACGATGAGGCCACCAGTACGGACTGGGACCGAACCCAGGCTCATAAAACCGCCCAACAGGGCCGCATTCGCCCCATCGCCCAGAACAGCGTGACTGGAGAAACGCCGCCCCCTGCTGCCCGAGCATCGCGGGACGAACTGTGAAAAAGACTCCAGCAAGAAAGACAGCAGTGAAGATTTTCAGGTCCCTGAATTGCGAAAACGAACAAGTCAAAAACCAGAGGATGGAACGATTTTAAAGATGTTTTAACACTCGAACCGGATTCTTCATCAGCTTCAGTAAAGAATTCCCATTTTTTAGTCATTTAATATCTGATAGAATTATAAAGTGAGTAAAGATCAAAGTGGTCAAGAAAAAGGAAGGTGGACAAAAAGAAGAAGAAGGACGATGACAGAAATGTGTGTGGAAGAAGAAGGTTTGGAAACAAGACCCTTGGTAGACTTTTTGTAAGAAAAGTATAGACCTTTTTGAGGTTCAATTCTGGAGCAGGAACTTGGCGCAATAAGAATAGATCAGGAACAGGTAGAACTTTAGGTGAGACTAGGCATAAACTGGTAGAATATAAGGATTGGTGCAAAAGCATGTAGACCTCAGAACTACCACTGCAATAATAAACTTTCTGGTTGAAGAGCTAGTAGAGTACAGGTTCGCTGTAAAAGCCTAAGAACTATGACAGAGGTAGAGCTTTGTAGGCCTTAGGGACTGGAGCAGAAACCTTGAGGCATCAGGAGTGGAGCAGGATCTGGTAAAGGATCTAAGAATCAGTGCAGAAGCCTGGGTAAAACTAGGGCAAGAACTAGTAGACATAAGGATTGGTGCAGAAGCTTGAGTGAGACTAATGCAGGAACTAGTAGACCATAAGAATTGATGTAAAAGCTGGATGAGATACTAGGGCAGGGAACTAGTGGACCGTAAGGATTGGTGCAGAAGCTTAGATGAGACTAGGTCCAGGAACTAGTGGACGTAAGGATTGGTGCCAGAAGCTTGAGTGAGACTAATGGAGACTAGGACCATAAGAATGATGAAAAGCTTGTAAGGATTGGTGCAGAAGCTTAGATGAGACTAGGGCGGAACTAGTGGCCCGTACGGATTGGTGCAGAAGCTTAGATGAGACTAGGGAAGGAACTAGTAGAACGTAAGGATTGGTGCAGAAGTTGTAGACCTCAAAAGTACTGCAGAAATGATTTCTCTTCTGTCTCAAGCAGACTCATTAGGCTTTGGGTTTAAGGAGCTTAATACACACCTGTAGTTTGGCTACAAAAGCGTGTAAGACTGTAGAAGATCGAGGATTGGTGCAAAAGCTTATAGATCTCAGGACTGGAGCAGAATTTTGTAGACCAAAATGTGGACCAGCAGCTGGAAAGACTCTTAAATGGTTAGTGCAGAACAACATGAGACTAGAACGGAAGCTGGTAGAACTTAGGAAGGAAATAAAATCCTGTAAAGATCAGAAACAGAGCAGAAGATTGGAGCAAGAAGGACATCCTTACAACTGATTCCAGGAGTTTTGTCCCAAAAAAACCAGAATCAGTTCTTGTGTAATTCCTCATAGCCAGAGGATCATCTGCTCATCTCCTCATTCGTTTGCTTGTGTTTTTCACTAGATTAAATGCTGATCTTAAAAGTCGGTACTTGGGAACGTTCCCACTTGTCATTATAACTGATGAAGAACCTCTGATGAGTGTTAGAACATCTTTAAGGATAAGAAGACTCACAGTCTTACATCACCACCAGCTCCACCACCACCACCACCACCACCACCACCAGATTATCAAATCACAGCCATTTCCCATCACCTGTCTTTCTCATTTACTGTCTGTTTGGCCATTAGCATTGCAGCAGGCTGAGATGCTCAGACACAGTTGGCTAACACCAAGTGTAGGAAGAAAAAAGGACACACACACTCCTGTTTTAAGACGAATTTATTTATTTATACACATGGCGTGTCACTGGTATTGTCTGTCTGTCTGTCTGTCTGTCTGCCCATAGATTTGTCCCTGGTGGATGCTGTAAGACATAAATAAAGACAGACAGACAGACAGACACAGTAACACACACACACACACACACAAAGGACACATGCATCTGGTAGAAGAAACAAAAATAATCACAAAACGTAATAAATTTGACTGTAAATAAACAGACGATGTCTAACATGGTGCAGGTCCTGAATAAAGAAGGGAAAATCTGTGTTTTTTGTCTGTGGTTAATTAAAATTATATGCCACTTATAACAACTTTATACATTTTAGACTCAGCACTGTTGCACACCGAAAGAAGGTCCCGGTTTCGATTCCCCTGCAGGGGTCTTTCTGTGTGGAGTTTGTAATGTTCTCCCTGTGTTTGTGTGGGTTTATTCCGGGTTCTCCGGTTTCCTCCCACAGTCCAAAAACGTGTGTGTTAGATTGACTGGTGATTCTAAATTGCCCATAGGAGTGCGCGTGTGTGTGTGTCCAGGGTGTCCCCCTACTGTCTTTTGCCCTTTCAGAGACGGCTGGGATAGACTCCAGCAGATCCCTGTGACCCCGAATTAGGGAATAAGCGGGTACAGAAGATGAATGAATGAATTATGAAGTAAAATCTGTAAAAAATCACTACTGACTTTTTTCTGCTTGGTGTGTGGTGACGTCATGCGCAATATGGCCGACAAAACCTACGTATACATTAAAGGTTAATGTGCACTTGTGAGTGAAAAACATGTTTTAAATCATTTTACTGCATATGAAATGATCAGGCGGATAAAGTGCTCCAAAATCTGGGCAGGAAATATATATTTTTAACTTAGCTTATCTTCTAGAACCTATTTTAAACCAGAAACGTTTAATGAGTTAAATCCTCCACGTGAATATAAATACGTCACATTCGTCTGTTTAACCTGTGTGTTATGTATTGCCTCGTTACAAGATGATGTTGTGTTCCTCCGCCACCTGCTGGTATGTTTGAGTACTGCAGGGCAACTTTAACACGTTGTCTCCAACTAACTCTTATTTTTACCCTAACTTCATGTCCTTTTTTGTTTTCCTCTTTACCTTCTGCCTGGTAGCTTAATGTCTAACATCCTCCTACCGATATATTCACTATCCCTTCTCTGTACATGTCCAAACCACCTCAATCTGTCCTCCCTGACTTTTCTCCCCAAAACATCTACCATGAGCCGTCCCCCTGATGAACTCGTCCCTAATCCTGTCCAAGCTCATCACTCCCAAAGAAAACCTCAACATCTTCAGCTCTGAAACTTCCAGCTTTGTCTCTCTCAGCACCACTGTCTCTAAACCATACATCATAGCTGTCCCACCACTGTCTCTGAACCATACATCATAGCTGTCATACTGCAACCATCATAGTCCCACCACTGTCTCTAAACCATACATCATAGCTGGTCTCACACATGTCTCTAAACCAAGTACATATAGCTGGTCTCACCACTGTCTCTAACCCATACATCATAGCTGTCTCACCACTGTCTCTCTAAAACCAACCAAACCATAACCAATCAAAAACCTCCACACGTCTCTGAACCATATATCATAGCTGGTCTCACCCACTGTCTCTAACCCATACATAATAGCTGTCTCTAAACCTGACATCATAGCTGTCCCACCACTGTCTCTAAACCATACATCATAGCTGTCTCACCACTGTCTCTAAAACCATACATCATAGCTGGTCTCACCACTGTCTCTAAAACCATACATAATAGTCTCTACATCAAAGCTGTCTCTAAACCTGACATCATAGCTGTCTCACCACTGTCTCTATCAATCATAATCATCATAGCTGTCTCACCACTGTCTCTAAACCATACATCATAGCTGTCTCACCACTGTCTCTGAACCATACATCATAGCTGTCTCACCACTGTCTCGTACACCTTCCCCTTGATTCTAGCTGATATTCTCCTGTCACACATCCCCCCTGACACGCTTGTCCA
This sequence comes from Bagarius yarrelli, assembly GCA_005784505.1. Taxonomy (NCBI): domain Eukaryota; kingdom Metazoa; phylum Chordata; class Actinopteri; order Siluriformes; family Sisoridae; genus Bagarius; species Bagarius yarrelli. Next base: position 242,848 of record VCAZ01000223.1, read on the forward strand.
CCCATTCCAACCTGCCTGTAGTCGCTTCTTTACCTCTTTCACACACTCTCCATTGCTCTGGACTGTTAAACCCCACATACTTAAACTCCTGTACCGTCTTTACCCCCTTACCCTGTAATCTCACCGTTCCACTTCCTTTCCATTCATTTAAACACGTCTCTTCTCTCCAGAGCAAACCTCCACCTCTCCAGGTTTTCCTCCACCTGCTCTCACTACAGATGATCCACGACTGACAATCAGTTAAATAAAGCTACTGGTCTTCCGTCTAGTCCTCCTTGGTTGGACTTGTGGAATGTTCCGAGTTGTTTGAATGTTCTGTTTTGGGTTCAGGAATGTGATTTAAAATGTTAAAAAAAAATTAAAAAATATCCAGTTTGCTTAACGTATGTAAAACGTTAGTTTTATGGTAATTTTATTGTGTTCTAAGAACGTTTACTCGAAACATTTTTGAAAACATTCAGCAACAGATAACCTCTTAAAGACGTCGGAAGAAGATGGTTTTAAGCACGTTTCCTGTTTAGCCATCCAGCTCATGGGTTCCCACATGCCCTCCGGTTTGTATGAAGTAGGAAAACGTTATTTCTTTTTATTATCTAAACCTCCTTTTATTTGCTCAACTTATTCCCAAAGCTACAATAATTCCATCCGAACAAACTGCTTTGTCTTCACTTAAAAAAAGTGATGCAGCAGCGCTTTAGTTTTATGCTGTACAAAACTCTTACTTTCTCATCTCTAACACCCCACCACACACACACACACACACACACACACACACACACACACACACAAAGAAAGTATAGATTGATAAAAGATGAAATAAAATAGACAGACTGTGTTAGTTTAGGAAGATCTCTGTGTTTCTCCTTTATAACCAGCAGAGGGCACCAGACTCACTCGATTTACATCACTTGCATTCCCATCTGCGTGGGAAAAGTAATTCACTGAATCACTGAACAAGAAATAAGTGAATCTTTGTCACAGCTAAAAGATTCACTGTCCCTAATTACCAGATAAGATACAAGCAAATCTCTGTCATAACTGAATGACTCCAAAAGATTCACTGATTCAATCCATTCACTGATTCCTTAAACACAAAAGTGAATCAGTGTCATGACTAACAGATTCACTGATTTCATTCATTCACTGATTCCTTAATCACAAAAGTGAATCTTTTGAATCTTGTCACTGATCCAAATAATGAATCACTCATTAAGAAATATACAATACTGTGTCATGTCTTAGCGATGAGTCAAACTGAACTGATTACTGATTTGCTGACAGAGAGATAAACAAATCAACTTTAATCATCTAACTTTATATACAACTTCACACACAGTTTTATACACAATACAATGTGAGATTAATTCATCTTTACTGACTCTTTAATAAAAACGAATCAGTTTAGAATAAAGCAGGTTTATTGACATCCTGTACAATAAGAAAGAAAGGATTTTTTTTTTTGTTTAGTGCAGAAGAGGAAGTGAAGCGAGTCTTAAATTAATTAACTAATTAACATATAACCCCCCCCCCAAAGTAAACAACTGTTTGTAAACGTTTTTTTGCTCCAGTTTGCAGTGTACAGCTGTTCCTGCGTCAGGTGACGAGTCATCTTGTTTGGTCGATAACAGATTTAAACATTAGCCACACACGACTGTCAAAACCGAGGAACCTCGTCTGTCACTCGGAAAAGGAGTGCACATTTGCTTGTGTGTGAAATGTAGCATGTCGGGAAAGAGAGAGAGAGAAAGAGAGAGAGAGAGAGAGAGAGAGACAGAGTGAGAGAGACACGGTAGAGAAAAGTGCTGGAACAACACCTCTGCAAATGATCTGTCGAGTTACATAACTGTAACAGATGAGTCAGAGAGAGAGAGAAAGAGAAAGAGAGAGAGAGAGAGAGACAGAGAGAGAGAGATACACAGAGAGAGAGAGAGAGAGAGAGAGACACATACACAGAGAGAGAGAGAGAGAGAGAGACATACACAGAGAGAGACAGAGAGAGAGAGAGAGAGAGAGAGAGAGAGAGATACAGAGATACAGAGATACTGAAAAAGAGGGAGAGAAAGTAAGAAAGAGAGAGAGGTGAAAGAGTGTAATGCAGTAAGTCAGTAACTGTATTTCTAGTGTGGACGTCTCTCTTTACCGCCTCTTACAGAAAATCCCTCAGATTGCGAGAGGAACGATATGGGAGAGAGAGAGAGAGAGAGAGAGAGAGAGAGAGAGAGAGAGATTGGCATTCCACCTACTCTTACTCTCCTCTCCCACAATTTAATCTGCAGTATGACTCAACACACAGACTATTAGATCACACACACACACATACACACACTATCCATTTCACCTGTCGGACGTTCACCTGCACTTCGTGCTTTGATTTCTTTGTCAAAACCTCCTCATCTTGAAGCCGTTCTCAGTTTATCGCCTGCATCTCGACCGGACGCTCATTCGGACGCTTCGTGTTTCACTTCCTCGTTTTCCAACACAACCTCTCACAGCATCATAACACCAGGCTGCTGTTGCGATGTTGCTATAGATACGGCACAAACAAAAACCCGTCTGTGCATAGATATGGTAGCTGTAAATAAACAGCGATTGAAAAAAGACTCGTCTGATGGTATGTGCCGAATCAGAACCGAAGAAAGATTTTGCTGACGTAAAACAAACAAACTGCAAATAATCACCTGAGCTACAAAAATCAACTGCTAATGCAAAAACAATGCTTATCGTTAATTTATTTATAGTTGTTTAGTGATTAATGTTAAGGGTTAGGGGCTGGGGTTAGTGTTTTGCGTTGGAGTTAGTGTTAGCGACTGGGGTTAGTGTTACGGGATAGGGCTGGGTTTAGTGTTAGGGGATAGGACTGGGTTTAGTGTTAGGGGATAGGACTGGGTTAGATTCAGGGGATGAGATTGAGGTTAGTGTTAGGGAATGGAGTTGGGGTTAGTGTTAGGTGATGGGGTTAGTGTTAGTGTTAGCTGGGGTTTTTAGGTTAGAGTTACGGGATAAGGTTGAGGTTAGTGTTAGGGTATAGGGTTAGCGTTAGTGTAAGGAGATAGGGTTGAGGTTAGTGTCAGGGTATAGGGTTAGCGTTAGTGTAAGGAGATGGGGTTGAGGTTAGTGTTAGGGAATGGAGTTGGGGTTAGTGTTAGGTGATGGAGTTAGTGTTAGTGGCTGGAGTTTAGGTTAGAGTTACGGGATAAGGTTGAGGTTAGTGTTAGGGTATAGGGTTAGCGTTAGTGTAAGGAGATAGGGTTGAGGTTAGTGTTAGGGTATAGGGTTAGTGTTAGTGTAAGGAGATGGGGTTGAGGTTAGTGTTAGTGTAAGAGGATAGGGTTGAGGTTAGTGTTAGTGTAAGGGGATGGGGTTGAGGTTAGTGTTAGTGTTAGGGGATGGGGTTGAGGTTAGTGTTAGGAGATAGGGCTGGGGTTAGTGTTAGGGGATGGGGTTGGAGTTAGTGTTAGGGAAAGGGATTGGGGTTAGTGTTAGGGGATGGGGTTAGAGTTAGTGTTAGGGTATAGGGTTAGCGTTAGTGTAAGGAGATGGGGTTGAGGTTAGTGTTAGGAGATAGGTCTGGGGTTAGTGTTAGGCTACAGGGTTAGCGTTAGTGTTAGGGTATGGGGTTGGAGTTAGTGTTAGGGGAAAAGGATTGGGGGGTTAGTGTTAGGGGGTGGGGTTAGCGTTAGTGTAAGGAGATGGGGTTGAGATTTAGTGTTAGGAGATAGGTCTGGGGTTAGTGTTAGGCTATAGGGTTAGCGTTAGTGTTAGGGTATGGGGTTGGAGTTAGTGGTTTAGGGAAAAGGATTTGGGGTTAGTGTTAGGGGATGGGGAGTGGGGTTGGAGTTAGTGTTTAGGGGATGGGGTTAGTGTTAGTGTAAGGAGATGGGGTTGAGGTTAGTGTTAGGAGATAGGGCTGGGGTTAGTGTTAGGCTGTAGGGTTAGCGTTAGGGTATGGGGTTGGAGTTAAGTTAATGTTAGGGAAAAGGATTGGGGTTAGTGTTAGGGGATGGGGTTGGAGTTAGTGTTAGGGAAAAGGATTGGGGTTAGTGTTAGGGGATGGGGTTAGAGTTAGTGTTAGGGTATAGGGTTAGCGTTAGTGTAAGGAGACGGGGTTGAGGTTAGTATTAGTGTAAGGGGATGGGGTTGAGGTTAGTGTTAGGGAAAAGGATTGGGGTTAGTGTTAGAGGATGGGCTTAGAGTTAGTGTTAGGGGATGGGGTTAGAGTTAGTGTTAGGGTATAGGGTTAGCGTTAGTGTAAGGAGATGGGGTTGAGGTAGTATTAGTGTAAGGGGATGGGGTTGAGGTTAGTGTTAGGGAAAAGGATTGGGGTTAGTGTTAGGGGATGGGGCTTAGAGTTAGTGTTAGGGGATGGGCTTAGAGTTAGTGTTAGGGGATGGGGTTGGGGTTAGATTTAGGGGATGGAGTTAAGGTTAATATTGGCTATAGTGTTTTCTGTAGGGTTTGGGTTAGAGAAACAGCACTACTAGGGTAAAGGTTAGGGTAAAGGTTAGGGTAAAGGTTAGGGTAAAGGTTAGGGTAAAGGTAGATAGACTATAACAGAGGATTGATTATGATTTATGCAATACATTTCACAGAGAGAAAGACAGAAAATAGAGAGAGAGACAGACAGAGACAGACAGGTGGCTGTGCATTAACTCTCACTGCGAGTTCTCTCTGTAGAGCTGAATCAGTGTTTTTTTAATTCCGGGGGGAAAATTAACCTGAGTTATGATGCCTGTTATGTCTTCATAAACTGTAATACCACTGACATCTTAACTCTTAACTACATGTTTATAATTATCATCATTCTTTCATATCATTTTCCAGAGCAAAAGTCCATGAACCCGAATTAGAGATTACAAGATAAAAGTTTAATATTGCATATTTAGTGCCCTGAATTCACTTCCCCTGGTTGATCTTTGACCACATTAAAGACACAGAAAAGGAATTTATAAGCGGGTCACATGAGCTGTGTTTTTCTGCAGAGATGCTGAGATCAGCACTTGGGTATGAGAGTCTGAGCTGTGTATTATTATTAAAAGATTTTTTAGTAATTGCTGCTTTAATGTTCTCTTATTGCTGCTCTAAAAAGTTGTAGATTGCTGCTTTAAGATTTGTACTAATGGCTGAGTGTTAGCCAAAGATAAAAGCTGTTTAACCTCTGCTGAGTTTGGAATAGTAGTACAAGCATTTATACCTTCTCCTCTGGACTACTGCAATTTAGTCTATATACTGTATGTGTTGGTCAATCCCATAGAAACCTCCTGCAGATATTCCAAAAGCAGTTGCTAGACTTCTTATGTAACAATAAAGCAGACTGGAGAAACCCAGACAGGTGCATTGAGTACACAATAAAGAGGTTGGAGACCTTTATAGTGTTAGTATAGGTTGGAGTCACAGTTAGTATAGGTTGGAGTCACAGGAACGAGAGAAAGTAAGAGCAGTGATCAGTGGAGAATGGAGATGGGAAACTAAAAACACAAGGAGAGGGTCTAGCATATTCTCGTATAAGACCAGATGGTCAGTGGGTGGGAAATGGGCTCGTTTATACGGGATTGAGAATAACAGTGAAAGTGATTTGGGGAATAAATTAAAGGTGTGAATAATTAGTATTCGGGAGATTGTGTGAGTTGAATAGTGGAAGGATTTGGTAAGGAATTTGGTGTAAGCGTGACAGAATCTTCTCTCCATGGTTCGCTCCTAAAAGCCTTGGCCCCCGTGGTGGGCAGCCTTTGGTTATTTTGTGTTGGCTGCATGGAATTCTGTAATTGATTGTTGTCTAGTCCCAGGATCTTTCTTTGGGGCGTAGCCCTCCTAGTCAACCAGTTACCCCAAGCACCTGCCACGACGTCAAGAGTGCATACCATCTTCCAGGACCATTGGGAGAGGGGGGGGTTCATTGACAGGACCAGACTCTGTGGAGGCAGAAGAGACAGGGGTGTGGTAAAGTTTAAGAAGAGAGACATGGAAGACAGGGTGGATTTTGTAATGTGGGGGCAGTTGCAGTTTGTATGTGGCAGGAAGGGACCGATAAATCTGAAACCTAGCTTTTCACTAGGTAGATGTAATCTGATAATCTCCTGGATCTTCCTCAGAGTCTGCTGGTTGGACTGGGAGTGATAACAAGAAGATGTTACAGCTAGAAGTGAAAAGAATAAATTCAGGACCCCTGTCCACAAAGGGCTTCTGCAGTTTTCATGGGAGTTGGTATACCCTTAAGGGGTATAAGATGACAGGCTTTAAAAAAAACAGTGTGCTACTTTCAGAAGGGAGAAGATCAGTGTTAACGTCTACTCCTATCATTTCAGAGTTTCGGGGTTGTGGATTGGAGAAAGCCTGTCTGCCGTAAGGTTTTTGGTCCCAGGATGGTGAAAGATTGTAAAATCAAATCCGCTAAAGAATAGAGCCCACTTGGCCTGTCTGCAATTCATGTTTGGCTTCACGCAGGTATTCTAGATTTCGGTGGTCCATGACCACGTTGAACTGATGGCCAGCCCTTTTTAGCCAGTATCTCCACTACTCTAGAGCGAGCTTTATGGTCAGTAGCTCTCAGTTACTGATATTGTAGATTTGCTCTGCCGCGAACAGTTTTTTGAAAAAGTAGGTACATGAATGACGACGTGGGGGTGTTACCTGCTGCTGAGAGAGTACTGCCCCTACCCCGGATGTAGATGCGTTGACTTCTACTATGAACGATTTGTTTGTTTCAGGATGCACCAAGAGTGGGCAGTGGTGAATGCTCGCTGGAGTTTCCTTGTTTCCTTATCAGTTCTTTAAGTTTAAGAGGTAATAAATGCTTTATAACTGCTGGTGATTTATGATTTAAGATTTTTATTGATTGTTGTTTATCGCTTATTGAAAGTTGTTCAGGGTTGCTTAAAATATATAATGAACAATACTCTTAGCAGTTAAGGTGGTGGCTTATGGGTTAGGGTGTTGGACTGATACCAGAAAGACCAGGGTTTGATTCCCAGCACCACCAAGCCACCACTGTGGGCCCCTGAGCAAGGCCCTTAACCCCTAATTGCTCAGTTGTATAAAAGAGATAAATGTAAGTTGCTCTGGATAAGAACGTCTGACAAATGCTGTAAATGTAAATACTTTAAAAAGTTTAGTAATTGCTGCATTAAGATGTTTGCTGATCGCTGCTTTAACGAGTTTGCTGATCGCTGCTTTAATCGGTTTGGCAATCAGTTTTTTTAAGATATCGTGTGATCGCTACTTTAGGATTTTCAGTGATCGCCGCTTTAAGAGCATTTCTGATCGCTGCTTTAAGAGTTTTGTTGATAGAAACTTTAAAGGCGTCTTGTGATTCACTATTTTACCCAAGATCCTCTTGGATAAAAAGCGGCTTTGGAACTGCTCGTTAGTTTAAATCCGTAATCCTCTCATTTTCTTTTAGATGAAAAGTTTCTGTGTTCATTTTTGTCCTTCTTCCCACTTTCTCTTTCATTGTTTCATTGTTGCTGTTTTTCTTTTTATCTCTCTCTCTCTCTCTCTCTCTCTCTCTTTTCTCTCTCTCTTTCTATCTCTCTCTCTCTCTCTCTCTCTCTCTCTCTCTGTCTTTCTATTTTCCTCTCTCTCTCTCTCTCTCTTTTTTTTTTTTGTTTTCATGTCCTGTCTGTAATTAGTGCCACGGCTGAGTTCTTAGGCCCCTCCCCCGCTTCTAAACAGAGGCGGAGTCTGAGACACAATAGGGTTTAATCACTCATGTGGTTGGAGTTGAGAGCCAAGCTTTTCTCGCATGAGAGAGCCGGAGAGAAAGAGTGTGTGTTAGTGTGTGTGTGTGTGTGTGGTGGGTGTGTTTTTGTAGAGCGCTGAGTTGCAGCCACACGTGAGCGCCGGGAAAACACTGGCACGGGTTCAGACTGCAGCTGGAACAATCCACAGATATTCAACAGCAACCTGGAGCTTCATCATCAGCCTCATCGTCTTCCTCATCAGTTCTGGATCATGGCTGCGTTCTTAAAGCCGTTTTAGCAGAGGGTATCAGAAAAGGCAGGAGGGGCATCATGATCTCACACTACCCCCTGGCATCACTGCTCCCATGGCCACCGTTGCCCCTCTGCCTGGAGCTGGACACTGACGGAGGAGTGGCACTGCAGAGGTACCAGCCACGATCACCTGACAGCAGCCCTCGACACTGGGTCAGTACTCTGCGTGTGTGTGTGTGTGTGTGTGTGTGAGACAGTTGTTTACATCTTTCTTTTTCTCCAGATGTCAAAATAACAGAAAAAAACACTCAGATCATCAAGTGTGTAACCATGTCTCTATTAAGTGTAAACATCTGGATGAACATATGGTGTGTGTGTGTGTGTGTTTTCAGCTGCCTGTTATTAGGATATCTAAATGTCAAGAAAACACCCACAAATGGTCACAGTTTGTCTAAGTGTAGCCTGATTTGTGTGTGTGTGTGTGTGTGTGTGTGTGTGTGTGTGTGTAAAATATGCATGCATACGACCGGTGTTCATCGATAATCACCAAGGTTATGTATGTTCTTCTGCACATTTTTAATCTGTTTAAACCATTTTAAAGCTGTCATAAGCTATTTATTCTGAATGTGTGTGTGTGTGTGTGTGTGTGTGTGCGCATGTGTGTATATGTGTGTTTGGTTTATGCAAGTGCACATCCATAAAACCGGTGTTAACTAAGTTCATCGTTTATTACTGACACCCTTTGAATTTTTTTTAGTTCGTTTTAATCATTTTAAAGAGACCATAAGTAATTTTTCTGATAATGTGAATTTTAACATTGTTGAATGTTTGTATGTTTTTTGAAGAGTAACAAGTTCCGATTAACTAGCAGTTCGTCAGATAATTACGATTTGTGTAACGAGTGCGACAACTTTTTACGGTAAACCATATGTATTTTCACTTGCGTTGTTCATGAATGAAAAACTGAGCATCACATGTTGAAGCATTAGTGTTATCAGACTCTGGGATGTTGAGTGACAGCAGTTGTTTATTGCTGCTTTAAGAGGGTTAGAGGTTACTTTCTTAAAACATTCACCGATTAGTGTTTTATAAGAGTTGCTTATCGCTGCTTTAATATGCTTTTCTGATTGCTGCTTTAAGATATTTAGTGATTGGTGCTTTAGGAAAGTTGTTTATTGCTGCTTTAAGATGTTTGTTTAATCGCCGTCATGCCGTTATCGATAATTAGTCATGAAATCGTTATTTTTGGACTCAAAAACACTCTCAGTAATGAAACGAGAGACTATGATGATGCAGCAATACGCAGTAGTCTATATATATATATATATATATATATATACCTATTATATTAGTTGTGTGTGTGTGTGTATGTATGCATGTGTGGGTTACCCAGGAGGGATTGTGAAGAGTGTTTGATTTAATTCAGCACCACAAAGCATTTTAGTTTCCTTTTTTTTTTTTCATCACTGCTCGTTCTGTTGTTTCAGGCTAACTGCTAAATTTAGCAATAATTTGTGTGATGTTTCTGGAACTTTCCAGAAAATACAGAAGCTTCATCTATTATAGGGAACCGAAGGATGAAGTGAAGTCAGTGCGTCGTTTAACAGCAAATCGATCGGAGGCAGGAAACTGACCAGCACCCGGAGCTGCAGTGTGAGAATCTGGGAAACCACTGAGTTCAACTTTAATGCAACGTTTTTTTAACACTGATGATGATTAAAGAGAGAAAGAGAGGGGGAGAGAGGGAGAGAGAGAGGAGAGAGAGAGAGAGAGAGAGAGAGAGAGAGAGAGAGAGAGAGAGAGAGAGAGAGGAAAGAGAGAGACAGAGGAGAGAGAGAGAGAGAGAGAGAGAGAGAGAGAGAGAGAGAGAGAGAGAGAGGAGAGAGAGAGAGAGAGAGAGAGAGAGAGAGAGAGAGAGAGAGAGAGAGAGAAGAGAGTGAGGAAAAGAGATAGAAGAGATTGAGAGAAAGAGAGAGCGAGAGAGGGAGGGAGATGAGAGAGAGAAAGAGAGAGGAAGAGAGATAAGAGATGAGGGAGAGAGGGAAAAAGAGATAGAGAGATTGAGAGAGAACGGAGAGAGAGCGAGAGAGGAGATAGAGAGAGAGAGAGTGTAGAGAGAAAGAGAGAGAGAGGAAGAGAGAGACAGAGGAGAGGAGAGGATTGAGAGTATAGATAGAGAGAGAGATGAGAGGACGAGCTGAGAGGCAAGAGGCAGAGAGAGAGAGAGTGAGGGAAAAGGAGCTAGAGAGATTGAGGAGGGGAAAAGAGGGAGGAGCGAGAGCGAGAGAGAGAAAGAGAGAGAGACCAGAGGAGAGGGAGAGCAAGAGGAGAGAAAGAGAGAGTGAGGGAAAAAGAGATAGAGAGATTGAGAGGAAAGAGAAAGAAGAGGGAGAGAGAGAGAGAGAGAGAAGAGAGAGGAGAGAGACAGAGAGAGGAGCAAGAGGAGAGAAAGAGAGTGAGGAAAAAGAGACCTAGAGAGATTGAGAGAGAAAGAGAGAGCGAGAGAGAGAGAGAGAGAGAGAGAGAGAGAGAGAGAGAGAGAGAGAGAGACAGAGAGAGAGAGAGAGAGAGGAGCAAGAGGAGAGAAAGAGAGTGAGGGAGAAGAGAGACGAGGAGGAGAGAGAGGGAGAGAGAGTGAGAGAGAGAAAGAGAGGAGTGAGAAACCAATCCTTCTTCTCTTATCTGGTACTGGAGGTCACTGATCTTCCTTATACAGTGCTTCCTTTTCAGTTATTGTTCTTCCATCTTAAACACACACACACACACACACACACACACACACATATTCTACCTTAGTTACAGTTTTACCAAATTGCTTACATCTGCATGAACCCTAACACACACACACACACACACACACACACACACACACACACACACACACACACACACACACACACACACACACACACACACACACACACACACATTGTTCGTTTATTTTCCTTTAGCCAGTGTTGCTCAGTGGTTAAGATGTTAGACTGATGACCAGGAGATGATGGGTTCAATTCCCAAGACATTTAACACAATTCTGTCATCATCACAGCCTTTCATCCTTACAAATGTTTCATATATTTAACACACACACACACACACACACACACACACACACACAGAGTAGTTGTATACCCTGTGAGGTTCTTGTTCATTAGTGTGTTTTGGTTGGAGGTTCGGGGCTTTAAACCCATCCACATAAATCTGGTTAATCATCATTCTGCCCTTCCTGTCTGTGCGTTTCTCTCAAACCTCCATCGCTAAATCACGGCTCGTTCTCTGACACCTTTACGCGCTTCTCCTCCACTCACACACACACACACACACACACACACACTCCTCCGCTACTGCTGTCCTTCGTTCCCTCCACACCCGAGTCACGCACACACACACGCTCACACACATGAAACCTCGACTTTGCCTCTGTGCTGCTTCACGTCTCTGATGCTGTCGGTTCAAAGTCCGGTCCTTAACGAAGGCTGGAACCGTAATAAAACCCCGTTTATGTCCTTCCGGAATCTCAACAGCACAACAGGACAGAACCTTTATTAGAGGTCAGTGAACTCTAATGCAGAGAACATCCGGCTCGGCCTCCAGCTCCACGGTGCGAGCTCGCGCTCCCGTTCGGAGCTGCGCTTTATTTAGGATTCGCAGATGAAGCATTTTTCACATCTGCGACTCTTCCTGTTTTTCCGCAAAAAGAAGTGAGAAGTGTTTCTTTCTTTACGAAAGTGACGCTCGTTTTTTTATTCTCTCGCTCTCTGAGTCACTGTTATGGTGATTCTGTTTATATGTTTGGTAGACATCTTTATACAGGAAAAAAGCTTGAGGTTTAGTGGCCTTGCTTAGGGACCCAGCGATGGTAGCTTGTTGGTACTGGGAATTGAACTGTTAGCTTCCAGCTAGCAAGAACATGCTAGCAAGACCTCAGTTTTGCACATGAAGCAGTACCCATAATGCACTGCGAGTATTTCAAACATTATTTATTCTTTGTCACATTTACATGAAAGCAGAGTGAAATTAAGTTCCTTTGCATATCCCAGTTTAGTATGTTGGGGGGTAAGAGCACAGGGTCAACCATGATGTAGCCCCCCCTGGAGGGGAGAGAGAGAGTTAAGGGCCTTGCTCAGGGGTCCAGCAGTGGCAGTGCTGGAGCTGATACCCTGATCTTCATCTTAACCAATTTGAGCCACTACTGTATAATAGCGGTTCCCAACAGGGGGGGTCCCGACTCCACAAGGGGGCCTCAGCGAGCTCTATGGGGGGCGGGTTATAAATTGAAAAAGTGTTAAGCAGTGAGAACATTAAGGAGAACCATCATACTGCATTAGCCTATTTTATCTATGTCTCCTGGTTGACCAAAAAATGGACAAGTTTCACTGATTCTCCTCCAGCAGCTGATAGTGAGGACCCAGACATACTGGACCCTGCAGGTGGGGACGCTCCCACCAATTCAGGTCGCAGTGCAGCAATACTGGAAACACCAAATGCAGGAAATGTAAAAGGGGGACCTAAAATATTTTTTGGGGGAAAAGGTGTCCCAGACTAAAAAACCTAGGGAACCACTGCGTCTGTACTGTTAAGCTTTATCAGCTGTGTGTTTAGCTTTCAGTTTAAGGGTTACTACGTTGTTAATATGTTGCAGGACATGCGGTGCATGTAAACGTTTCAAAAATATGTTAATGGAATGTTTATGAAAGGAGTCTCCAGTTTTAGCAGCAGTGGCTGGACTGTAAGTAGTTGCTGCTGATGATGTAGAATTACTGCTAGCTGAAATATTGAAAATATTGAAAATGTTAAAGTCGACTTTTACAAAACACAATAAATGTTCTACGAATCAGTGAATACGAGTTTAAGGTTAATGTGAGTTTCTTATAAGTGATTAAACAATTAACATAATCATTCTAATAATTCATTCATTTAGAACAATCAGATTTAGAGATGAAGGCTGTAATACTAATGTTTGAAAACAGGAAAAAAACAACAAAAGGCATAACTTACATCACAACCAGCTAGGAACGTGAGAACAGTCCAATCACATGAGGCCAAAAATATAAAAACTACATGAATTCTGTAACAACAAAAGTAGGAGGCAGTTAAAGCTCTTCCTCAAATCACATGTTTTTCAAAGGTTTACGTACCTACTTACTCGTTTGTCCGGCGCCTCACACACACACAAAAAATACTGAAATATGACAGTGGAATAGTACGACTAATGGGTTTATTCATTCATTCATTCTTCTATACCTGCTTATTCCCTAATTCAGGGACACAGGGATCTGCTGGAGGCAGGAGGGGGACACCCTGGACAATCACCAGTCCATCACAGACTCACTCTTATGGGCAATTTAATATCACCAATCAAACTAACATACATGTTTCTGGACTGTGGGAGGAAACCGGAGAACCCGGAGTAAACCCACACAAGCACAGGGAGAACATGCAAACTCCACACAGAAAGACCGGGAATTGAACCCGGGACCTTCTTTCTGTGAGGAAACCATGATAACCACTAAGCCACCATGCTGCCCACTGATGGTTTTATTCTTTTGTTAATTTGTGATATATATTTAACTTATCGTTTAAACTGTGAGTAGCTTTATTCTCCAGCGCGCCCTATTGACAGGCCACCACTGCTCATTAGGACATGCATGACTGCCGCCACATGTAAATAAGTTATGGAACGTTTATGGGAGGAATATTCAGTTTCAGTGTCGTAACAGGTGTAACATAACCTTCTACACAACGGCCTAAAAATTAAACACCTTTAACGGGTCCGTTAGTTGGATGATGATAAACATGTAAATGCCTTTATTTTGTCACATATACTTTTTTTTGCAGCACAGAAATTCTTACTGTATTACCAGATATCCCATGTTGGTAGGTTGGGGGTCAGGGCGCAGGGTCAGCTATGATACAGCGCCCCCTGGAGCAGGAAGAGTTAAGGGTCTTGCTCAAGGACCCAACGGTGGTTGGCTTGCCGGTGTTGGGGCTTGAACCCAGGCATTTCTGGTCTTTGGATCAACTGGATGGCGGTGGTGGGGCTTGAGCCCAGGTCTTCCTGATCTCCAGATCAGCAACTCAGCGCCTTAACCGTTTGAGCCACCACTGCCCCCATGAGGTTCAAAAATACCGTTTATTAATCTCGTAGATTTGGTTTCTAGATCTAGATTGTATTATCAGATGCCGAGTCGATCCCGTGTCGTTCATCGAGGACCTGTTGCACAGGCGTGTCACTGAGTGAGCTGGACAAAGTGCAGAGGTTAAAGTTCGTCTGTCGGGTCAAACCCTCACTTTATTAAAAGAATTCATGAGAATAAGTGTTAGTGAAGAGACGTAGTAGGATCAAACAAACAAGAGAAACAAAACCAAGATGAAAACACAAAACCGAAAACCAAGAACTGGCCACAGAACAACACTAACCGACAGAGTAACACTTGGTATGTAGCTTTAGCAAACAATACTTCGTGAAGTGCTAGCCAAAGCGGCTAGCTTATAAAACCGAGTCACACACAAAGTAGCGTAGTTCAGCACTCTGGTATTAGCGCCCTCTCGTGGAAGGAGGGCGGAATGAAATCGTGGATTGGTTAATCTGCTTTCTTACAGTAATGAATGAACAAAAATTTGGTCTGTTTGTAATCTGATGCTTTCTTACAGTAATGAATGAAATGCTAAGACAGGTACAAATAACACTTAACTAACTTATGCTCATTTATGTAGCTGATTTGCAA
>VCAZ01000223.1:260000-262500 GCA_005784505.1 Bagarius yarrelli
TCGTGGATGACAATAATCCAGAAACACAATATCAGCAGGGGCTTAAATATTTTTTTAATTATATACAGTTAATATTATAAAGTAAAATATTGAAAAAATATCTGTATAAACTAGCGTTAACGGGTTTATTCTTCGTTAGCTAGTTTGGACACTTTATGTAAGTTTATTATATTATATACTAACTTTATAACATTACAGCGTAAACCGTATTTATATAATCTTTATACACTAATATTAACTGGGTTAAGAACTTTTAGCGAATTAGCACGCCAATGCTAGTTTTACATGAGGTTCGATCTTTATTGTATATAAACTATTATATTTTAAAAATTCTTTATAAATATATAAAAATTCTTTATTATATATAAACTTTATTTTGTCAGAAAAAAATTCTTTATAATATATAAACTTTATTTTATTAGAAAAATCTTTATAAACAAGTATTAACTGGTTTAGGATATGGTTATAATTAGTTATGGGCTGGACTGGTGATCAGAAGATCATGGGTTCAATTCCCAATAATGCTGGGCCCCTGAGCAAGGCCCCTAACCCTCATCTGTTGGATAAATATGAGATAAATGGAAGTTGCTCTGCATTCGGACGTCCGAATACCGGAAATATAAATGTATTGCATCACATACATTTCCGCCAGATGTTGTTTTGTATATTCCGAGGTTGTGGCATCAGCACTGATCCTGAGTGCAGTGGAGTGCAGTGACTGCAGTGGAGTGCAGTGGACTGCAGTGGAGTGCAGTGGAATCCTCCTCACTCTCTTCTGTTGTCAGGTTGCAGTTCTTTCTCAGTGTGTTCACTGTTTTCCTGTCGTCCCTGCGCGGCGCTCGGCGTGTGTTACTGTACAGCTGCTGCTCGGATTCCGACTCCGACCAGAGGCAGGAAGTGGCAGATTTCCTGGAATGTGTGTGTTTCCTTCTGGTGAAGCGCAATAACAGCAGTCTGCGCTCTCCCGGCCTCACTGCGGGGTGGCGCGTCCCCCTGCTCTGTTTTCGACATTGTGTGTGTGTGTGTGTGTGTGTGTGTGTGTGTGTGTGTGTGTGTGTGTGATGCTCTATTTTTGCTGACTGAATATCTTTACAATGACTAAAAAACATCTGAGGAAAAAGTGGCAGGTTTCCATTTTACATACTCGAAACAGTGTTTGTGTGTGTGTGTGTGTGTGTGTGTGTGTGTGTGTGTGTGGTGCGCGCTTTCATCTCCGGCGTATATGATGGAATGTGTGAGATTATGGACCGGAGAGCCTCAGTCAGGATGAGGTCGGGCTACAGGAATACACTCAGAGATAAGCACTTTCCCAGAAACTTCTTCAAACTTCATCCTCATCTCCTTTTTCATCCTCATCTTCTTTATTTTGTTCCCTCTTTTTTCTTTCATTTATTCCTTTCATTTTCATTCTTCGTCTTCTTCTTCTCCTTTTTTAACTTTCTTTATTGTCTTCTGCATTAATTTCTTCCTTTTTTTATCTTCTCCTTCATCTTCCTTCATCTCTTTATTCTTCTTTCTCTTTTTTCTCTTTCTTTTTTTTTTCTTCCTCTTCTTCTTCATCACCTTCTCCTTTCCTATTTTCTTCTCCATCGTCCTCTTCATCTTGGACTTGTTTTTTGGAGATATCAGCACACCAAAATTCCCACAAAGCGGGATGTTACGCCAAAACTAAATTCATGCAAATTAGCAAAAAAAATCATAGAAACAAATACACACGATCGGCTCACACACATCAGTGTGTGTAACCGTGACTGTGAGTCCTGATTGTGACTCAATCTCACTGGGATGAAATGGAACCCCAACTGAACCCCAGACCTCCTCAAGCTCAACATTAGCGTCTGATCTCATTAATACTATTAGAACTGAATGATCAAAATTCCATTCTTCCTTCAGTGGCATGTCCCAGCAGGACAATGTCCCTGTGCACAAACCCCTGACCTCCATGAAGACATGCTGTGTTCTGATTGGAGTAGAAGGACTCTCATGTCCTGTACAGAGTCCTGATTGTGACTCAATCTAGACCCAAACTAGTGAAAGAACCTGAAGAAACATCTGGAGGTTATTTTCATAGGATGAAGAGTGAGACTAACATCTGGAATAAAATGATCCGATACTTTATATACTAATACAGATCCTGTTTACCGCTTGTTTATATAAATAACACTGAATAGGCCACGCCCACAAGATAAAAAAAGAACAATAACCGGAAAAAAACACACTGCTTCCAAAGATGTAAATGATTCTGATGTGTGTGTAAAAGTGTGTGTGTGAGTGTGTGGGTGGCTGTGTGTGTGTGTGTGTGTGAGTGTGTGTGGGTGGGTGTGTTGCCTAACATTTCTCCTGGCCTTGTTTTTCGTACATGGTGATGACATCACTCCCCTCTGAGAGAGAGCAGCTGTCTCTGAAGGGGGTCTGCAGCGTGTTGACCTTTCCCAGCACTCCTCTATGTGTGTGTGTGTGTGTGTGTGTGTGTGTTCTTGTTGAGGGTCTGGGAACTGGA
>VCAZ01000223.1:267500-297500 GCA_005784505.1 Bagarius yarrelli
ATACTTACAAAGAATAAAACAAATGCCTAACAAAATACACAGCCGGAGGATCCCTTAATTTTTTTCGCCATGTTTGATTTGGATACAGCAGTCGTATGTGTCAGCGCCATCTACAGGAGCAGAGGAGGAAGTCGTTTAACACACACTAAGGGGTTTATATTAAATATTAATGTAAATATGGCTGTTACGATTGTCAAATTTGGGTGACGATTAATTGTCAAAGAAATAATTGCGATTATGATGATTTATTGCCTGTTTTGGGGCTTTAACGATTAATAGTTTTGTAAAAAAAAAAAAACAATTTTTTAAACATTTAAAAAAGAAACTAAAGAAAAACTTAAAGTATTTTATAATCGCTCCATTTTGTGTCTTATTAAACGCTCGACTGTAAATATTTTATATAAATTAATTCCTGGTACCTGCAGTTGCATTATGGGTCGTTAGCATGAGTTGCACTGGTGATGTTGCGTTATTGAAGCAGCGATTGGAGTGTCAGAAAATCCCGACGCTCCGACCTTCTAATCACAACCCGCTTCACTCATTTACTCTGGTTGAAAGTAGGGGGCTGCAGGTACTACAGCTCCCCCTAGTGGCTAATAAAAGTGTGCAGTTATGACAATAAAAATTGCGATCATACGATTGTTTAAATATTGTCAAAAAAAATGATGGCGATAGTGAGTCGTATCGATAATTTTACAACCTGCCAAAAGTTAAAACAGTCACACGCTTTAAAACTGTAAGAAACTGTAGAAAACATATTCTGCATTTATATAAAGTTTTATTACTGACGTACGTTTAATATTATAGAAACCCTTTATATATAACAGTACAATAAACGCCCACATATTTAGGGCTGCACAGTTTCAGTGTGTGTGTATCCGACAGTGTGTGTGAGTGTAGCCGACAGTGTGTGTGAGTGTAGCCGACAGTGTGTGTGAGTGTAGCCGACAGTGTGTGTGAGTGTAGCCGACAGTGTGTGTGTGTGTGTGTGATGTGTGTGATCCGTGTAGCCAGTGTGTGTGAGTGTATCCGACAGTGTGTGTGTGTGTATCCGACAGTGTGTGTGAGTGTATCCGACAGTGTGTGTGAGTGTATCCGACAGTGTGTGTGTGTGTGTGTATCCGACAGTGTGTGTGTGTTCCGACAGTGTGTGTGTGTGTATCCGTAACAGACACATTACAGGATTATGGTTGACTGTTTTACACTTCAGAAACACCTGTAATTTCTGGATTAATGTGAAAGTTTAATAACAGAGTAAACGTTTATCATGTGTTTATTGGTTTAAGTTTCAGCGCTGAACTTTTTTCCCACCGCTTAATTTCAGCGCTGTGTGTGTGTGTGTGTGTGTGTGTGTGTGTGTGTGTGTGTGTGAATCTCAGAAAACTCAAACACACCGTGTTTATAAAGCCCAGTTAATGACAGACTGTGTGAAAGCGACACGACACACACAACACAATACATCAACGCTTTGTGTACTCTTGTGTGTGTGTGTGTGTGAGTGTGTGTGTGTCTGTGTGTATACTGTATATTTGTATAGTGTGTGTGTTTGTCTTGTGTAGTGTATGTGTGTGCCTTGTGAGAGTGTGTGGGTCTTGTGTAGCGTGTGTGTGTGTGTGTGGGGGGGTCTTATGTAGTTAGCTTAGTAGTGTTGGACTGCTCACCAGAAGAAGATCAAGGGTTTGATTCTCAGCACCACCAAGCTGCCACTGTTGGGCCCCTGAGCAAGGACCCTAAACCTCAACAGCACAAATGTATTAATGAGGTAAATGTGTTGCTCTGGTTAAGGACATCTGCCACATCCCAGAAATAAGTAGTGTTTGTAAGCGCAGCATTGTGTGTTTGTACTGTAGTGTGTGTGTGTGTGTGTGTGTGTGTGTGTGTGTGTGTGTGTGTGTGTGTGTGTGTGTGTGTGTGTGTGTATGTACTCAGTGTGTGTTCCCGTCCTGTTATTGTCCGGCGTGGCGGTCTCTGTGACGGCTTTTACGCCTCTCTTTATCTCTCGGAGTCGAACAGGAAACAGATGGTTGATGTCGACTCGGCGCTGGATTCTGATTGGCCGAGCCGTGAGCTCCTGTCATATCAAAAATAATATTTATTAAACAGTGGAACAGGGTGTGTGTTTCATTTCCGTTCTCCTGTCAGGTTGTTGTGTGTTCCATTCTCATCTCTTGAAACTAACCTGTGCACACACGCTCTCTGATCTGGGGATGAACCGAATCATACGATTCATATGAATCGAATCGAATCAAGAACTGGAGCAATATTAGTAAATTGACTCTTGAGTCATTTAGGGGAATTAAATCTTATGCGTATTATGCGTTAGGCCAAAGTTAAATCCAGTTTTTAACGTGTGTGTGTGTGTGTGTGTGTGTGTGTGTGTGTGTGTGTGTGGATGTGGATGCAGAGCTCGGTGCAGGACTGGGGTGAGGAGGTGGAGGAGGGGGCCATTTACAGCGTCACACTCAAGAGGGTCCAAATCCAACAGGCAGCCAACAAGGGCGCAAGATGGCTGGGGGTGAGTGAACACACACACACACACACACACACACACACACGCAGCAGAAACAAACTAATTTTAACATATAATCAAAATCTAAAGTGTTTTATTCCTCTTACACCACAGCTTTTTCTCACTAATCAACAATTGACACATTTAACACGCACCTTGATCCAGACTTTTTCTTGAGGGTTAAGGACCTTGCAATGGACACTTGGTTGTCTTGAGAGTTGAACTCATGACCTTCTGATCAGCAGTCTGACACTGTAACCACGGCTCACCGAGGTGTTGGACTGCCGACCAAAAGGTTCATGAGTTTAAAATGCCAAGACAACCAAATTTCCACTGCCGGGCCCCTGAGCGAGGCCCTTAATCCCCAGTTAAACTAAATATACAAAACAGGGCTTCTGCCAAATGTCAAAGACACAGACTGTCCACAGTGTTAGAATTAGCAAAGTAAAATCGGTGTGTTGGGTTTGTTGGGTTTTAATAAATAAGCACATCAGATGTTTAGGGGAAAAAAATAATACTGATGTTTTCAGGGAACTTGTTTTTTAAAAGTAATTGCCCCCCTACACCCTTTTTTTTAAAAGCACATATTATAGTTAAGGTTAGATTTTAGGGGCGGAGCTAAAATCCCAATAAATGTAAGTAACAGTGAAGACTGAAGTTCTGAAACAGACGGAAAGACAGAAAACACAAAAATCTGCTTCTTATTAGCGCTTTTTTTTCTACCCCTCCCTCCCTCTCTACCTCCCTCCATCTCTCTTTCTCTCTCTCACACACACACACACACACACACACACAAACACACAGTTTTACAGACTAAACTTTTCTCCGAGTGAGAAACAGGTCTCGTTGTTATGACTGTGTGTAAATGCTACATAAACAATTCAAACATTACAAGAATAAAGTAATGTTTGAAAAAATTATTGACAGAATGATTCTCAAAATATTACGACATTTAATATTAAACTGACCTTTAATTTTATGTTGGAAAAATGTCTATATTATTTTTGCAATTTTGCAACATTTTTCTCATAATTTTCACTTCATTCTCAAAAATTACAACTAATCTTGTAAAATATTATGACTTTATTCTCCTAATTTTAACTTTATTCTTAAAACGAGTTTAATCACGTAATTTTGACTTTATTTTGTCTTAAGTCTCATTACTGTAGATAGTTTTTTTTTTTTTAAATTGTGGCACAGAAACGCCATCGTAGGTTTTTCATCCAATATTTCAGTGCTAAATTACTGGACGAACTTTCTTACATCAGAAACTTTCTTACAAAAACTACTAGATAAATAAAGATCCGCCAAATTATATCCCGACTTTCTTCTGGTAATTACGACTTTTTCTTTAAATATTACAACTAATCTGTAATATTGATGTTTATTTTGAAATAATACGACGCTATTCTCATAATTTTACATTTTTTCCTAAAAATTCTTATATTCTTAAAACTTTAATTTGACTTTTTAAATATTAGTCTTTAATCATATAATCATAGACTGTTTTTTTTAACTGTCGCACAGAAACACCATCATAGGTTAATCATCCAATATTTCAGCGCTGCATTACTGGACGAACTTTCACATCAGAAACTTTCTAACAATAAAAACTTTTATACATTAAAAACTTTCTCACGTCAGAAACTTTCTAACAATAAAAACTTTTATACATTAAAAACTTTCTCACGTCAGAAACTTTCTAACAATAAAAACTTTTATACATTAAAAACTTTTATACATTAAAAACTTTCTCACGTCAGAAACTTTCTAACAATAAAAACTTTTATACATTAAAAACTTTCTCACGTCAGAAACTTTCTAACAATAAAACTTTTATACATTAAAAAACTTTCTCACATCAGAAACTTTACTAACAATAAAAACTTTTATACATTAAAAACTTTCACGTCACATCAGAAAACTTTCTAAAACAATTTCTAAAAAAAACTTTTATAAACATTAAAACTTTCTAAAAAACTTTCTCACGTAAGAAACTTTCTAACAATAAAAACTTTTATACATTAAAACTTTCTCACATTAGAAACTTTCTCACATAAAAATTTTACGTTAAAAATTTCTCACGTCACTTTCTCACCATCAGATTTCTACACAGGATAAATAAAGATCCGGTCCAGGCGTCTCTCACACTCTCTTCTTGTCGTTGTTGTTTTAGAGGGTTTTATCCAGACAGAAAATAACATGGTGGTTAAAATAACAGACAGGTCATCCTGTAAACACGGCCATGTTTTGTTTTTTTTACGATGAGTTTCTGTCATCCTTTTCCCGCGTTATCGTTTTTATAGTAACGGCGAAATTTATTCGAATGTTAACGGAAAAAGTCTCCAGTTTCAGTTAAAGAAAGATAAAGAAATAAAGAGAGAGAAAGAAAGAGAGGCTGGTGAGAGAGGGATCGTCGCGTCCCGTCTGTTCACGTCTTTGCGTTGATTTTGTATGTAAAACTTTGATTTTGTGTGAATAATTAAATTTGTGTTTGGTGTAAAAACAGAATAAAATTAAAATGGGCTTAAGTAAGAAAATAATAAACGTAGAGGGCTAATGATAATGTCGCTAACGTTACATTATCACCACCATCCTGTCAATCAACCGAGTAGATAAGGGGTTAAGGGCCTTCCTCAGGGGCCCAGCAGCGGCTGCTTGGTGGTGCCAGGAAATGAACCTACGATTTCTAAATCAGCAGTCCAACACCTTAACCACTGAGTTTTCACTTGGTGGGGTTTAAACTCATCAATGTAGTGCTGCCACTATTGGGCCCTTGAGCAAGGCCCTTAACTAATGTTAATGTGCTTTAAATTTGAATACATTACAAATAAATGATTCCTCTGGGGTTCCTTTCTCTTAATGTAGTTTTATAAGTTAAACCCTTTATTTTTTTACATGTTGGACTGCTGATCATATGTTTAATTCCCAGCACCACCAAGCTACCACTGCTGGGCCCCTGAGCAAGGCCCTTAAACCCTCAATGGCTCAACTGAATAAAAAAAGATTCGCTCTGAATAAGGGCTTGTACAAAATACAAAACACGTAAATATATTTGTAAGGGCCACAATCAGGGGCCCTACAGAGGCAGCTTGGTGATGCTGGGGTTTGAACCCTCTCGGTGTGACCCGTTACTGCCCTGGATGTCCAGAATTTAATCCTCACCGATTAAATAACCCTGAAACTGAATGTTATTATCTTCACAGCTGGAAGCAGAAAAACACACAGCAGTCAGAACAGCTGGACCTCAGAGAGACTCGGAAAAAGGAACTTTAGGAGAAAGTGAAAGTCTTTCGTTGGCCTTTTTTTCGCTGGTTGTTTAGAAGCTCAAACACACGTGACCCGATTTCAGCAGTGGAATCTGATTATAGAACTTGTGTAACAAAAGCTTTTTTACTGACAGCGTCGGGCGCCAAGTATTAAAATAACACACAAAGCTGCTGTAAATACACAAAGCACAACTAGTACTCAGTGTTCGGGAAACGATCTGGCTGGTGACAGTAATGTTTAAAGGATAAAAAAAGAAAAAAAGGGGTGTGCGCGTGTGTGTGTGTGTGTGCGCGCGTGTGTGTGTGTGTGTGCGTGTGTGTGTCTCTAAATAACAACAATAAAGCACATCTCAGTTTAAAAAAGCAGAACTCATGCTGATGATAACAAAGTCTTTCTGCCTCTCTCTCTCTGTCTGTTTGTCTCTCTGTCTTTCTGTCTGTCTCTCTGTCTGTCCGTCCCAGGTGGAGAGCGATCGGTTGCCCCCCGGTCACACGGTTAGTCAGTTAGAGACCTGTAAGATCCGCAGTATTCGCGCAGGAACTCTGGAGAGGCTGGTGGAGACTCTGCTCACGGCGTTTGGCGATAATGATCTCACCTACACCAGCATCTTCCTGTCCACCTACAGAGCCTTCGCCAGCACACACAGCGTCCTGCAGCTGCTGCTCGACAGGTGTGTGTGTGTGTGTGCGTGTGCGTGCGTGCGTGTGTGTGTGTTGGCTTGGTTTTTTTTTACTGACTGACGGATACAGAGGCCACGCCTACCTCATTGAAAGTTACAGGTACATAGGCCATGCCTCCCAAATAGAAAGTGCCAGGTACATAAGCCACTCCTCTTTCTTAGAAAATGTCAGGTACATAGGCCACGCCCCCTTCTTGGAAAATGTTAGGTACATAGGCCACACCTCCTTAATAGAATGTGTCAGGTACATAGGCCATGCCTCCTACATAGAAAGTGACAGGTACATAGGCCACGCCTCCTTCAAAAAAAGTGTCAGGTACATAGGCCACGCCTCCTTTTCAGAAAGTGACTAGTGCATAAGCCACGCCGCCTTCATAGAAAGTGTCAGGTACATAGGCCACGCCCCCTCCAAAAATTGTCAAGTACATAGGCCACGCCTCCTTTAAAGAAGGTGTCAAGTACATAGGCCACACCTCCTTCAAAGAAATTGTCAAGTACATAGGCCACGCCTGCTTTACCGAGACTAACCTGTTGCTGTTTCTGTCGGTGCAGATGCTCTAAAGCTCTGTGTGTGTGTGTGTGTGTGTGTGTGTGTGTGTGTGTGTGTGTGTGTGTGTGTGTGTGTGTGTGTTCTAACAGGTACGGACACATGGAGGATGGCGACAGAGAGAGCTGTCAGAGTCAATCCGGGGAAAATCGCAGCGCCGTGAGAACGTGAGACGTTTTGAATTTTTTCAGAAACAGAAATCAGGAAGTTTCGTTAATAATCTCTGCTTTGTAATAATCACACTGTATCTCTCTCTCTCTCTCTCTCTCTCTCTCTCTCTCTCCAGGGCGTTAGCGTCCATCCTGAGAGCATGGTTGGATCAGTGTCCTGAAGACTTTCAGGAACCGCCATCGTACCCGAGTCTGCACAGGGTTTTAGGGTTCCTGAAGAAGGCCATGCCGGATTCCGAGCCGACTCGAAAAGCGCACAGCCTCCTGGAGCAGCTGCAGAGTCACTCCAACGGGGAGAGCGAACCAGACGGTCAGTCTCTCCATTCTTTCATCAATCGACCCACTCATCGTTATCCCTTTCTTTCCAATACATAAACATGGCTAAATCTGTCTGTCCACCCAGTTCATCCCCGGCTGCATTTCTTTATTCCTCCTGCAGGGGGTTTCCATGGTAACAGTCCTTTCTGCCTGGGGGAGGATGAGGAAGTGGAGATTGAGGTCCAGGAGGACTTCCTGTCCTTTAGCGCCGACCTGGTGGCTGAGCAGCTCACCTACATGGACGCGGTGAGGAATTGCTTAATAATCTATGAGATTATATGTAACATACAAATATTAACACATGTATTAATATATTGTGTGTGTATCTCCTGTCTGTGTGTTTGTGTGGGTGGGTTCCTCAGCTACTCTTTAAGAAGGTGGTTCCTCATCACTGTCTCGGGTCTGTTTGGTCTCAGAGAGATAAGAAGGAAAACAAACAGGCAGCCCCTACGGTTAGGGCCACCATTACGCAGTTCAATGCTGTGGCAGGCTGCGTGATGAGCACCGTCCTCCACCCAAGACACCTGCGACCGCACCTACGAGCACGGATCATCCAGCGCTGGATTGACGTCGCACAGGTACACACATACCTGTGATTAAAGCATTAACGTACCGCCAAGTAGGTAGAGCATTATTGCAGCCAGATAAATAAAACTAGGTTTAGACTTCACATTTCATAATATTGATGGATGGATAGATAGATGGATGGATGAATGGATAAATAGATAGGTAATTAGGTGAAATGGATGGATAGATAGATGGATAGATGTTGAATGGGTGAAGTAATGGTTGGATGGTTAGAGTAATGGATGGAGTAATGACTGGTAAGATGGTAGAAAGGGATATGGATAGATAGATTGAGTAATGATTTCCTGAATGGAGTAATAGGTGGGTGGATGGAGTAATGGATGAGTGAATAGATGGAGAAATGATTGGCTGAATAGAATAATAGGTGGATGGATTGTAGAAATGGGATGGATAGAGTAATAGTTAGCTGGATGGAGTAACAGTTGGATGAATGGGGTAGTAGGTGGATGGTTGGATGAATTAATAGACAGGGATAAATAGATGAATGAAATAATCGGCAGGGATGGACGGATGATGGATGGATGGATGGATAAATAGCTCGACAGCAATGATTGGATGGATGGATGGATGGATGGATGGATGGTGAATAAAATTGCCCTCATATCTGACTGCACTTTTTTATTCTCAGGAGTGTCGCATTCGTAAGAATTTCTCCTCTCTGAAGGCCATCGTCTCAGCGCTGCAGTCGAACCCTATCTACAGGCTGAAGCGAGCGTGGGTCTGCGTACACAAGTGAGTCTGCTTCCTCTTTCCTGGGTTCTGTGGAGAGTGAAGCAGCTTTCTGTCCAAACCCCTGCAGCTTGTTGATGGATGGATGGATGAATGGATGGATGGATGGATGGATGGATGGATGAGTGGATGCATTGATGTAAGCAGAACGTTTCTCTGTCAGTGAGTCCAGGCTTCAGACTGCTCCTGTGTTCTGTTGTTCTGTAGAGACAGCATGCAGATGTTCGAGGAACTCTCCGACATTTTCTCTGATCACAACAACTACCTGACGAGCCGAGAGCTGCTCATGAGGGTACGTCGGGGCAATTCCACAGATTTTAGTCATTCGAATTAGTTACCGGTGGTAAATATAAGCTCTGGGTGTGTGTGTGTGTGTGTGTGTGTGTAGGAGGGCACGTCCAAGTTCGCCAACCTGGAGAACTGCGCCAAGGAGCATCAGAAACGCTCGCAGAAGAGACTGCAGCTGCAGAAAGACACGGTAAGATCAATGCGCTGGACTGTATCCAGGCGCTCCATTCATTCTTTCGATAAAGAGTGAGAAAGTACATTTTTGCACTCTTTTAGGGCGCCATGCAGGGCACCATTCCGTATCTGGGAACCTTCTTGACGGATCTGACCATGCTGGACACGGCACTGCCCGATCTGGTGGAGGTGAGACTTTTACACTGCTCCTCTGACAGACAGACAGAAAACAAACAACCTGTTGGAACGTTTACATGCTTTTGATGACTTAATTATTTGAAATAATTAAAATAAAATTAAAATAAAGTGATAGTTTGGGTGATTCAATGCGAAAAAAGAGAATGGATGAATGGATGGATTGGTAAGTGAATCAAGATAAATGGATGATTTAATAGATGGATGATGGATGGATGAATAGATACAATAGACGACAGACCAACCAACCCACCAACCGATAGACTGACTGACCAATATGGATAAATTGCTGGATGGATGGATGGATGAATGAATGAATAAATGAATGGCTGGCTGGATGGATAGATTAAATGGCTGGCTGCTGGGATAATGGCGGGTGGGCTGGCTGGCTGGCTGGATGGATGGATGGATGGATGGATGGATGAATGGATGGATGGATGGATGGATGGATGAATAAATGGCTGGCTGGATGGATGGATGGATGGATGGATGCTTGTATCACAGTGTTTTACCAACGAATTCATTCTTTTTATTTTATTAATCTCTGTAATAAAAATATAATTTATTTATTAATAAGATACAAATTTGCAGTGACTAAAGACAAGAGATCGACTGATAATCAGTTTTACTGATATCAGATATCGGTTTTGTAATATCGGATCCACCGATATACACAGCGCTGTGTTGTGGCCAAATTGAGAATTGCATGCGATTACAGCAGTGCATTGTGAGAAAAGGCTAAACAACAATTCAACTTACAGATAAAGAAACTTCATTTTCTTTAATTGATATATTTTATTTTTACATATTAACAAATTATGCACTACATCAAAGCTTTCATTCGGCAAAGCCACTTTAATGACGGTGCAGTTTTTATTTTCTTAATTTTAGATCCATTCATTTATATTGATTATCAATCAAATAAACCTGCAATTAATCGGCATCGGTATCGTTAAAAAAATCGATCTCCTTCCATAACGGTCCAAAAATGTCTTTTGACAGAACATCTCACCGTATGAACAGTATGTGTTTCCTACACTATAGAAACCTGATGTTACTATGGAAACGATAAACTCAGACTGATTTTAACGGCGTGTCTTTGTCGTTCTTACAGGGTGGCCTGATCAACTTTGAAAAGAGGAGGAGGGTGAGACTGATTTCGGTTTCTTAAATGTTCTTCTGTTTTTTGATGTTCTGTCCGTCTCCCGCTTTTCACAAGCTACTTCCTGTTCAGAGATTTCTATGAATACCGTCTTCTAACAGGGAGGAACATTTATACACACTGACTCTCTCTCTCTCTCTCTCTCTCTCTCTCTCTCTCTCTCTCTCTCTCTCTCTCTGTCTCTCTCTCTCTCTCTCTCTCTCTTTGTCTTTCTCTCTCTCTCTCTCTCTCTCTCTCTCTCTCTTTTTCTCTCTCTCATTGTCTCTCTACCCCCCATCTCTGTCTTTCGGTCTCTCTGTCTCTCTCTCTCTCTCTCTCTCTCTCTCTCTCTCTCTCTCTCTCTCTCTCCTCTCTCTCTCTCTCTCTCCTATCTCTTCTCTTTTCTCTCTCTCTCTCTCTCTCTCTCTCTTTGCCCCCCCTCTCTCTATCTCTCTCTCTCTTTCTTTCTCTCTTATTTCAGGAGTTTGAGGTTATTGCTCAGATCAAGTTGTTGCAGTCCGCATGTAACAGTTACTGCCTTAATCCCGACTCCGCCTTCCTGCGCTGGTTTAAAAACCAACCTCAACACAGCGAGGAGGAGAGGTACACACACGCACACACACACACACACACACACACACACACACACACACAAGCTGACCCAGAAAAAAAAAATCCCTTAAATCTGTCTGCTTGTGTGCTGGAGTAATAGAGGAAAAGAATTTTACTGTGCATTATTGTACATGTGATTAATACAGATTTTCACACACACACTCACACACACACACACACACACTTTTCTCTGGGTATCATTAATATGAACCCGTTTGCTTAAACAGCAGTGATCAGGTAAAGACAGCGTTGGTTAAAGATAAAACCCTGAGAATATTTTTAACAATGAATGTGATGCTGCCACCAGCATGTTTCACATCAAACTGTTAAGAGCAGACAGACGTCTTCTGCGTGTTTACACGTTATTACGTCTCAATTAAAGATTTTTATTTAATGCTTTATGAACAGTTAAATCAGGAGGACAAATGTTGACATGACGACACTACGAGGGTTAAAAGAGTGTGAGGAACTAATTTAGGGGGAAAAATTTGGTATTTAACAAAAATGAATTCATCTTTTTTTTTTTTTTTTTCGGGTCAACAGACAGACACAGATACAGACAGACAGATGCAGAAAGACAGACAGACAGATAGATAGAGACAAAGACAGACAGACAGTAATGGATGAATAGGTAAGAGAGCGTAAAAAAGACATATAGACGGACCAAAAAATAAAATGTGAGATGGACAGACAGACAGAGAGACAGACAGATGAAGGTTTGATGTTTTAACACACTTGGAATAGTTTATTAACTATTGTGTCGTTCGCTTTGTGTCGCTCTCGACTGACCGAGTGTGTAACGTGTCCTATTGTGTGTTACAGCTACAGTCTGTCCTGTGAGATCGAGGGACTCGGAGACAGCAGCCCGACCTCACCCAAGTCCCGCACTAGCATGGTGAAAAGACTGAGTCTGTGAGTCTGTGCCACTTCCTGTCACTATCACCATTTATCAATCAGTCAGAATGCAGGAACCATAAATTAATGTGTGTGTGTGTGTGTGTGTGTGTGTGTGTGTGTGTGTGTGTGTGTGTGTGTTCGTTCCAACACACAGGCTGTTCCTGGGTCCGGACTCTTCGTCCAGCACTGCCATGAGTTCCCCTGTGAGAGAAACAGCAAGGTCGCCCCCTGCTGGCAGTTCAGGGGAGAGCATGGACTCGGTCAGCGTGTCCTCCAGCGACTCTGGACCGTCAGACAGCGAGGGACTGACACCCACACACACTCTGCACTCACACCTCAACAAGGTACACACACTGCCCTTTATTCAGCTGGAACTTCAATCTGACACACACACTGAATTTTTGGATCAAAATAATTGTTATTTTAACCACACTGATCGGATCGGAATCAAACACACACACACACACACACACAATTGATCTTTTTTTGTTTTATTTCCTCCTCAGATGTCTGAGTCTTCCTCCTGCACGTCCCTGCACTCCATGGACACGGCCTCGTCCTCGGCTAGCGGTTCGGCGGCACCGTGCAGTCACCGCCGCTGTGCATCGCTCACGCCGTCTCCGACCTCACCGGTGTCCCCCCTGTATAACACACAGACACAGGACGCCTGCATCGTCCGCGTCAGCCTGGAAAACGGCAACGGAAACCTCTACAAGAGCATCATGGTTCGAACTGAGTTTTATAGATATATCGGGTTCGAATAATTCTCGTCCCACTGAGTGTGTGTGTGTGCGGTGTGTGTGTGTGTGGTGTGTGTGTGTGTGTGTGTGTGTGTCGTCACTGATGAATTATGTACCGTTTTATTCTGCAGTTAACGAGTCAGGACAAAACGCCGGCGGTGATCAGCAGAGCCATGGCCAAACACAACCTGGACGAGGAACAAGCCGAGACCTACGAACTCGTTCAGGTCATATCAGACGAGAGAGGTGTGCTGATACACACACACACGCACACGCACACACACACACACGCACACACAACACACACACACACACACACACACACACACAAAGATTCTCTTTATACCACAGCCATTTTCCAATGATCTCTCTCTCTTTTCTCTCTTCTTCTCTCTCTTTCCCTTTCTTGCTCTCTTTCTCTCTCTCTCCATCTTTTTCTTACTCTTTCTGTCTCTCACACACACACGCGCTGTTTTTCGTGCTTTCTCTCTCTCTCTCTCTCTCTTTCTCTCTCTCTATTTCTTTCTCCCTTTCTCTGTCTCAATCTTTCTCTCATTCTCTCTCTTTCTCCCTTAATCTCTCCCTCCTTAAATCTCTTTGTATTTATCTCCTCCTCCCCTTTCTCTCATTTTATCTCTACCTCTTGCTTTCATCCCCCCCTCTTACTCGCTCCCTCTTTAACTTTCTTTTCATTTATTTTTAACTTCTCTTGTTTTATCTATACCTCAAGATCCCGTTCTCCCCCTCTTTTTCTCATTCTCTCTCTCTCTCTCTCTCTTCCTCTTTCTTTATAAAATTTCCATGTGCCCTTTCTTCCTCTCTTCCTTTCTTGTTCCACAGTTTCTAAGTAAATATTATAATATAATATTATGAGCAATATTATTAAAAAAAAAAAAAACCCCTCCTGACCAATCAGATTCAGGCGTGGAAACAGACAGTATTTATATGATTGGCTGGAAATTGTTTTGCTAATAAGATTTTTTTTTGTAGATATTTACCATTTTTTTGGGTTTTGTTTTTCAGAGCTGGTCATCCCCGACAACGCTAACGTGTTTTACGCCATGAACACCTCGGCTAACTTCGATTTTGTCCTGCGTGCTCGCGGCTCCGAAGGACGTCCGGTGCAGCTCCGCTCTCGCTGCAGCTCCACGTTACCGCGCACACAGCCGCGCACCAGCCTCTCCCTCCGGCTCAGCAAGGTCACACTTTGACCTTTGACCCCAGCCAGGATATGTGTGTGTGTGTGTGCGTCTGTGTGTGTAAACATGTAGATATTGTGTATCTCTCTCTGTCTCTCTCTGGAGACTCTGCATGATGAAATTCCTAGTGCAATGCTCTGATGCCGTGCAGTATTCCAAATGTATTCAAGGTCGCGTCCCAATCCGACATGGATGGAGATCAATTGGCCTTGTGGGGCTTCGACTAAAGATGGACTCCTTAAACAAAACCAGTCCTGTGCTTTATCAGTATTCTGCTCTCACTGAGCATCTGTCCGCCTTTAATGATGATGATGATGATGATGATGATGATATCTCTATGGGAAGTGACTAACTGGACCTGTGATGTCATCATTTCCTCCCCCATCGTCGCTGGTGTATGTGTATTTTCTCACACCCTTGTGCACTTATCCGTCTCTAAGGTTCTTTTCTCAGCGCCCCCTGCAGGCTCCACCGTGACCCCGCAGCCGTATGAAGAACGGATCGTGTTCTGACGGCTTCCCGACTGTCCCCTGCTTACCTGTATGAAGACTCTCTGACTCAGACTGAGCACTGAGCTCTGATTGGTTGCACTTGTTAGTGGGTGGGTGGAAGTGGGAAAAGATAAAGCATTAAAAAACAAGCTAAAATCAACGCTTCGGTCTTGTGTTATTGTATTGTTGTGTTTCAGCCACATTGTAGTGTTAATAAACACACAACACAGAAACATATCTGCTGGTTGTCGTTTTTATAATTGCTACGTTTCTCTCTTTAATCTGTCCTTATTCTCTCTTTAATCTGTCCTTATTCTCTCTTTAATCTGTCCTTATTCTCTCTTTAATCTGTCTTTATTCTGTCTTTAATCTGTCTTTTCTCTAATCTGTCCTTTAATTTCTTATTTCTTTTCTTTATTGTCTTATTCTCTCTTTAATCTGTTCTTATTCTCTCTTTAATCTGTTCTTATTCTCTCTTTAATCTGTCCTTATTCTCTCTTTAATCTGCTTCTTCTACTCTGTCCCTTAAATCTGTTATCTTTAATCTGTTCTTATTCTCTCTTATTCTATCTTATGTCTTATCTTTATAATCTTAATCTGTCTTTTCTCTTTAATTGTTCTTATCTCTCTTTAATCGTCTTTCTATCTATTGTTCTATTATTCTCTTTAATCTGTTTATTCATTCTTTATCTGTTCGTATTATCTCTTTAATCGTTCCTTATTCTCTCTTTAATCTGTCCTTATTCTCTCTTTAATCTGTCCTTATTCTCTCTTTAATCTGTCGTTATTCTCTCTTTAATCTGTCCTTATTCTCTCTTTAATCTGTCCTTATTCTCTCTTTAATCGTCCTTATTCTCTCTTATCTGTATTATTCTATCTTTAATCTGTTCTATTCTCTCTTTAATCTGTTCTTATTCTCTCTTAATCTGTCCTTATCTCCTCTAATTCTGTTCTTATTCTCTCTTTAATCTGTCCTTATTCTCTTTAATCTGTTCTATATCTCTCTTATTCTTTTAATCTGTTCTTATTCTCTCTTTAATCTGTCTTTATTCTCTCTTTAATCTGTCCTTATTCTCTCTTTAATCTGTCTTCTTATTCTCTCTTTAATCTGTCTTTATTCTCTCTTTAATCTGTCTCTCTTTATTGTCTTTATTTCTATTAATCTGTCTTATTCTCTTAATCTGTTTATTATCTTTATTTTGTCTTATAATCTTCCTCAATATCATTAATCTGCCTTTAGTTTTATCTCAATCTGTCCTAGGGTGGTGTTAATCTAATCTGTCTTTAATCTGTCTTCTATGTGTCTTAAATATGTCCTAACTGTCTTTTCATCTGTTTTTAATGTGTTAAATCTGTCCTCGGTCTGACTTTAATTTGGTCTAAGTGTCTTTATTCTGTTTTGCCTTTAATCTGTCCTCAGTGTGTTTATTTTTTTGTCTTTAAGAGTCTTCTATATTGACCCTGTTTGAACTTTGTCCAAAGATTGTGTTGCTTAACTGGGGTTAAAGGTCAGGAATCTACACAAAAATTACCCAAATGTTTGTAATGTTTGGATGTCGTGAGATGTAAAAATCAGGATTACTTCAGATTTCGAAACTAAAAAATGATATATTTAATAATAAGAAACTAATTTTACCATAAATAAATTCTACAATAATAAAATAAATTCTAGAATAAAATTCAAACTAACATTGATATTTCTAAAGATAAAAACTAATTCTAGAATTAAAAATATGATATTTATACTAACAATAAATGTGTTTTAATCTCACAAAAGGCAAGAAAATGTTTCTGTAGCTATAAAAAAAATCATTTCTTTATTTTTATGTTTTAATTTGATAAAATCTGATTCTGACAGATTGTAGCTTTAATAACCTATAAAAGTAATAAAAAAAATAAAACTATAATACAGCACTGAGCTTTGAGCCAAGTGTGTGATTCACCACCCAGGAACTGAAAGCTGATTGGTGGATTGTTGAAGCCCCACCCACTCCGGTCATGTCATGTCTTGTTGGTCTGTGAACTCTGAAGTTTCATTACTGTTCAGAGGACGACGGCACACACTGACAGGTCAGTCTCATACACACACCCACACACACACACACACACACACACACACACACACACACACACACACACACACACACAGAGCTATGAGTAAGGGGGTCGGGGTTGCCCGATTGGCCAGGTTCCAGCGTTTAAATGACCTTGTGCTGTTGAAAGTAACTGTGTGAAAGTTGTGTGAGAGTGTGTGTTAGTCCGAAACTGGTCTCAGCTGGTCTGAAACTCGTCTGGCTGAAGAAACAAGCCGTTGTTGTTTCGGCTAAATTTTCTGACGCTGGATTAAAGTTTAAATTTCAGTAAACACTCTGCTGTTATCTGGGGACGGGGCTGAGTCTGTGTCTTGACGTCTTGATCTTCTCAATCAGCTCAGCCTGTACGTTACACCACGCCTCCGGTCAGGTTGCGACACAGAGACTAGAGCTCGGGGTTAAAGGTCACGAGCTGCGTTTCCTCAGTGTGACTCTGACATCATGACATCAATCAAACGTGGCCTCAACAATGTTTTTTAGGTCAAACTTCATTCCGAAAGCTTTCTCAGTTAAGCTCATGTTCGGACATTGATTTCTTCCATACAACTGAGCAGTTTGGGGTTAAGGGTCCTGCTCAGGGGTCCAGCACTGGCAGATTGGTGGTGCTGGAATCTAACCCTGATCTTCCAATTAGCAGACCAACACCTTAGCCACTGTGCTATTATTTCCTTTACACTTTATTACCAACTATGCCACTTGGCGTCCCATGCTCGAAGACCATAACATGCCATAAGGACATGAAGAAGACACGTCTCTGTTTAACACCTGTACCGATTCTCCACTGGGGTCGGTGCCCGGAGCCCAATCAGGAACCAGGCTGAGCTTTTCCACCAGAAAAGTCCTCCAGCTCCAGCAACCCGGGTTCGATTCTGGATCAGGTCCCACCCCCTCTCTCTAACTCCCCCATTTTATCTCTGTCTGTCCTATAAAAAAAAGACAAAATGCCCCCGAAAGCTGCTAAAAGCTCTTCACATCTCGACCTTAATCTGTTTTCATTTGCACTCATTAAATTAATTAATCTTAATATATCCGTTTATTCTGTGGAAGACGACTAGCCTTGAACTGTGATTGGTCGGAATAAAAGATGTCGATGAATCCTCCATACCAGCAGCTCTGACAGGAGGAACTGTGATGATTTCCACGAGTAACGACTCGTTTCCAGGTTATAATAAGAAAGTTTATTTCATAAACATATTTTATTCTTAAATAGTTTTTGTCTCGTCTGTTTTCAGGACAGATCTCAAGATATGATCATGGCCGAGAACGCAAAACAACACAGCGAGATAGAGACAAGGAGACGAATCCTTCAGCACCGCAGGAGACACAGGTGAGACAGATGGAGGAACACACACACACACACCACACACACACACACACACAGACACACACACACACACAGCTGGCCGGGTGCAGGGGTGTCATGTTCAACTCTGGCAACCTCACAATTATCCGCTGGTGTTTAATCACTATTAAGGAAATGAATTACACTATTTAACGTCATTAACCGCTCATTTAAATAATATTGTTTCATTAACCAAACAAATGTTAACACACATTATGAATTCTTATATTTTATCATTTATATTAAAAACATTTTTATTTAAAAACATGTTTTTTTAAACATTATTTTTTAAACATTTTAAATTTGGGGGGGGAAGTGGTAGGTAGCACACAGTGGTTAAGGTGTTGGAATGCTAACTGGAAGATCAAAATTCCACCAAATTGCCACTGTTGGGCCCCTGAGCAAGGCCCTTAACTGCTCAGTTGTATAAAAGAGATAAATGTAAGTCGCTCTGGATAAGAACGTCTGCCAAACGTCAGAAATGTTTTTGTTTTGCCCCCCCGATTCACTGTGGCCCCCTCTGGCCACCCCTGTTATATAATTTTGTTCGCTTAGGTTCGAGATGCTGTCTCTCTCGTCTAAGC
This sequence comes from Bagarius yarrelli, assembly GCA_005784505.1. Classification (NCBI taxonomy): domain Eukaryota; kingdom Metazoa; phylum Chordata; class Actinopteri; order Siluriformes; family Sisoridae; genus Bagarius; species Bagarius yarrelli. Next base: position 286,067 of record VCAZ01000223.1, read on the forward strand.
GTATGTGTGTGTGTGTGTGTGTGTTTAGAGTGTGATGTCTCGTTGTGAGTAACCTGGCACTGGTGAGCTCAGCGTGTGTGTGCTGTATCGAGTGTGTACAGCAGCACCAAGGAAAACCTGCCTGTGCTCAAAGGAGTGATGGAGGCGGCCGAGAGCGGAGTTCGTACCCTGAGCACCGCCGCCAGCTCGGGGACTAAACCTCTACTGAACAAACTCGAGCCACAAAGTCAGAACCTCCTGATACACACACACACACACACACACACCACACACACACACACACACACACACACACACACACACACACACACACACACACACACACACACACACCACACACACACACACACTTAACTCCCTTTTCTCCTCTATATGACCTACAGAAAGTGGAGTGAAGCGTCTGACTCACTCATTCACTCCCTTGCCCACTTCCTCCCTTATTTACTACCTCATTCATTCACTCACTTACTTCCTCTCTTATTCATTCATTCACTTATTTACTCATTTGCTTGCTTACTTTCTCACTCATTCATTCACCCCGCCACTTACTCACTCAATCCCTCACTCACTTACTTACTCACTCCCCCACTCACTCAATCATTTCCTCACTCACTTCCTCTCATTCATTCACTCACTAATTCGCTTGCTCACTCATTCATTCACTCTGCCAATTACTCACTCAATCCCCCACTCACTTCCTCTTTCACTCACTAGCTCATTCACTCACTCGCTCATTTACTCACTCCCAGACTTATTCACTTACTCACTCACTAACTTATTCACTCATACGTTTGCTTGATCCCTACTCATTTATTCACTTTCAATCACGCCCTTATTCACTCACTCACTTTTCTGTTTCCTTCTCCGTTGGTTTTGTAGTTGCTGTGGTGAACGAGTACGCCATGAAAGGGCTGGACAAGATGGAGGAAGCACTTCCTGTCTTACACCAACCAGCAGACAAGGTTATAAAAATAAAACAGTAATTATATAATAATAATAATAATAATAATAATAATAATACAAAAGGATAATATTTTTTTTATAGTTTTATTAGAGTAAATTAAATAATTATCAGTCATAACATTTCCTCACTCTTTTCTTTAAATCTCACACTGCGCTGCAGAGCGTTTCTGTTCTTCTCTGAACATCACCTTTAAACTATGAGTGATGAAGATGAAGTGATGAAGATGAGGTTATTGTGTCACTCTATTCTGTACTAATGTGTGTGTGTGTTTGTGTGTTTGTATGTGTGTGCCACTAGTTGGTGTCTGAGACAGTAGGAAAGGTATATCAGTGTGTGTCGGGGGCAAAGGAGGCGATGGTGGGGACGATGATGGGCGGAGTAGCGATGACCCGCACGGCTCTTAGCGGGGGTATTAACACCGTCATGGGGTCCCGCGTGGGGCAGATGGTCAGCAGCGGCGTGGGTTTGGCTCTGAACCGATCGGAGACCTGTGTAGAGCAAAACCTGCCCCTCACTCAGACAGAACTGGGTAAGTGCTGAGATTAAACCTTCATACCACAGACTCTGGATGCTGATTGGTCAGAAGATGTTGATTAGCATCAACCTGCACCACATGGTTTCTACAATAACAACTATACTATAGAATTATTCGTAAATAGTTTAGCTAAACTGTAGAATTACTAGTGAGTCATTTGACTTTACAACACATATTAGCGGTGAATCGTTTAGTTGTACTATAGAATTACTAGTGAATCATAATTTTTTACTATAGAATTAATAGTAAATTATTTAGTTTTACTATAGAGTAATTTTGGCTTTACAACACATGACTAGTAAATCATTAGGTTTTACAATATAATTACTAGTGAATTGTTTATTTCACTATAGGATTACTAGTCCTCGTTTAGTCTTACTATAGAATCACTAGTGAATTAATTGGCTTTACAACATTTATTACTGGTGAATTATTTAGTTTAAATAACTGTAGAATTATTGTGGTACAGTGACTATCGTTAGTTTATTACTATAATAAGTTACTAGTTAACAGAATTCGTTATTAGAATCTAGTTGAGTTTAACTATATAATTACTAGTAAATCGTTTAGTTTAACTATATAATTACTAGAGAATCGTTTAGTTTAACTATAGAATTAACAGTTAAATCTTTTACGTAGTAACTATATAGTACAGTAATCGTTGAGTTTAAAACTATACTATAAATTAAACAGTGAATCGTTTAGTTAGTACTTTAGTTTAACTATACTAGTGAATCGTTTAGTTTACTATAGAATAATTATATAAATTATTTTACAGTAAATCGTTAGTTTAACTATAGATTACTAGTGAATCGTTTAGTTTAACTATAGAATTAACAGTGAATCGTTTAGTATTACTATATAATTACTAGTGAATCGTTTAGAATCGTTGAGTTTAACTATATAATTACTAGTGAAACGTTTAGTTTAACTTTATTATTACTAGTGAATCGTTTAGTTTAACTATAGAATTAACAGTAAATCGTTTAGTTTAACTATATAAGTACTAGTGAATCGTTTAGTTTAACTATAGAATTACTAGTAAATCGTTTAGTTTAACTATATAATTACTAGTGAATCGTTTAGTTTAACTATAGAATTAACAGTAAATCGTTTAGTTTAACTATAGAATTACTAGTGAATCATTTGGCTTTACAGTGGCATTACTATGAAATCGTAAAACTATAGTTTTTTTTTTCAATCTAGAATCGTTTAGTTTAACTATCAATGTCTTTTTTACCTCTTTTAATCTCTTTTTCCTTTAGCCGCTGTAGCAGAGCCTCTGCCTAAAGACGAGGTGGAAACCTCACTGAGTGCAGAAGACGAGTCCTCCCCAAGCTCCGCCCCCAGCTACTTTGTGCGTCTGGGGAAGCTCTCAGCGCAGGTTCAGGAGCGAGCTTTGGAGCTGTCGCTTATCAAAGCCAGTGCTGCCCGGGACGCTACCCACAATGCCGTAGCCCAAATCAGCAGCACCCTGGACCTGCTGGAGAACCTGAGAGGAACCGAGGTGCTGTAGGAGCACCTGAGCAACTCCTTAAGAGGTGGAAGGAGTGGAGGCAGGAGAGGCAGGAGCCACATGGACAGGGGCAAGAGACAGAAAGCACACAGGAGGATGGAGCAGAGAATGGAGAGGTAAGGGAACACCTATTCATCACTAGGGTTATTTCATAATTATTTTATCATGTCACTTGGAAATAAAATAATAAGAAATGTTACAAAAATTTTAAATAATTAATAATATAAAAAATTTAGAATAAATATTAAATATTTACATGAAAAAATATTTACTCTTGATATATTGTTTTGTTTTGTTTTTTAACTTAACGTTCACCTTCTCCAATGTAACGGGTGTACAAACTTTTGCACACTGGCATATGTTAGTAATAGATAGCTGCATTAAGATTTTTTGTCCTCTGTGTGTGTGTGTGTGTGTGTGTGTGTGTGTGTGTGTGTGTTCAGCAGCTGGAATGGCGAGCTCTGTCTATGGTGCGCTCTCTGAGCCAGCAGCTGCGTGTGGCGTGTTCAGGCGTGGTGTCGAGCGTTCAGGGTCTCCCGAACACCGTACAGGATCAGCTGACTAACGCACGACGCTCAGCTGAAGAGCTGCACACCACCCTCAACAAAACCACCAGCATCACCCCACTGCTGCTCCAACAGAGCCGAACCCAACTCACACAGGTACAGAGAGAGAGAGAGAGAGAGAGAGAGAGACAGAGGGAGATAGAGATAGAGAGAGGGAGACAGACAGACAGAGAGAGAGAGAGAGAGAGAGAGAGAGAGAGAGAGAGAGAGAGAGAGAGAGAGAGGGAGAGAGGGAGACAGACAGAGAGAGAGAGAGAGAGAGAGATAGAGAGATAGAGAGAGAGGAGACAACAGACAGACAGAGAGAGATCGAGAGAGAGAGAGAGAGAGATAGAGAGTGACAGAGGGAGAGAGAAATAGAGAGAGAGAGAGAGTGAGTAAGTAAGTAGTGAGTGATGGATGAGTGAGTGAGTAAGTGAGTGGAGGAGTGGATGAGTAAGTGAGTAAATGAGTGAGTAAGTGAGTGAGTGAGTAAGTGAGTGAATGAGTGAGCGAGTGAGTGAGTGGATGAGTAAGTAAGTGAGTGAGTGAGTAAGTGGATGAGTAAGTGAGTAAATGAGTGAGTGAGTGAGTGAGCGAGTGAATGAGTGAGCGAGTGAGTGAGTGGATGGGAGGTAAATGGAATCCCAGCTTATCTATTAATGTTAAATGAACGTTTTACCCCTGTGAGTCTGATGTTACTATGGAAACGCCAGTGTATCAGATGAGCTCATTAATGTAAACCTGTGATTTTATTTTCTAACCAATCAGAGTGGAGAATTTTACAGGATCAGTTCAATAAACATTCCGCATACACAGTGAATCTGTAGTAGTGCAGAGTGTGTTGGTGTGTGATAGCGTGTCTGTCTCTGTCCTTTCCCAGGTGAGACAGTCTCTGGACGGAGGGGTGGAATATCTCCTGAATAACACACCCCTGAACTGGCTGGTCGGCCCCTTTTCACCGCAGATCACGGAGAAACAGCCAAGCGCAGAGTAGCTTCGGAACAATATTCACATTTTTCTTTATAATCAAGATGTTTGTGTGTGTGTGTGTGTGTGTGTGTGTGTGTGTGTGTGTGTGTGTGTCACACTCTTACCTCCACTGTAACCACATAATGACCATTTAACAATGACATCATTAATCAGATCTAACACCGCTACTTGACTCGGTTGAATCATTCGACTCCACCCCAGAACATTTTTAGTGAATCGTTTAGCTGTTGTTCAGAATTACAAGTAAATTGCAAGTAAATGTGAGTTAATTATAGAATTACTAGTGAATCATTTACAACATGTAGCACTATTAAAAACATTTGGCTTGGCATGTATCACTAATCAGTCATTTAGCTCTACTAAAGAATTACTAATGAATCATTTATCTTAGCATGTATCACTAATGAGCCGTTTGGCTCTACTGTAGAATCTCTAATGAGTCATTTGGCTTGGCATGTATCATTGATGAGTCATTTTGCTCTACTATAGAATTACTAATGAATCATTTAGCTCTACTATAGAATTACTAATGAATCATTTAGCTCTACTAAAGAATTACTAATGAATCGATTAGCTTAGCATGTATCACTAATGAGCTGTTTGGCTCTATTATAGAATCACTAATGAGTCATTTGGCTTGGCATGTATCATTGATGAGTCATTTTGCTCTTCTATAGAATTACTAATGAATCATTTAGCTCTACTATAGAATTACTAATGAATTATTTAGCTTTACTACAGATATCACTAGTGAATCATTTGCTGTTTATAGAGTTACTAGTGAATCCTTTGTCTTTACACACATATCACTAGTAATTCATTTGGCTTTACTATAAAATTACTTGTGAATCTTTTAACTTTACAACAGAATTTACTCGTTATTCTCTCCATGTAACAGCCATTGTCCCATAATAGAAGTCCCATGTGAACCATTTGGTATTGGAATTTTTTTCATTGGTATTTTGATTTTTTTGTTTGTACAATAATAAAAATGTTTGTGGATTATTCGACTGCACTACTGGAATAATAAATACTTTTCACTTCACTGCCACATGAACAGCTTTATTCTTCCGATGTAGACTTGATTTTTGAAAATATTACGACTTTATTCTTGTAATTTTAAGTTTATTTTCAGAATATTACAATTTTATTCTTGTAATTTTAAGTTTATTTTCAGAATATTACAATTTTATTCTTTAATTTTAAGTTTATTCTCAAAGTATTATAACTTTATTCTTCAAGTATCACGACTTTATTCTTTCAATTTATTTTTAAAATATCACATTTTTAATCTTGTAATTTCAATTTTATTCTTAAAATATTACAACTTTAATCTCGTAATTTCAATTTGATTTTTTTTAAGTATTACGCCTTTATTTCGTTATTTTAACTTTATTTTACAAAGTATAACGACTTTAATCTCGTAATTTCAGCATTATTTTTTAAAAATATTACGACTTCAATCTTGTAAATTTCAACCTTTTTTTTTTAAGTATTACTCCTTTATTTCGTAATTTTAACTTTATTTTTTTTTAAATATTACGACTTTAATCTCGTAATTTCGACCTTTTTTTAAATATTACACTTTAAGTATTTACTTGTCATTGTTTAATTTCTACTTTATTTTTTAAATATTACAATTTTAATCTTGTAATTTCAACTTTATTTTTAAAATATATCGACTTTAGTCTTGTAATTTCGATTTTTATTCTTGTTATTACAATTATTGTTATCTTGTTATTATTAATTATTAAGTTATTACGACTTTAATGACGTAATTTCACGGACCGATAAACCAAGAACACTAAATTCGAAGCAGTCACGTGGTAAAGCGCGGAAACGAAGTTTGTGACGTCATAGAATACGTTGTTACGACAAAAACCAATGGGGGTTCAGTAACAGAGCTTTATTGTACGGCTCGCGCTACTGGACGCTGCTAAGGCCGCGTTAGCACAGATCTGCTTATTAGCTTCGGATTAGAGGTCGAGTTTCTCCCGGAAACGGATTTCAGGTTAATAATTTATTTATTAATAATTTAATGGAATCTCAAAGACACAGAAAGGCGTGTAAAATCCGGCATTTTCTTGTCCGTGTTGTTTAAATGCTGAACATGTTGTGGTGGTAGGTGAGCCCAGGACGGCTAATGCTAACGGCTTTCTCACTCTCAGAGTTATTTACAGCATTAAATGGTTTTTATCCGCTTTAGAAATAATAATTTATTTATTCCGAATCGCTTTAATTTTACGAGAAAATAACATCACAGCACGTCTGTTTCTTTATCATATATAAATATTTCTGCTTAAATTTATCTTATTTTCCGCTGTTTGGCAGTGACGATAATTAAAGTTCAGATAATTAATAATTAATTAATTAATTAGACACACTTTAAAGATCAATACACACACCAGACAACAGACAGACAGACACAGACAAGAGAGACAGAGACAGACAGACAGACAGACAGAGAGAGAGCGAGAAACACACACCAGAAGATCAATAATCAATCAGTAAGATCAATACACACACCAGACAGACAGAGAGAGAGAGAGAGACAGACAGAGAGAGAGACAGACAGACAGACAGAGAGAGGGAGAGAGAGACAGACAGAGAGAGAGGGAGGGAGAGAGACACAGAAACAGACAGACAGACAAGAAAGAGAGACAGACGGAGAGAATGTGTGGGGCATGTTGTGGTTTATGCAGTGCATATGATTGTGTGTGTGTGCAGGCGCAGTGTATGATTGGTGTGTGTGCAGGCGCAGTTATGATTGGTGTGTTGTGTGTGGCAGGCGGCAGTTATGATTGGTGTGTGTGCAGGCGCAGTTATGATGATTGGTGTGTGTGCAGGCGCAGTTATGATTGGGTGTTGTGTGTGCAGGCGCAGTTATGATTGGGGTGTTGCAGGCGCAGTTATGATGGGTGGTGTGTGTGTGTGCAGGCGCATTATGTTGGGGTGTGGTGCAGCGCAGTTATGATTGGGGTGTGTGTGTGTGTGCCGGCGCAGTTATGATTGGGGTGGTGTGTTTGTGTGATCGGCAGTTATGATTGGGGTGTGTGGCGCAGTTATGTGTGTGTGTTGTGCCGCAGTTATGATTGGGGTGTGTGTGTGTGCGCAGGCGCATTTATGATTGGGGTGTGGGTGTGTGGCCGTGTGCGCAGTTATGATTGGGGTGTGTGTGTGTGTGTGGCGCGCAGTTCCGCAGTTATGATTGGGGTGGGGTGGGTGTGGCGCGCGGAGTATGATTGGGGTGTGGGTGTGCGCGCAGTTATGATTGGGGTGTGTGGTTTATGTGGGGGTGGGTGGGCGCGCAGTTAATGATTGGGGTGTGTGTGTGTGCGCGCGCAGTTTATGATTGGGGTGTGTGGGTGCGCGCGCAGTTATGATTGGGGTGTGTGGGTGTGTGCGCGCGCGTTAGATTGGGTGTGTGTGTGTGTGCGCGCGCAGTTATGATTGGGGTGTGTGTGTGGCGCGCGCAGTTATGATTGAGTGGGGGTGTGTGTGTGGTGCGCAGCGCAGTTTATGATTTGGGTTTGTGTGTGCGCGCAGTTATGCGCAGTTGGGGTGATTGGTGGTGTGCGCGCGCAGTGATGGTGTGTGTGGGTGCGCGCAGTATGATTGGGGTGTGGTGTGTGTGGCGCGCAGTTTTATGATTGGGGTGGTGTTGTGGTGCGCGCGCAGTTTATGATTGGGGTGTGTGTGGTGTGTGCGCGCGCAGTTATGATTGGGGTGTGTGTGGTGTGTGTGCGCGCAGTTATGATTGGGGGTGTGTGTGTGGTGCGGCGCATTTATGTTGGGGTGTTGTGTTGTGCGCGCGCGAGTTATGATTGGGTGTGGTGTGTGTGTGCGCGCTGCGCAGTTTATGATTGGGTGTGTGTGTGTGCGCCAGCGCAGTTATGATTGGGGTGTGTGTGTGTGCGCGCGCAGTTATGATTGGGGTGTGTGTGTGTGTTGTGTGCGCGCAGTTATGATTGGGGGTGTGTGTGTGTGCGCGCAGTTATGATTGGGGTGTGTGTGTGTGCGCGAGCAGTTATGATTGGGGGGTGTGTGTGTGATGTGTTTTGTGTGGTGTGCGCGCGCGTTATTGGGGTGTGGTGTTGTGCGCAGTTATGATTGGGGTGTTGTGTGGTGTTGCGCGCAGTTATGATTGGGGTGTGTGTGTGCGATGATGTGTGTGTGTTATGCGCAGTTTATGATTGGGGTGTGTGTGTGGATGGGGTGCGCGCAGTTATGATTGGGGTGTGTGTGTGTGCGCGCGCGCAGTTATGATTGGGGTGTGTGTGTGTGTGCGCGCAGTTATGATTGGGGGTGTGTGTGTGGTGCGCGCAGTTATGATTGGGGTTGTGTGGGTGTGTGTTTATGTTGCGAGCAGGTGTGTGTGTGCGCGCAGTTATGATTGGGTGTGTGTGCGCAGTGCAGTTATGATTGGGGTGTGTGTGTGCGCGCCAGTGTGCTCCATTATGGGGTTGGGTGTGTTGGGGTGATGTGTGTGTGTGGTGCGCGCGCAGGTTTGTGGGTGTATGATTGGGGTGTGTGTGTGCGCAGTTATGAGGGGTGTGGGGTGTGCGCATTTATGAGGTGGGTGGTGTGCGTGTGCGCGCAGTTTATGATTGGGGGTGTGGTGTGTGCGCAGTTATGATGGGGGGAGTGGGTGTGTGCGCAGTTATGATTGGGGTGTGTTGTGTGCGCGTTTGATTGGGGTGTGTGCGGTGTGCGCGCAGTTATGATTGGGGTGTGTGTGTGCGCAGTTATGATTGGGGGTGTGGGTGTGCGCGCATGTATGATTGGGTGTGTGTGTGGTGCAGTTATGATTTGGGTGTGTGTGCGTGCGCTCAGTTATGATTGGGGTGTGTGTGGTGCGCGCGCAGTTATGATTGGGTGTGTGTGGTGTGTGCGCTGCCGCAGTTATGATTGGGGTGTGTGTGTGCGCGGCGCGCATTTATGATTGGGGTGTGTGGTGCGCGCAGTTGCGCAGTTATGATTGGGGTGTGTGTGTGTGTGTGTGCGCGCGCCAGTTATGAGCCGCAGTTATGATTGGGGTGTGTGTGTGTTGTGCGCGCGCGCAGTTATGATTGGGGTGTGTGTGTGGTTGCCGCGATTGGGGTGGTGTGTGCGCGCAGTTATGATTGGGGGTGTGTGTGTTGCGCGCGCAGTTATGATTGGGGTGGTGTGTGCGCGCGCTGTGCGCGCGCCAGTGATTGATTGCAGTTATGATTGGGGTGTGTGTGTGTGCGCGCGCAGTTTATGATTGGGGTGTGTGTGTGTGTGCGCGCGCATTTATGATTGGGGTGTGTGTGCGTGTGCGCGCGCAGTTATGATTGGGGTGTGTGTGTGCAGTTATGATTGGGGTGTGTGTGTGCGCGCAGTTATATGATTGGGGTGTGTGTGTGTGGCTGCGCGCAGTTATGATTGGGGTGTGTGTGTGTGCGCGCGCAGTTTATGATTGGGGTTGTGTTTTATGCAGGTGTGCAGTTTATGATTGGGGTGTGGTGTGTGCGCAGTTATGATTGGGGTTTTTTGGGGTGTGGTGTGCGCGCAGTTATGATTGGGGTGTGTGTGTGTGTGCGCAGTTATGATTTGAGGAGCTGATTGGGGTGTGGGTGTGGGTGCGCAGTTATGATTGGGGTGTGTGTGTGCGCAGTTATGATTGATTGGGGTGTGTGTGTGCCGCAGTTATGATTGGGGTTGTTTGTGCGCAGTTTATGATTGTGGGTGTGTTTGTGCGCAGTTATGATTGGGGTGTGTGTGTTGGCGCATTTTAATGATTGGGGGGTGTGTGTGCGCAGTTATGATTGGGGGGGGGGTGTGTGTGCGCAGTTATGATTGGGGGGTGTGTGTGCGCAGTTATGATTGGGGGGTGTGTGTATGATGGGGGATTGCGCGCAGTTTGAGATTGGGGGGGGTGTGTGTGTGCGCAGTTATGATTGGGGTGGTGTGGTGCGCGTGTGTGTGTGCGCAGTTATGATTGGGGGGGGTGTGTGTGAGTTGCGGGGTGTTAGTGAGTGCGCAGTTGGGGGTGTGTGTGCGCGCATGATTGATTGGGTGGGTGTGGGGGGTGTGTTGCGCAGTTATGGGGGTTATTGGGGTGTGATGTGTGTGTGTTAGCGCAGTTATGATTGGGGTGGGGTGTTATGTGGGGTGTGTGTGCGCAGTTATGATTGGGGGGTGTGTGCGCAGTTATGATTGGGGGTGTGGCGTGATTGGGGTGTTGTGTTGTGCGCGAGTTGTATGATTGGGTTGGTGGGTGCGCAGTATGATTGGTGTTGGGTGTGCGCAGTTATGATTGGGGTGTGTGTGTGTGCGCAGTTATGATTGGGGTGTGTGTGTGTGATGCGCAGTTATGATTGGGGTGGTATGATTGGGGGGTGTGTGTGTGCGCAGTTAGATTGGGGTGTGTGGGTGCCAGTTATGATTGGGTGTGTGTGTGCGCAGTTATGATTGGGTTGTTTGTGTGCGCATTTATTGGGGGGTGGTGTGGTGCGCAGTTATGATTGGGGTGTGTGGTGCGCAGTTAGATTGGGTGTGTTGTGCGCAGTTATGATTGGGTGTGTGTGTGCGCAGTTATGATTGGGGTGTGTGATTGGTGTGTGTGTGTGCGCGCAGTTATGATTGGGGTGTTTGTGCTTTTGGTTTGTTATTTGTGTAGTTATGTGATTATAAACTCTTATAAACATGTCTAATCTCCTCTGTCTCTGATCAGACCCCGCCCCTCCCCCCATCGGACTCCGTCCCTTCCCCCATCAGACTCCGTCCCCTCTCCCCATCAGACTCCCGTCCCCCTCTCCCCATCAGACCCTCCGTCCCCTCCCTCTATCAGACTCCGTCCCCTCCCCCTATCAGACTCCGTCCCCTCCCTCTATCAGACTCCATCCTTTCTTTCCTAT
>VCAZ01000223.1:300000-317500 GCA_005784505.1 Bagarius yarrelli
GGTAATCTGTTCTGCGGGATCCACCGCTACTCAGATAAACACGACTGTCCGTACGACTACAGAGGCGCGGCGGCGGCTCAGATCCGTAAAGAAAACCCCATCGTGATGGCGGAGAAAATTCAGAAGTTATGAAGTTTTTCTAAAAACGGAAATAAAGGTGGATTTAACCTGCAGGTGTTTAAATCGGAACAATACGGTGGCACCCGTTTTTAATCCGGGGCAGGAAAAAGTGTTATTCACACCTGCCCTAAAGAACCACATCTGCCCTGACACACACTCTCTCTCTCTCTCTCTCTCTCTCTCCTCCTCTCTCCTCTCTCTCCCTCTCTCTCTCTCTCTCTCTCTCTCTCTCTCTCTCTCTCTCTCTCTCTCTCTCTCTGTCTCTCTGACACAACTGCTTGTGTGTGTGTAGTTTGAAAGTCAGTTTTTTTCCTTGTGGGAAGTGGGAGTTTTAAGGGGCGGAGCTTTTCTCCTTTCTTTATTTTACATTTTTTCTTTAGGATTTTTTTTTCTTGTTCTTCGCTTTTCTTTCACATTATTTAAGCGAAGTTTTTTCCTCTTTTCTTTTTTTTGGTTTTAACGAGCGTATGAAACGTTATCAGAGGTTCCTATATTAATATATTGTAGTTAGTTAGCTTAAAGTGTGTGATTACTTTCTATTTATTATTATTATTATTTTAGCATTTAGTTGACCTTTTTTTTTTTTATCCGCTCGGGGTGTGCCGGAAGCGTCCGGTGGAAAGGAGGCCATTTTAAGAACTTTCTTAAACAAACTTCCGACAGGACGCCGTACACCGAAATCCCGAGGGGTGTCGGATCCTGGATCTCAGTGCGGACCACATGGATACTTTTCGGCAGCCACGCTATTCCTCACCACCAGCAGACCAGCGACACGTCATAAATGTGAACTATGCTTTGATGACATCACACAGGAAGTAGTCATCACCGCTTTCAGGAAGACAGACCAGCTTCTCCTGCAGATTCATGCTGATGAACTGAAATAATGGGCGTGGTCTATCCGATACCTCACACCGCGCGATACTGTTACGTCATCGCGTGATGTCATTAGGCTACAACTTCTTTTTCTTTTTAAAAAAAAATATATTTATCCTTTTATTTAGATGAGACACATGAGCGGAGGACAATGCTTAATAAACCATGTGTGTGTTGCTAATCTGCTACTCGTACCCAAGCAGAGGACTTGGGGGGGGGGGTGTTATTAAATAGTGTGTAAAGAGTTTATATAAAAATTGCTCAAGAGCTGCCTCAAACAATAATGGACGCAGATGTCTGCCGAACGAGGGGGCGGGGCTTCAAGCTGCATAGCATTTGGTGTGTGTGTGTGTGTGTGTGTGTGTGTGTGTGTGTGTGTTGGCTAAAGGAGTGTTCTGATAACCGTTTAAACAAAATGGCATCCGAGGAAGTTTACACAGCATCGCATCGGCTAACCGAAATCCCAGTTTAATTCATGATTCATTTAAAAGTTCCACAGACGTTTAACTGACACGTCCCTGTCGATTTAACACACAGAGTCCAGCGCTTGGGGGTGTGTGTGTGTGTGTGTATTATGTATTCGACATCTTAAAAGGGTTTGTGTGAGAACATACTATAACATAACACTTGGCATTATGGGGGGGGGGGGGGGACTCATTTTGGAAACGTTTAGAGATTGATTCAGTTCTACGTAGGAACACTTAGAGAGCCTCACCCCTAAATCTGAGAGGTGTCCACCCCCGTGCCCCCCCCCCCCCCCCCTCCAGGCTGAATACAGTGCGCTGTTCCACTTTCTGATTCTTCCTCACAGGTTCTCTGATCTGAGCTGCGTTTCTCTAGGGTGCCTGTGAAGCCCTCTTTATCCGCTGCACCTGGTTTGGTAGCTCCTCCATGGCGCAGGTCTGTGCGTTTACGTATATAAACTTACAGTCGTGTATATGAATACTTACGCACAGTCCAGCTCCCGGGGAATCGAACTCATAGCCTTCTGACCAGAAGTCCAACACGTTACCCCCCCCCCACCCCTTCAGGTGAGGGTAGTACGAATCCCTGCCGATGTGATCGAGATGTTCTTATCCAGCTGTTCATTATTTGCCACTAGTTAATAAGCTCATTTGCATATTTTGCGGTTTTTGCTCTGTTTCTCAGTAAGAATAATTTTATAGTGATGATCAGGCAATGGATAGGACGTGCGGCGCTACGCGGCAATAACGAGGAATTACAAGAAGGAAAATTAAGATGATTATGACTAACAATCATTACATTTTTTTTTCAAAAATTGTTTGTCACAAAAAAAAAATCATCTGTATTTTATAAAAAACTAAAAATTAACCCAAAAAAAAGTTTTGCGTCCGTTGAAATCGTTTGTCGATTAAATTTTAATGATTAATAATTTTTTGTACCTCTTTGTTTTCTGTGCCGCATCATTTTCCACTCACGCGCCGTCCGTTTTTATTATTTTAAATAATTTTTTAGGTTTTATTTTTAAGATTTTAAACAATAAAATTAGAATTTATTTTGAGCGGCTCGGTGGGATGGCAGGTTTTTTTTGTCTGTTTAAAGGAATTTTTTTATCATTTTTTTTTTAATAAATCATTCCAAGCAAACTGAAGCTATCAGAAGCGTCGAACTTCATTCACAACTCATTTTTCTTAAACGTCAATGACGAATTCTGATTTATTTATTCTGACGTTTGAAATAAACTCTTAAAATGTGTTTTTATTGATCAACGAGGCTTAAACAATATAAACACAGAAAAAAAAACCAAAAAATTAACCAAATGTGCAAAAAAATTCAAGCAAAAAACTCCACAAATATAAATATTAATAAAGATCATCAGATGATGTTATACTTCAATTTGGATACTTTTTTTGTTACACTTTCTTGCGTTTTAGTGCCACGTTAAATAAAAACTATTTGGAAAATATGAGATTGAACTCGAAATTTTGATAATAAAGTGAAGTTTGCGAAAGTAAGGTTGAAATTACGAGTTAAAATGATGCGAATAGTCCAGATTTCGATCAGGATTTAAGTCCATGGAGAAACTCTGATTATCCCGTGTGCGACTCAGTTGATCTCTAAAGTGTTTTAATAAAGTCAAATGATGAAAAATACAAATGACAAAATGAGACAAATACAAATGTGAAGAAAACAAATGTGACGGAGAAAAACAGGTTTTAGTCCCGCTTTAATCCGGTTCCTGCTGGTTTATTTTCCCAAACCTGGAACCCGGAATTTGATCTTTAACCCCTAAAATCGCCATTGTGGGTTTTTTTTCTTTCGTTTTGAGTGTCAGGATTCGTCCACTTTTCACAACAAAACGAAAAGGTAAATATTCAGGAAGGTTTTTATGAAATGTCGATATTTAAATAAGTAAAATTCACGTTTCCGTCCGTCGCAGCAAATTTCAACAAAAAAATTCTAACACAAAATAAACATTCATCACATGACAAATTACACAAAAAGAAACTGTTAAATGACACTGGTAAACATTCAGGTGATTTGTCACCTGATGAATATTTATTTTGTATTCTAAACTATTGAGATTAAAGATAGTTGTAATTTTTATACCATTAAACATTCGTGAAACTTTTCCAGACCTGCAAATTGCTTCTTTTTTCCAATGACTTTCCAGGTTTTTACGATTGTACACACACTGTACTGTACTCTTCCTTCCAAACACACTATAATCTCAGATTCCAATCAAATATAAAACTATTGATAATCCTGATAATCTACACAGTTTAAATGAATAATTTACACTTTTTAACATAATTTGGAGTAGAAATGTTCTGATCTACAGCGAAGCCTCAGCATACAGACGCCGTCCGCTACGAACTTTCTACGAACTTTTCTGGTTAAGAAAATTAAATAGGAATATGAAGCATTTTCATCGTACCAACAAACGGAAAACCGAACGCCGAACCTTCAGAAACACATTTGCTTGCGTGGCAATTTTCTCACGATCCCGCCGTCGCCTTCGACATGCAAACACGTGCTACGGGATTGTTCACCCCTTTTTCCTGACGCGAGTCTGTTTACATGTCTTGGCTGGGGGCAGCGGTGGCTCAAACGGTTAAGTTGCTGATCTGAAGACCAGAAACACCTGGGTTCAAGCCCCACCACCGTTGGATCCTTGAGCAAAACCCTTAACCCTTCCTTCCTGCTCCAGGGGGCGCTGTATCATAGCTGACCCTGCGCCCTGACCCCCAACTTACTAAGATGGGATATGTGAAAAATGCATTTCATTGGCTCTGTACACGTACCTTCCACAATGAATTAGAATATTTAATAGAAATAATTTATATTCACATTTCCAGCATTCGGCGGACGTTTTTATCCAGAGCGACTTACATTAATGCAGCTGGGGGTTAAGGGCCTTGCTCAGGGGCCCAACAGTGGTAGCTTGGGGGAGCTGGGAATTGAGCCCACAAAGCAATGATGAAATTGGTGACGTTGCTCGTACGTTTGAGTGGCTGTAACAGATGAGCTGCGTTTACATTATTTCTGATGGGAAAATTCATATCGCATTATAAACCTTCCGCCTTAAATCTCCTGCCCATCCGATCGGGTTGGTATGCCCAGGTTCGTCTGTCTTTGATGGAAGGTACCGGAGTGTGTGTGTGTGTGTGTGTGTGTGTGTGTGTGTGTGTGTGTGTGTGTTCAGGGAAACTCTTTAATAGGGAAATAAAGTGGACTCACTGTGAGGTTCCGAGAGTTTGTTTATTTATTTGTTGTGGATTAAAGGGGCGTCGTTACAGTGTCAGTGAGAGAAACTCTCCTGCTCCGGATCGAAACACCTCCAGATCATCATCATCATCATCATCTGACGAAGAGCAGGAGAGTCTTCCTCAGGTCTGATACACCCGCTGCACTGTTACAGGGAACCGTGTGTGTGTGTGTGTCAGTCACGCTGATGGCATACAATGTTCTGCATGCGACTGTACCACTTCTTTACTTTCGTGTTCTTTATCATGTCATCGAAAGCCTCCAGACCCTCCATCACCCTCAGAACACCAAACACTGCCTACACACACACACACACACACACAAATCAGAAGAAAGAAAAATATAGGAAAGATAAAGACATAAAAAGGGGATAAAAGAAAGAAAAGAAGAAGAAAGAAAAGCAAAAGAAAAAGCAAAAGAAAATAAACGGAAAAGAAAAAGAAGAAAAAGGAAATAAAAGAAAGGAAAGAAAAGATAAAGACCGAAAAGAAAGGAACGATTATATAAGGAGGAAAAATAGATAAAAATTAAGAGTAAAAAAAAGGGTTATTTTTTGTTTTTGTTCATTTGTGTGTGTGTATTTGTGTGTATGTGTGTGCGTGTATTTGTTTGTATGTGCGTTGTATGTATTTGTGTATGTGTGTAATTTGTGTGTTTTGTTTGTATTTGGCGTGTGTGTTGTGTGTGTATTTGCGTGTATGTGTTTGTATTTGCATGTGTATTTGTGTTTGTTTTTGTATTTGCGTGGTGTATGTTGTGTGTATTGTGTGTGTGTATTTGCGTGTTTTTTTTGTATTTTGCGTGTGTATTTGTGTGTTTGTTTGTATTTGCGTGTGTGTGTGTTGTATTTGCATGTGTATTTGTGTTTGTATTTGTGTGTGTATTTGTGTGTTTGTTTTTGTATTTGCGTGTGTATTTGTGTGTTTGTTTGTATTTGCGTGTGTGTGTGTGTATTTGCGTGTATGTGTGTGTATTTGCGTGTATTTGCGTGTATTTGTGTTTGTATTTGCATGTGTATTTGTGTTTGTTTGTATTTTTGCGTGTGTATGTGTGTGTGTATTTGTGTGTGTGTGTATTTGCGTGTGTATGTGTGTGTTTTGTTTTGTATTTTGCGTGTGTATTTGGTGTTTGTTTTTATTTGCGTGTGTATTTGTGTTTGTTTGTATTTGTGTGTTGTGTATTTTGTTGTGTTTGTTTTGTGTATGTTGTATTTGTGTTTTTGTTTGTTCATTTGCGTGTGTATTTGTGTTTGTGTATTTGTGATTTGTGTTTTGTTTGTATGTGTGTGTTTGTTTGTATTTGCGTGTGTATGTTTGTATTTGTGTTGGTGTTGTGCGTGTGTATTTGTGTTTGTTTGTTTGTATTGTGTGTATTGTTTGTTTGAGTTGTTTGTTTGGTATTTGTCGTGTGTATTTGTGTGTTTGTGTTTGTATTTGCGTGTGTGTGTGGTGTGTTAATTTGTATTTGTGTTGTGTTTGTGTGTATTGTGTGTTGTGTGTTGTATGTGTTTATTTGCGTGTGTATTTGTGTGTGTTTGTGTGTGTATTTGTGTGTGTGTATTTGTGTGTGTTGTTTGTGTATTTGTTGCGTGTGTTTTATTGTGTGTTTTGTTTGTATTTGCGTGTGTGTGTGTTGTGTGTGTATTTGTGTATTGTGTGTGTATTTGCGTGTGTATGTGTGTGTGTGTATTTGTGTATGTGTTTGTATTTGCGTGTATTTGTGTGTGTATTTGCGGGTGTATGTATTTGCGTGTGTGTGTGTTTGTGTGTGTATGTGTGTGTATCCGAGTGATTTTGGTTTACCAGGTCTGCGAGGTTTGGTTGTTTTCCTCCCATGAAGGCTTTGTTTTTGCCGATGGCGGCCAGCCAGACGTTCACCGCCGTGTAAAGTTCCTGTCTCACATCATCCTGCAGGTTGTGTCTGATAACAACAGAGAGAAAAAACACACATTTACATGAAACGGTCATCATTTATTAAACTCAATTATACAAAGGGAAATATTATTAAACAGAAACTACATCAAATATAAAAATAAAGAGAGTTACAAAGAATTATAATTCACACCATGGTGTTAATGTATAAATAATAAGAAATAATAAATTATAGTAAGTAATAAGAAATAATAATAAATAACTAATAATAATTAATAATAACATAAATAATAATATATAATAATATATAATAATAAATATAATAATAATAATAACAACATTAATAATGAATAATAATAACACAAATAATATAATATATATAATAATATATAATAATATATAATAATAATAATAACATTAATAATAAATAATAATACTAATAACTAATAATATATTATAATAATAATAAATAACCATTAATAATAAATAATAATAACAGTAAATAATAATATTAATAATAAATAAATTATAGTAGTAATAAGAAATAATAATAAATAACATTAATAATAAATAATAATAATAACAATAAATAATAAATATATAATATATAATAATAATAATAAATAATAATTATATAGTAATAAATAATAATAATACTCATTAATAATAATGATGTGTATTGTATGAAGACAGCGCGACGACGCGCCCATGTGATCTCACACGCTGATGTTTATGGTCTGGTTTTCCGGTGATTATGATAGGATTTGGTCACGTGACCCAGCAGACGGGCTCTGACCTGCTCTTCAGGCGTTTGGAGATGAGCCACATGGCCGCCGCTCCCATGTACTTGGCGAAAAAACCTTCGAAGGCGCCGAACTTTCCCTCGCGGACGATGTAGTCGAAAGACGCCAGAGCCTCTGCGGGGGTCCGGTACACGTTCGGGGAGATGAGGTGCACCAGCCAGTCGTCCGCCCATTTACGCCATTTTATCTCCTCTCTAATCACACACACACACACACCACACACAGAACACTGAGCTCAGACTATGATTCAGTTGCTGGTGACATCACAGCCTCCTAACTACACTATAGCGCTCCATTTTGGGGAGTTGGGAAGAGAGAGAGAGAGTTTGGAAGACAGAGAGAGAGAAAGAGCGTGAGACAGAGTGAGATAGTGTGTGAGACAGAGAAAGCATGAGATAGAGAGTGGGTGTAAAACAGAGTGGGGGATTGTGTGACAGAGAGAGTGAGACTGTGAGATGAGAGTGTAAGACAAAGCGACAGTGAGAGACAGAGAGAAAGTGAGACTGAAAGAGCGTGTAAGAGTGAGACAGGGAGTGTAAGACAGAGAGACAAAAAAAGAGTGAGACAGATATACTCACTGTCGGGATGTTTTCTCTGGATAGACTTGTGGGTGTTGGTTCTCGTCCACCATCACCCAGTACTTGTTACCGAACTCGATCTGCTGTTTTCCGCTGTCGTTCTTGCCCTGAATTTCAGGATAACAGCTGAGAATCTCAGCGATGCTCTTCTCCCTGCAGAGACACCGGCAAAGTCACGTGTCAGAGTCGCATGTCAGAGTCGCATGTCAGAGTCGCATGTCAGAGTCGCATGTCAGAGTCGTGTGTTATTTCTGTGTCCACACCAAACGCCAATGTAATTATTCAAGTGAGTCGATTACATACAGTCAATGCCGAGGCGCGAACAGAGGCGGATTCGCATCAGGCAACGCATTTGTCCGCAAAAACATGCGATATTCGCCTCAATCACGTCTTTCGCGCAAGTTCGAAAATTTCAATTTCGAGCTGAAAATTCACGCGACGCGTTGTTACGCAAGCCAATCAGTGAAGAGCTTCTGGACATGTGGTTTGTATCAGGAAATGGAGGAGTGCATTACTGTAACCGTTTGCAGGCACCTCGAAATGAAAGTGGCAGAAATAAAAACATCCTGAGAGTTATTTCGAGCGAGAGAAGCGACGCGAATATTCACTTTGTGTTTGGTGTGAACGCAGTATAAGAGTCAATTATTGGAGTCACGCTGAGACGCGGAACAGAACCGCCGGAAGTCTGAACGTCACTCACCTGCTGATCAGGTACGTCATCAGAGCGCTTATGATCACAGACGAGTCGTTCAGCTGCTGCTCGAGAGAGAAAAGGTGGATAGTGTCATCACACACACACACACACATACACACACACACACACACACACACACACACACATACACACACATACACACACACACATACACCACACATACACATACACACACACACATACACACCACATACACACACACATACACACACACATACACACACACATACATACACACACATACATACACACATACACACACACATACATACACACATACCTACACACACACATACACACACACTACACCATACACACACACATACACACACACATACACACACACATACACACACCACCCACTAACACACACACACATACACATACACACACACATACACACACACATACACACACACACACCTACACACACACACACACACACACACACACACACACACACACACACACACACAGTTACACTGCAATAAGGGACGCAGGAGACATTTTTAAAGTGTGGGGGGACCAAACTGTAAACAGACGTCCAAATAATAAGATCAGATTTACAGATATCGGACCACCACTTCAGGCCCACCGTCAGTCCAACATCATGTATCAAGTTAACATTAGTAATTACAGTGAATGTGATGTTCGCTGTCAGACGCTTTAGCGCTTAGCAAAAGTGTCTTTGGGGGTCACGACCCCCGTGTGCCCTGTGTCAACAGCCGGTCTGGCTAAACTTACCACGCTTTCGTTCACCATCAGGATGGGAACTTTTCTGTAGGTGGACCACTTGATCTCCTGCCGCATGACGGGGTTAACCTCCACCACCTGGTACGGTAGCTCATGATAGTCCAGGAAGGCGCGCACTTTACTGCAAAAGGGGCAGGTCTTATACTGATACAGCGTCAGCTTTAGATCGCAACCCTTAGCCACCGCCTGGAAAATAAAGATCCACCGATTATCGATTTAACAGATACTGATCCCGATACTTCAGGCTTTTTTATCAGATATTGTTTCTTTGATATTGGACCTGCCGATATTACAGTGCCATCTGAATGTCTGCGTCGGAAAGAAAGAGAGAGAGACACACACACAGGCTGCGTCCAAAATCGAATATTTCCCCTACTAAAAAGGAGTGTGTGATGGGATCTACTTTCTGAAGGATCTACTCATTCCGCCCAGATTCTGAAGAATGCATACGATGGACACTTTACCTTCCCATGATCCCACGGGAAAGACGACTCGCCATATTCAAAATGGCGGAAAGCAGAGCCTTTCAAAGAGCTTTAAATTGCTACATTGTTCCTTTTAAATTGCACTCGTTAACATCATTCAAGTTAAATATTATTTGCACTTGGATGACGTCACACATCAGCTGACAATGTAGTAGCTAAACTGAGATTTTGGACACAGATGGTGTAACCCCTTTCAGAAGATAGATCACGTGGACTATTCCATCCACTCCTATTGGTCATGGCTGGAGCGAATCACGCCGCATTTGCATAACTTTGGACTTTATTTGCATCAGTGAAGTGGACACGCCCACATGATGTCGGTTACGTCACCTGAATCATCTCCAATCGCTTTGAAGTGATGTTTAAATCAAAATAAGTTTCCGGACCGGAAGTGAGTTTTTCCAGCAAGTCAATCAGCTATAAATAATGATAATTACACATATTTAAAGCGTTCCGCAATTAATGACAGTGTTGTCATGGTGACCCCCAGTCTCTCACCTGCGGCTTCTCTGCGCGGTGACTTTGCACCGTGTGTTTAACGGTGTAGTATAAACCGAGTCCTCCTCCGAGCATGAACGCGCACCCGAGCGCCGCTCCACCGCTTCTGGTCCGCCTCGCAGCGCGTGCGAATCCGTGAGTAAAGTCGCTGTAAGCTCGCGCTGAGAGCCGCCTGGACAGCAGCGCCGTATTACCGACCTTCCCCAAGCTTCTCACGCAGGACGCCGCCATCTTGATCTGACGTCATCCGCCAAACGCGGAAATGAAAGCGCACTGTACAGTTGCCTATTTGGAGCTCGAATAAATGACCTACTTTTCTGATGATGTATAAGAATCACTATCGTTTAAATTAATAAGACTTTAATTCATGAAATAAGTAATATTTTTTCAAGTATTAATTCTGCATCAATTATATAAAATTCTATTTCTATGTTAGTTTAGATGTCTCTTTTAAAATCCATTAAATTTTAATTTAAATCAACAATAACTGGATCTATTGAAATTGTCTTGCCAGAAAAACTATCCTGCTCCAATAAGAAGGGATATTTTAGTTTGTCTTTTAAAAGGGAAGTGGTGGCTCATGGTTGAGATGTTGGACTACCAACCTGAAGGTTGTGGGTTTGATTCCCAGCTCCACCAAGGCCCTTAACCCCCAATTGCTCAGTTGTATAAAAGAGATAAATGTAAGTTGCTCTGGATAAGGATGTCTGCCAATCTAAATCTAAATAGGACATTTGATAAATAACTGAATGTATATGCAAGTAATTGTTATTGATAAAAAGAATGTCTGAGAGTGAGATCTAATGCCGATTGTAATATTTGTCAGATGTAATGATGTTCGAAACTGTTGAACATTATTTCTTTATTGTATTCTGGTTAATTTGTTTTTTGACTGATGTATGTAATTAAATTAAACCAATAATATCAATTTTATATCTGTTTCTTAGGAAATGTTGACATGTGGAGTTTATTCGGAGGACAAAAATGTAGACTTTCTAGTAAATTGTTTATTTATCATATCAAAATACTTTGTTCAGAAATGTAAAGTTTTGTAATCAGCACCGCAGTTTAATGTCTTTAAAAAGGATCGTGCCATGTATACAGAGGATCTAAAAATGACGAGAAGCGATGAGGCCAAACATTTGAGTGTGATTTTGTTTAATCCCAGTTTATTATGCTTTCACAAATGTTATTTGGATTAATTTATTATATGTTAGTTTATTTCTCTGTTATAGAATAAATAATATGATTGTCTCGGTCGTTGAGGACTTACAGTTATGTTTATGTTAGACTATATTTGTTATATTGTTATTTGTTATGTTAAGATTTTGTTGAATGCAATTAAAAATAAAACTATTTCACATTAGAGCTGTTCACTAAATGTGTATGATTTTTTACTGATTTAAGGAGGTTTTTTTTACAAATTTTTACAAATTCAAGATGCTGCTTTCACAAAAGTACAAATTATATTATTATTATTATTATTATTATTATTATTATGTCTTCTCCTTCTTCTTATTTTTATTTTTATTATTATATATTAAATGGAGTAAAAGCACAACTCTACTTTGAAGGAGCTCAAGACTTTTAAAAAAACCTTGAGCTCCTTCAAAGTAGAGTTGTGCTTTTACTCCATTTAAAGTGTGCAAAAGTATATTTAAATGTATTTTACTCCTTTTAATAGTGATTTTGTTTTTTTTATTGTTTTATCTGATTGCTTTTATTTATTATAACTATTTTGATTATTTTTGTTTGTTTAATTAATTTATATATATATATATATATATATATATATATATATATATACAGGGTAATATTATATATATTATAAATATATATATTGTTATATATTGTTTTGTATGTTGTTACTAAATAAAGCAACGCCAGACGCCCCGCCCTCCGCCTTTTATCGCCTACGTCACTTCCGGATGCGGCAAGACGCTCGCGGAGTAACAGTAGTAGTAGAGTAGAAGGCAGCTGTTTGCAGCTCAGATCCTTCGACTTCGTTAGCATGGAGGCTAATCAATGACAGCTCGGTGTCGCTTTCCTCCATCCCTCTCCATCACACACACACTCACACACACCCACACACTCCTCTGTACTGCTCGGTCAGCGCTTCTTTCAGCTAAGGAGGAGGAAAGAGAAGAAATGTCGAGCTTTTTAATCCGTATCGTCTGAGGAGTCGGCGGTATTTCCAGGTTAGCTTTAGCATTAGCTTGGATGGCTTTTCTGGATGTTAGCATGGCTGATTAGCCCTGAGGGCTGAAACATTCCGGCTTCTTAAAAACATCTTATCATTAAACACGGTAAAGAATTATTAATTTTCCATCAGGAGGGAATAATAACTAAATCTGTTTACTTTCTTTAGCTGAATTATTTTATTGTATAATAATCTATTCTAGCATTATTGTGATTATAAGCTATTATAATGGGTTTTTTACAAATGTTTTTGTAATATAAATTATTTTTAATTTCACCTTCTGTATTCTATAACCATACACAATCTACATTTTTGTATAGAATTTTAATTATGTGAGTTATTTTATGTAAATACACATCTCTATCATCTTGTTCGTTTCAATAAGGTTTATTTCATTTGTATTGATTTCTTTAATGTGCGTTAATCCAAATCACACAAAGTTTAAATTAAGGCAATATTTAGATTTTAAAAATCTTATTGTCATTTCAATGTTTATTTTTATTCAAATTATTTATTACATTTTTAATAGTCACGTTTCTGCCGCCATTTTGAGTCACGTGGTTTTAATATCCTTAATATACACAATACAGTACGGGGAACCCCCCCCCCGTTTCCATAGTAATAAAGAATCTGTGTGTAAATGGCAGATGATGTCAGTGATGGAAGGAGTCTCCAGAGTTGTTGTTATTATTTTAGGGTTAGACTTTCTAAAGGTTTATAATGTCCTCATCGTATTCCTGACCCCCGCGACCTTTTTTCCTGTAGTATCTTTGCTCGGAGGTTCCGCGGCCCGGTTCGAAAGCTCTCCTGTACATGTCCATAGGGTTACGTTTCATTTCCACGCTAATTATTCATGACCTGCTGCTGGAGATCAGCTCCGGCTCAGTAAAAAAAATCACATGGTGTCCGGATGAACCTCCAGCAGGGAAAAAGTGAAACGTTTCCTTAAGAGGAATTATTATTATTAATAATTATACCTGATTTTATTCTTAGTAGTTATTATGTGTAATTACATTGTAATGGAGAGACGATTAAATGATTAGTGTGTGTGTGTGTGTGTGTGATGATAGCCTCAGGTTTTTATTATTATTATTATTCAGTAGTTAAATCTGTACTTTATCGATTGGATAGTCTTCTGATTGGTTGAGTGGGTTTAATCTGAGTCGATTCGGCACGCAGAGTCACAGCATCCGAACTCTTTCCTGATCCTTTTCCTAATTTCGGATTCCGTTTCTGGATCCCGTCCCAGGAAAATCGGCAGCGTTCCGTCTACAGAGGAACAACAACTTCTGTAGGAGGCTTTAGAGTTGAATCATCTCTGTTACATCACATCTCTCTCTCACCATCTCTCTCTCTTTCTCTCTCTCTCTCTCTCTCTCTCTCTCTCTCTCTACATCTCTCTCTCACCATCTCTCTCTCTTTCTCTCTCTCGCGCTCTCTCTCTCTCTCTCGCTCTCTCTATATATATATATATACACACACACCACAACTCTATTTATTCACTATCACTTTTGCGTCTCTATCTTTATTAATCCTTCTGTATGTCTCTTCTTTTTTTTTTTCTCCCATTATCCCTCTGTCTTTCCTCTCACTTTCCTTCTTTTTCTGTTCTTTGCTCTGTCTCACTGTCTTTTCATCACTCTTTTTTATTTCTGTCTCGCTCTTCACCTTCTTTCTTTATCCCACCTTCTGTCTGCCTGTCTGTCTCACCCTTTCTATCTTCCTGCATCTCCCTTTCTGTCTCTTTCCCTTCATCCTTCTGTCTTTCTCTGTGCTTTCCATAACTCTCATTTTCTGTCTCCCCCCCAGAGTTGACGATGAATGGTCTGTCTGTCAGCGAGCTCTGCTGCCTGTTCTGCTGTCCTCCATGCCCGAGCCGAATAGCCGCTAAGTTAGCGTTCCTGCCCCCTGAGCCCACCTACACCCTTCTGCCCGATCTGGAAACAGGCCCTGTGTCCACCATCTCCACCGCGGCCCCCAGTCTGCGCTCTCGAGGTGGTGCTGGAGGAGGAGGAGGTGGCAGCGGCACTGCTGGCAGTGGAGGAGGAGGAGGAGTTAGTGCCGCATCAGCAGCAGGAGCAGGAGGAGGAGGAGGAGGAGTAGAGGGGCGCTGGAAGCTCCATCTTACAGAACGGGCTGAGTTTCAGTACTCTCAGCGGGAGCTGGACGTCACCGAGGTGTTCCTGACACGTACCAGTCGAGGGAACCGAGTGGGCTGCATGTACATCCGCTGCGCTCCTACGGCACGGTGAGATACACTGACTCACAGCATCCCACACCGGAGAACCACCCGATGACATCATCCGCATATTATTCATTATTATTATTATTATTATTATAATATTCCATCTTATATCCTCCATCTGGAAACTCTTTACGTTTACTAACAATCCCGCCATGTTAATGGCTCCGACTGCTAGACTCACAGCTGCTGTCCCACTGTAGTGATGTCACATGTACGCATCACGTGTTCTAGACACGAGGCCACGCCCCTTTTTACTCTGTCGCAGCAGATGGCGAGTGTTGCACAACATCCTTATAAATCGTTCTCCCGTTAATTGTACAGCATATTGTGAATGCGTTCACTGAGTGTCGGTCTGTGTCTGTCTGTGTCTGTCTGTGTCTGTCTGTGTCTGTCTGTGTCTGTCTGTGTCTGTTGTGTCTGTGTTTCTTTTTCTATGTCACTTGGTGGGTCTGTCTGGCTACCGCTCCTCTCTCAATCATTGTTTTTTTCTACCCTCTGTTTTTCTCTCTATCTTGCTGTTGCCGTCTCACTGTCAGTTTTTTTTGTGATGATCTCTCTATCTTTCTCTCTCACTCTCCTCTTTTCTGTCTCCATCAGTCGGGTAGTCTGTTTCTGGTCTCTTTCATTGTCTGTCATACAGCGTCTCGTCTCTCTTGCACTATATCTCTCAACGCTTTATCTCACTCAGTTGGTGGTCTGTCTGGCTACCCTTCTCTCTTTTAATCTGTCTTTTTCTGTTTTTCTTTTTAACGTTTTTTCTCTCTTTCTTGCTGTTGCTGCTCACTGTCAGTTTTTTTCTGATTTGCCCTCTATGTCTTGTTTGTCTGTGTTTGTATGTTTGTCCTTGGTCATACAGCGGAAGGTCTCTCTACTCTATATCATCACTCTTTCTCTTACTCAGTCGGTGTGTGTATGTGTGTGTCTACCTCTTTCTTTTCTGTCTCTCTCTCTCTCGCTCTCTCTCAATCTGTTGTTCTCATGTCCGTCTTTTCTACTCTTATTTCTGTCGCTGTCTCTTTCTCGGGGCGGTCTCGCTTGGCATTGTCTGTCTCTGTCTGTCTATCTTTTTCCCTGTCTGTCTCTGTCTCTCTCTTTTTGTTTGTCTGTCTCTCAATCAGCTTCTTACTCTTCCACTCTGTTTTTTCCCTCTTGCATGTTCTCTCTTTTTTTTTTTTTCCCTCAGTGTTCCTGCGCTCACTCTTTCTATTTGCTTTGCTTTGCTTTGCTTTGCTGTGTGTGTGTGTGTGTGTGTGTGTGTGTGTGTGTGTGTGTGTGTGTGTGTGTGTGTGTGTGTGTGTGTGTGTGTGTGTGTGTGTGTGTGTGTGTGTGTTGTGTGTGTGTGTGTGTGTGGTTTATGTTATGGATATGTCTGATGTCTGAACAGCAGATGAATTCTTTTGTTCTGTAGTCAAATAACTCCACACAGGAAGTGAACGTTTGTCCAACAGGAAAAGTCAGTCACGCTTTAGAGACAGTTTAGCTTGTAACAGCATTCGATTTATTGACGCTTGTTTGATCTTTTTTTTTTTTTTTTGTTTTTTTTGCTGTCACCTCGAACCTCTGGCCTCGTCACACACTGACGCTGTGCGTCTGTAGAGACAGACAGATAAAAACACATTCCTCTTTAGTTAGATACCATTCAGTGATCCGGTTTAACAACTAACTATTAACCAACCAACCACCCCCACCCCCCCACAACAACACACAGTGCGGTAAAAACGAAAGCACTAGACTACAATAGCCTTTAGCTAAAAACAAATATTAATTAAGTGTGTAATCCATCACAACTCCAAATACTTTTTTTATTTACTTTTTAATTCAATAAACATTTAAACAACAAAACTAGAACTTGCAGGTTGTAATAATGACTGAAATCTTTCATAATTTGTTCATAGCCTGAAACCCAAAAGATTTTTTTAGGTCTCCTGTCTAAAGCTCTGCCCATCCAGCTACCAATCCATGTTTAATCACACTGTTATTGATTTCTCAGCTCTGATCTCATGTCTGATTTAAGTCTGATTGCGTGTGTCGGCTCCAAAACGGATGAATGGAAAAACTAATAAAATCTTATATTTATTTCCCCGATTTTAACCCTAGAATTGACGTCAGTTCTTTTAATGTGTCTGTGTAGGTTTAATATCTAATCAATCAGTTTATGAACTATTATTGCTTTCCTAAGCAGGTAGACAGACAGGTGGATAGACAGGTAAATGCACAGACAAGTAGATGAACAAATAGATAGGCAGGTAGATGGACAGTATGACACAGACAGACAGTTAAACAGGCGGCCGAGGGGACGAGTGGACAGGCGGGCCGGGGTGGACAGGGCGGCCGGGTGGACAGGCGGACGGCGGACATTTATAATAAGCGTGTGTGTGTGTGTGTGTGGGTGTGTGTGTGTGTGTGTGTGTGTGTGTGTGTGTGTGTGTGTGTGCAGATTCACCGTGCTCTTCTCCCATGGTAACGCTGTAGATTTGGGGCAGATGAGCAGTTTCTACATTGGTCTGGGGACACGCATCAACTGCAACATCTTCTCCTACGACTACTCAGGCTACGGCGTGAGCACGGGAAAACCGTCCGAGAAGAACCTTTACGCGGACATTGACGCGGCGTGGCAGGCTCTACGCACG
>VCAZ01000223.1:325000-340000 GCA_005784505.1 Bagarius yarrelli
AGGTTTTAAGTAAACCTGGGCAACACCTAGATTAGTTGGTTCAGGTATGTTCGATTAGGGTTGGAGACGAACTCTGCAGGACACCCCGACCCTCTAGGACCGAGTTTGCCCACCCCTGATCTTAGACCTGGGTTGTAGGCGCGCACACCCTACCGCACTTCCAACAAACAAACAAAAAAGACCTCTTCTGCGGCGCCCCCTAGTTATTTGGCAGTCTAGGCCACTGGCACGGTACCGTATGTAAAGTCCTCTGTGGTTCTGTGGATCATCTGCTTCCTGTTTGTTTTCTGGGCCGTGTTTAGTGATGAAGCTCCACATTGGCCTGGACGTGGTGTAATTGAGGGTTTAGGGCCGGATGGCAGCGGCGGCCGCTCCCCTATGGCTACTGATCGCTCCGTTTCCGTTTCTCGCTCTACTTTAACCTCCCGTTTTCAACCCCCAGACCTGATACAACCGCTTATTACCCAACTAAACACAACGTTCTTCTCTGTCTCTTATTTCCCGCTTCTATTTCTCGTCCCTCTGACAGCGGCACTGTTTATTCCGCTGCTTGTCGCATGTTTTTGTCCACAGCTGTTTATTAGTCTTGACGTGGTAGGTAGATGGCAACAGAACCGCAATACAGATGCAACGATTGGTCCGTTTCTGCATTAGCAAACATTCATCCATCTCCTCCTCTACCAGAGGATCGGTATTTGATTACATTTCCTTAATCTTTAATCGTTAACGATCGTTTATGGACTGAATGACTAGAAGAAAGTGTGGTTCTACTACAGTGGCATCTTTTTGGGGATTTTGCGTCTTTGTGTGGTTGCTGTGGGTCAGTTATTCTTATCCCGAGTTACAGGATCCACCAGATGAGGATGAGTTCCGTTTCCAGTCAGTTTTTCTCTCCAGGTTTCTTTCGTTGTCTCCGACTTGCTTATTACAAATAAATATACATTTAATAAAAGTTTCTGTAAAGCTGCGTTGAGATGATGTCCATTGTTAACATTGCAGAACGAGTCAGATCGACCCTCTGCATATGAATTGAATGGGTTCTGGAGGTGAAAGTTGTGATCTTGTGATCTGAATAAATAATGCAGATCGTCTGTTCCAGCCTTTTCCAGCTCTGTAATTCTACTGTTTATAAAAACAATCCAAACATTTAGAAAACACGATTCAGTTCAGTTTTATTTCTTTAGAAAACCCAGCATTACAGAACATAAGAAGGAAAACAAAAGAACCGAAAAATGTTACCCAAAACATCCCTAAAAACATCCAGAATGAGGAAGTCTGGGGCGACTGTGGCAAGAAAAACTCCCTTAGATGGTACACGGAGGAAACCTTGAGAGGAACCAGACTTAAAAGGGAACCTATCCTCATTTGGTTGACACTATACCGTCAAAAGTATAATCCAACTGGGACCCATCAATCTCTGGATACCTCAGGATCCTCGCAGGGTTCTCGCCTCTTCTCACTGAAGGTCTACCAGTGCTGCGACAATCTTTGGATACCTCAGGATCCTCGCAGGGTTCTCGCCTCTTCTCACTGAAGGTCTACCAGTGCTGCTACAATCTTTGGATACCTCAGGATCCTCGCAGGGTTCTCGCCTCTTCTCACTAACGCAAACAAATTTTAAACGGCTTTCAGACATATGCGCAACTTAGCTGACGTTCAGACCGTTTGTATGCTATAAATGCTTCATATTCGAGGCCTACAGAAGTCCATATAAGGAAAAATGAACAGTTTCCGAAAACGTAAAATGAGAACAAAGTGGAATTCCCATGTTAATATTTTATTCTACTACGGACAGTGATGACGCCTGAGTGTCAGTGACCTCTGACCTTTGTTTGGACCTTGTCTCCTCTTTGAGTTGTGTGAGGAAGAAGTCAAACCTCTCGAGTCTCAGTGTCACTACACGTCTCTCAGCGGTGAGTCCTGAAAAAAACCCCAACAGTACTGCTTTTCGTCCACAGGATATCAGACGGGAAATGAGAGTGTGTGTGTGTGTGTGTGTGTGTGTGTGTGTGTGTTTAACACTGACTCCATCAAGCTTTCTGGAACCATCTCTCTCCCACACACACACACACACAGAGTTGGAGGAGGTCCAGCTTTGTTATATCCGAACAGACAAAGCAGCTGTTGTCTTTAAAGTGTCTGATGAACGAGTGAATCTGGTTCGAATGGGATGTCCGGCTTGTTTCTCCTCTGAACTCATCGTCCTCCAGGGTTTAAGGTTTCACTTCCAATATTATCGACCAGATTCCTCAATAATAATAAATCCAGTCTGAAAGCAGAGACTTTAATCGATCAGAAAGACATCAAATCAAGATTTTTACCCGTGTTTAATATCAGACAGAAAAAAATCGACCTAAAGTAGATTTTACTCAAAAAAGACTCGAATCCTCAAACGCACATCCTTTCCTACGGTATAATAACGAAAACGAGCGAGGCGATTAGTACGGCTGAGTATTTATTATATACTGAAGTTTCCGGAGGATCTATTACTCCTGCCCGGATTCTGAAGTACACATACCATGGACACTTTACTATCCCATAATCCCGCTGGAGAGACGACACACTAGATTCCAAATGGCAGAAGGAAATCAGCAACGCGGCGACTTTACAGAAGCTGAAAGTAACTTTAAATATTTCGGGATATAAACATTGTTCTTGTGGTTAAATTTCACTCGTTTATCAGCTTCAATTAAATTCACGCTGCTGTGACGTCGTATGTCACGTGACAATATCTATATATGGCGGCTGTAGTACGTCCTATTTTCTGTCTTACTTCCTGTAGCCATATTATATAAAACAGACTTTATTATCTGTCATAAAGTACAAATTAACTCAACTGTAGTACCAACTTTATTAGCACACAGCTCATTAGCATACAGCTAATTAGCACACAGCTAATTAGCATACATCTCATTAGCATACCGCTCATTAGCACACAGCTCATTAGCACACAGCTCTAGTCATCATTCTAGCAAGAATAAAGGTCCATGGCGTCAATGTGGGCGGGGCATTAAACCTCCCTTTTCTGTCAATCACAGAGACTTGGGAGTTTGTGTGTTTATGTATGTGGAAGATTGGCTAAAAGTGCTTTCCAGATAAAAAGCTCTGGAACATGATTGGCTGTTGATCCTTTCCTCTGAAACGTCATTCGCTTCTAAATCTTTTCTCTGGAGGGTGAATGGATCTTGATTGTTTCTTCTGAAACACGATTGGCTCATAATACATTTTTTTTTAAAACATGATTGGCTCTTCAATTTTTGTCAAAGATTGGCTTTTGATTCTTTCCACTGAAATGTGATTCGCTGCTTATTCTTCATTCTGAAACGTGATTAGTTCTTTTTTCTCTATAAAACGGGATTGTCTCTTGATTTATTTTCTAAAACATAACTGGCTGCTGATCCTTTTCTCTGAATCGTGATTGGCTCCTGATCCTTTTCTCTGGATCGTGATTGGCTCCTGATCCTTTTCTCTGAATCGTGATTGGCTGCTGATCCTTTTCTCTGAATTGTGATTGGCTCCTGATCCTTTTCTCTGAATTGTGATTGGCTCCTGATCTTTTTCTCTGAATCGTGATTAATATTAGTTTTAAATTCAAGTCATAAGCAATAAATCAAATAATAAAAAAAAAATGTGTAATTAACAGAAAGTTCAGGTCACTGTGGTGTGAGAGGAAGAAAACACTTCAGGAAGCTTTGTGATGGGAAAATCTTTATCTTCACCGTACGACTCGTTGTGCTGTTTCTCCACATTCTTTCTCCAGATGTCATCGCTCAAATCAGCGAGCAAAATATTCTCCAAATCCGTGGCCAGTAATGAAACTCTGAATTCTGAATGTGACCTCGGGACACTCAATTAATGTAGGAAAACATTTCCCTCCTGCGCCTCCTCTCCATCGGTAATGAAACACTGAAATGTGATCTTCATCTCTGGCACTGAGTCATAAATCATTAACATATCGCAGCGTGACCCTGGAATTAAACTCCAGTTGGAAATCGGCCTCATGTGGAAATAATTGTACGTTTGTGAGTTTTGGCCACCTCTCAGCGGGGAGAATAATTTACCTGCGTCTCTCCAGAAAAATGATGTTTCTTGTTGTTTTTTGCGCTTTGTGTGTCAGCCGGATTGTTCCGGATCGGGACGGTTCTGCTCGGAGGTAAACTGTGGATTTTTATGTAAAAATCCCACCTGAGCGCTGTTGGATACCGAGTTTTATTTTCCAGTAAAAATCGTGTTGTTAAACAGGACACAGTGAGAGTCTGTGTTACTCTGTGTGTGTGTGTGTGTGTGTGTGTGTGTGTGTGTGTGTGTGTGTGTGTGTGTGTGTGTGTGTTAAAGAATCCCAAGATGACCAACATTGCCTGAAAAAAAAGTTTAAGCCAAACTAATATTTACTTAGTTTTCATCTGTACTACTACTAACATTATAGTAGAGTATAGTGCAGTATGGTATATTATAGTACAGTATACTGCAGTATGGTAGTACTGTATAGCGTAGTATATTATAGTACAGTATAGTATAGTGCGACGTATTATAGTACAGTATAGTGCAGTATGGTATATTATAGTACAGTATAGTACAGTATGGTATATTGTAGTACGGTGTAGTATAGCGTAGTATATTATAATACAGTATAGTATAGTGTGGCGTATTATAGTACAGTATAGTGCAGTGTGGTATAATATAGTACAGTATAGTATAGTATTGTATATTATGGTGCAGTATAGTATGATATGTTATAGTACAGTATAGTATGATATGTTATAGTACAGTATAGTATGGTATATTGTAGTATAGTATTGTGTATTATAGTAGAGTATAGTATGGTTATATTGTTTGTAGAGTATATAGTATGGTATATTATAGTAGAGTATATTATATTATAGTATTGTATATTGTAGTATAGTAGTTGTGTATTCTATAGTATAGTATAGTATGGTATAGTTATAGTTATAGTTAGTATAGTATGGTATATTGTAGTAGAGTATAGTATGGTATATTGTAGTAGAGTATATTATATAATAGTATTGTATATTGTAGTATAGTATTGTGTATTATAGTATAGTATAGTATAGTAGTATGGTATATTGTAGTAGAGTATAGTATGGTATATTGTAGTAGAGTATAGTATGGTATATTATAGTAGAGTATAGTATGGTATATTGTAGTACAGTGTAGTATGGCGTAGTATATTATAGTACAGTATAGTATAGTGTGGCGTATTATAGTACAGTATTAGTGCAGTATGGTATAATATAGTACAGTAGTATAGTATAGTATTGTATGTTTTTGTATATGTATGTATTATGTGCAGTATAGTATGATATGTTATAGTACAGTATAGTATGATATGTTATAGTACAGTATAGTATGGTATATTAATTACAGTACAGTAAAGCATGGTATATTTTAGTATAGTATATTATATTAGTAGTATAGTATTGTATATTTGTAGTATAGTATTGTGTATATAGTAGAGTATAGTATAGTATAGTATGGTATATTGTAGTAGAGTATAGTATGGTATATTATAGTAGAGTATATTATATTATAGTATTGTATGTTGTAGTATAGTATTGTGTATTATAGTATAGTATAGTATGGTATATTGTAGTAGAGTAGTATGGTTTATGATAGTTAGAGTATCGTATTGTAGTAGTAGTATAGTATTATAGTATATGTAGTAGAGTATAGTATGGTATATTGTAGTAGAGTATAGTATGGTATAGTATGGTATGTTTTTGTAGAGTATAGTATGGTATATTTTTGTAGAGTATAGTAATATCTGCTTTAACCTTTTCTTGTGTAGAACATGAACTTGGAAAATCACTTTCACCCACACACACACATACCCGTAAACACAAACACACACACTGGTTTGACACATGCTCGTTATCCAGAACAAAAATGACAGGGTTGCGTTTTACGACTCGCAGACGAGAAACGCAACATAAACTCTGAACCCAGCGAGCGAGGAGCAGGAATGAGATAATGAGATAATGAGATCACTCGGCCTGTTTAAGACTTCATAAAATACAGCAATAAAGATGCTTTCGCTTGTTTACTTGTTGGGGTTTTACTGCTTTCAGAACCCCCTGCATTGTTTAAACACACACACACACACACACACACACACACACACATGTTCATGTAGGGTTGCTTATGTGAGTGTTTTGTCAACAAAAACAGGTCGTATTCCAGTCTATTGATATATGGGTTGTGATATTTGTAAGTTGCTTTGGATAAAGACATTTACCACAAAACTCTGCATGTAAACAACCGAAATCTGACAGTGGAGAAGAAACCATTTTCATAAAAACTGGGGGGGGGTGGGGGGTTGGGGGTTGTTGGGCAGGTGAGAGAAGCCCCGCCTCCAAAACTTCTTGCACCAGTTTCATTCTAAAAGTTAACAGCACTAAAACACCAGATTGGATTATATCACATCTCATGAAAACAGACGACTAGAATCTTCCTGCCTTCATGTTTGTTGTTAATGACGGTGCAGTTTTTTCTGATTTATTATTGATTTTCTGTCAGTTTCAGACTCCTAAATTTATCGTTCTGTAATAATCACAGTGGTTTGGTTGTGTTTTACTATAAATAAAAAGAACAGGAAGATCTGGGTTCGAGCCCCACCACCACCAGCCAGCCACTGTTGGGTCCCTAAGCAAGACCTTTAACCCTTCCTGCTCCAGGGGGCGCCGTATCATAGCTGACCCTGCGCTCCGACCCCCAAAGTCTCTCTGACAAAATAATAACATTTACATTTGTTCCGTTCAGTTCAGATTTTATCATCGGTTCTGCATATCGATCACCGATTCCATCCACACACAGATAATCAGTCCATCTTTATTACTGATGGAACTCTCACACACACACACACACACACACACACACACACACACACACACAGATGCCGTGTGTGATTGATCGTTAATCCTCCAGCTCTGCTGTTTACTCTCGCACCTGTGCACACACTGTTTTCTCGCTCTGCCAGGAAAGGAATAAATGCATAATTACCTGCGCGGAAGCAGAGTCGGCGTTCCTGGAGACGTGTGTGTGTGTGTGTGTGTGTGTGTGTGTGTGTTGATCCGATTTCTACATGTGCTCATGATTAGAAGTGTGTAAGGTTTGTTGTGGTAAACAAACCCGGGGAAAGTGGAATTCGTAACTAAGCGTCGCATCACCTGCGTCTCACCAGCGCGTCTCTGTTTCACTAATCTACACGTCCAAAGTTCAAAATAGAAAATAACAACATATAAAAACACCCCAAACTCAGCAACCGAACTCATTTATCACTTATTACATGTCAAAGAGAATTCTCTATCTATAATTACATTAAAAATGAATGTTACATTTCATCCCAGTTCCTCATCTATCGCTTTCTGCAGTACAGCTGGAACAATATTAAAGGGACAGTAAGTAACTTTGAAACGTGTTATTTTTCCATTGGGTTTAACGATATCATTGTAAAGTTTTCATCTTCTTGTTCTTGTTTGATGTTTTTCTCGTTTCATGTTTATTATTTATTGTTTCATGTCTGGGCTAGCCATGCTAGCTAGCTATGCTAGCCTAGGCAGTTTGTTTAGTTTACTTCCTTTTTGGTCCTCATGTCTGGGCTAGCCATGCTAAATAGCTAAGCTAACATTTTGTTAAATGTTCCTGTTCTGTCAAGTTAAGTTTATTTCCGTTTTTCTTTTCGACACAGTATTTATAATGCTGATTATCGATTACAGATAGATGAACTGAAATGTTTAATCAAATCAGTTGCAGTAAGACAGACAGACAGACAAACAGACAGACAGACAGACGAGGGTGTTAAAAAATACACACCGCTGCTAAAGCCTTTCACAAGGAAGCATTGTGTTACGGAATGAAAGAAGGAACCCGATTAAAATCCCAAACACTGGAACTGATGACATCAGTGGGCGGAGCTTCCACTTCAGGCCGCAGTTTAAATAGCGCTAGATTAATCCGCCGTCAGGGTTCAGCTACTTTAACGAGAATTGAATGAGTCTCAGTGGTTAATGTGTTGGACTGATCAGAAGATCGTGGTTTCAATTCCTAGCATCAACAAGTTACTGCTGTTGGGCCCTTAAACGAGGCCCCTAACCCTCCAGATCGGCTGTTTACTCTCCAACCTGTGCATGCAGTGTTTTCTAGCTTGGCCAGGAAAGGAACAAATGCATAATTATCGGTGCATTCTTCAAAGCTGAGGCAGAGCTGACGTGTGTGTGTGTGTGTGTGTGTGTGTTGATCCGATTCGTGCATGTGCTTATGATTAGAAGTGTGTAAGGTTTGATGTCGTAACCAGAGCTCCTGCTCTATATGAGTGTGTCTCTTATTATTTGCTGCCATTGTTGGGCCCCTGAGTAAGGCCCTTAACCCTTTCCTGTGTCATTTTACACGATTTGATTGGTCATCGTCCGGGCTGTGAGCTCATACCTAGAAGCGTTTTTACTGGCTGTGCCTTTAACAGAAGCGTCCCCGTCCCCTCGCTGCAGAGAGACAGCGGAGTGTCTTTTCAAACGCAGCCTCATGAGTCTGTAGGATGAAACGACAGAAAGACAGCAAAACGCCGGGCGGTGTTTATTTATTTGATGTCGGTTCCTCGTCTTTTTCTCCCGCGAGAACTCGACTCCGGATCAAACGGAGGAGACGAAGGAAGCGTGTGCTTTGAGACAAAGTCAGCGGTAAACTTTTCTTTGGCCTAATTTAGTACTTTATCTTAAAAAGAACTTCACACTAAGTGACTGTAAGGAAAGAGACAGATAGAGAGAGAGAGAGAGAGAGAGAGAGAGAGAGAGAGAGAGAGAGAGAGAGAAATAAGAAAAAAAAAGGGATAGAGAGAAATAAGTGAGAGGGAGAGAGATAGAGAGAGAGAAATAAGAAAAAAAGGGATAGAGAGAAATAAAAGAGGGAGATAGAGAGAACGGAGAAAGAGAAAGAGAGAGAGAAAGACAGAGAGAGAGGGAAATGAGAAAAAAAGAGCGATAGAGAGAAAGAGAGCGAAACAGAGAGATAGAGAGAAGGGAGAGAGAGAACAGAGAGAGAGAAATAAGAGGAAAAAAGAGCGATAGAAACAGAGAGAGAGGGAGAGAGAGAACGGAGAGAGAGCAAGAGTAAGACAGAGCAAGAGAAAGAGAGAGAGAGAGAAAGAGAAAGAGCGAGAGAGGAGGGGAGAATTAGGAGTGGTACAGAACTCATTTTAACATTTAATTTGCTTCTCCTGAACTTTACACCGGAACACCTGTAGCTGTTGAGGGTTGAGGGCCCTGCACAGGGGCCCCAGCAGTGTCAGACTGCTGTATGGACACACTGACTATATGTTGTTGTATGAATCAATCTTTCCTCCTCCTTTTTATTTTCTATTGTTATAAATAAAATATTAAATTTATTTATATATCATTATATTTAATTTATAGATCTTCATTTCGATTTTAGGAAAGTTTTTGCTTCACACACACAAACACACACACACACACACACATACACACACAGTGCTGTGTGTTAGCACTGGCGATACGATACATATCACAATATCAATATCGCGATAGTTATCAATATTTTCACACAGCCCTACACACACACACACACACACACACATTGTCCTCATCCCTTTTTCAACACAGAATCTATTGTTTCCTTTTGTTGGTTTAACATCAGACAGGGATCACAGACTGGGATTTTCCACAGGTGTGTGTGTGTGTGTGTGTGTGTGTGTGTGTGTGTGTGTGTAACAATCTGACTCATCTTTACATGTCACCCTGAGGTGATGTTCATTAGGATGATTTAACTTTACACTGTGTTTTGTTCTGTTGTAATCTGAACCGTTACAGCACCTTTAGCTAACCCTGTGATCTCACACACACACACACACACACACACACACACACCTGCATGTCCTTGCGGTTTCTAACACCTCATCCACTGCTGCAGGCTTTTACCAGGTCGCTCGGGCAGATATGACAAATCCGCAGCATTTAAGCGAATAAAAGTAATCAGTGGTTCTGAATCCTGAATCCTGAATCATTCATTAACTCATTCGTTTGGGTGGAACAGTTTCCACCAGGATACCCAGACTAATCCGGCTCTTTTACTAAAAACACACCACTACACACCCCTGTGGAATGAAGTGTGTTCATTTAAAGGAACTCGATCACACACATTCATTAAAAACGACTGATTCGTGAATCGACTCGAGCCTAATTTGTTGATTCGATTCAATTTGTAAAATTAAAAGCTTCATCACAATTTTTCCCAACAAATTCTAATTTATCAGAATCCAGAACTCAACCGCACCGCAGGATTTCTGTATATTATGGGATGTTTTATTGTGATGTCAATGTAGATGTGGTTATTTGTCACAGATATGATTCAGTGCCCCTTGGAGCAGGAAGGGTTAAGGATGTTGCTCAGGGGCCCAGCGGTGGCTGGCTGGCGCTGGTGGGGCTTGAGCCCAGATCTTCCTGGTCTTCAGATCAACAACTCAAAGCCTTAACCATTTGAGCCACCACTAAAGCCCCCCCCCCCACACCCCTCCAAAGATGTGGCAGAGGTTCAGGATGAAAAGCTTAAACAGGATAAACATCTCGAGTGTAAATAATCAATCCGATGAGTTCAATCCTCCTTCACTAATGACTCCATCACTGTCATGCATACGTAAGCGAAGGTTTTGGAAACAACAGTGAAGATTTTCCCTCAGTTCCCGAAAAATTCATCAGCGTTGAGTTAATTGTAACTGTTCAGGTGTAAAAGTGAAGCCATTAAGAGTCGAATTAACTCCAGGGATTTAAAGGAGTCGAGATGGTATTCACCCCCACCACCACCACCACCACACACACACACACACACACACACACGCACACACACATAAGAGTCACCAGAGGTAATTTACGGAGAAAATTAATTCTGCTCCGTTCAGCAGGGTTTATTGTCTTCCACTTTTGGGCAAAGAGACAAAAAGAAAAAAAAATCCGACCAAAACAAAAGGAAAAAAAACCCATTGGATTGTGAGAAAATGTTCTTCTGGAAAACCATCAAACCATCAAACCAGCATTATCAGACGTGTACCATAAAGATTAGCTGAGCTCAGTCCGGGATCTGGTGTGTAAAGTGTTGCCAGATCTTTTAAATTAGCTTCAACTGGGAAAGATGTGTTTGAGAACTTTATTGGTCGAATATTTGCCAACCTTGCGGTTCAGTGTGTCTGGAATCGATTGTGACACATTCACTTCTTATAGCACTTCCTGTTAAAGGCAGAACTACGACGATTGCACATTCGGGGTTATTTTAGGGTCGTGCCATTACAACAAAATGTTAGATACCAGAATATAACGGAAATTACAAGACGTAATCCAGATTTATTACAGGTTGCAAAAATAATAAAAACCAACCTAAAACTGGAGCCACTGTTCGTAACGCAGGTCTGTGCCGGCGGAACGTTTCATAATGTTATAAATTATTTTATTCTATTAAAAATCCCATGTTTCCCAGTTTTATTGTGGAGATTTAATAATGATGTTTCGTGTATTTATTTTCTCCTTATGTTAGTTTGGCTTAAGGTGTTCCAGAGTGAGAGTACCACCAAATTACAACTGCTGGGCCCCTGAGTAAGGCCCCTAACCCCAGAATGCTCGGCTGTATAACAGAGATAAATGTAAGTCACTCTGGATAAGAACGTCTACCAAACGCTGTCAGTGTTAATGCAGATCATTATTTAGTTCTGATCTGATTGTACAGATAAAAGGGAAAGTGGTAGTGCAGTGGTTAAGATGTTGGACTACCAACCCAAAGATTGTGGGTTCGAATCCTGGCTCCCCCAAGCTACCACTGTGGGCCCCTAAGCAAGGCCCTGAACCCTTAATTGCTCGGTTGTATAACAGAGATAAATGTAAGTGGCTCTGGATAAGAACGTCCACCGAATGCTGTTAATGGAGATCATTAATTAGTTCTGATTGTACAGATAAAAGGGCAAGTGGTGGCTCATAGTCAATGTGTTGGACTACCAACCCCGAAGATTGTGAGTTCAATTCCCAGCTCCACCAAGCTCCCACAGTTGGGCCCCTGAGCAAGGCTTAATTGCTGAGTTGTATAACAGAGATAAAGGTCAGTCGCTCTGGATAAGGACGTCCACCGAATGCTGTGACTGTAGGTGATTATTCAGTTCTGATAGTACAGATAAATGAGCATTCGCTTTCTAGAGATTTATAGAATAATAAAGGACGACAGACGAGACAAACAGTCGTTTTTCTTTGCGTTGAACAATAAATTAATATAAATTAATCACTCGTTTACTTTTGGTCACATTTCCTGTTTTTCATCCTTTTACTCATTTTGTTGTCTGTGTGATTTTCTGGCCGGTTGGCGTGCGGTATCACCTGATCTTCTCCATGGAACGTTAGGATGAATGTGACGTTCTGTTAATGGAGAATCTGACAAATAATGAATCTACCTCAATAACTAAAGGGGGATTTTAGTTTAAAAGGCAACCCTTATTATCAAATACAGATATAACAGGAGTAAAACATCGATTTAAAATTCATTCATTCATTTATCTTCTATAGCCGCTTATTCTTTAATTCAGGCTCACAGGGATCTGCTGGAGTCCCAGCTGTCTCTAAAAGGGAGAAAGACAGGAGGGGGACACCCTGGACAGGTCACCAGTCCATCACAGGACCACACTCACACTCACACACACACACACATACTCTCACACTCACTCCTATGGGCAATTTAGAATCACCAATTAATCTAACATACATGTTTTTGGACTGTGGGAGGAAACCGGAGAACCCGGAGTAAACCCACACAAGCACAGGGAGAACATGCAAAGTCCACACAGAAAGACCCCTGCCCAGGAATCGAACCCTGGACCTTCTTGCTGTGAGGCAACAGTGCTGACCACCAAGCCACCGTTCTTAAAATGAAATTTTGAAATATGTCTCTGGAACTGTTCAGAGGACCGGACGGGGAACCGTATCTGGCCAATAAGATGGCGGCATCATAAAAAACTCAGTCACTGTGTCACTGTGAGAGTGACTGGGAATCAAACCCTGATCTTCCAATTAGCGGTCCACCACTTTACCCACTGAACTACCACTTTCTCCATAAGCTTAAATGTTCACAGCTCGGGGTTGTTGATTAGACGCTCAGAGGCTCAAGCTCAATCACTGCTAATCTGATACTGTTGGGCCCTTAAGCAAGGCCCTTAACCCTCTCTACCCTGTATCATAACTGACCCTGTGATCTGACCCCTACCTCCAGGGCTGGGGTATGTTAGGAGAGGAATTCCACTGCGCGGTAATGCAAACCTGATTAGAAGGTTGTAAGTTTATGTCCCAGGACTACCAAACTACCACTAATGGACCCCTTAACTCTTACTTGCTTAGTCATTCTGAATAAGAGTCACATGACTGCCCACCAATCCAAAGGGGGAAGTTAGGGGATAAAATGCATTATGAAAAGTGAATATTTTATTTTTTTTATATATTTTTTAACATTTTCTTGATGAAATCTAAATTTTGGAAGAACATAAATGTAATAAAATATAATATAAACTCAGATCTCTTTCGGTTTCTACTCACTAAACTCTTCTTTATAAAGAAACCTTTCATTAAATCATATCTGTGGTATCTGGCAACCTTGTGTAAACGCGCGCGCACACACACACACACACACACACGCAACCTGGCAACCCGGGATGGTTTTAAAGCGGCGCTGCTGCTGCTGCGGGAGTCAGAGACGCGGAGCGCCACATGCAGAACACTAGCGCGCGGGGAAGAGTGTGTGTGCACGCGTGTTACTGAGTGTGTGTGTGTGTGTGTGTTACTCCTGGGACAGGTGCTGCTGCTGCTGCTGCTGCTGTGAGTGTGTTTTTGTGTTTTGTGCGCGTCAGTTGTTTCGAGCGGCATGGCACGGCGGGAGCGCGCGCCAATCGACATGTCCTTGGACAGGTGCGCGAGACAAGAGAAGCTTTGACTTTTTTCCCCTTCCACGCGCTCGAATCCCTCTTTTTTTCACTCATTGGTCAGTGTGTGGATTTTATTCTGCCCGGAGCGCTACGGAGGACCCGGTAAGTGCGCGCGTGCTTACTCGATCTTTTTGGTTGGGGGTGTGGAAGTGGGTTCGAATCCCGGCCGTGTAACGGCGCGCGCGTGCGTTGATTCTGCAGGAAAGCTAGTTTTTGCGATAAGGTCCCGTTCAGTGCTTTGCACGTGAACAGCGTGACAGAATTCAGCACTGATTAAATGAATCAAGAGTCGGTTCAGTGTCGGTTCTTTAAGGTGTTTATTTAACGTGATATTAATTCCGTGTTTTTCTAATGATTCAGGAAACATTTTCACAACATTTACTAACGTTCCATAAAAAGTTCTCTAAATGTTCGGATCAAACGTTCTTAATCTGATGTTTCTGGAACGTTTATATAACGTTATAAATCGTTTATATACAGCGCGTTCCTGTAATGTTAAGAGAAAATGTGTGTATTCAGTACCCGGGTGTGTATGTTCAGTACTGGAGTGTGTGTATTCAGTATGAGTGTGTATGTTCAGTAGTGGAGTGTGTGTATTCAGCACTTCAGTACTGAATACACCCGAGTGTGTGTATTCAGTACTGGAAGGTGTGTATTCAGTACTTGAGTATGTGTATTCAGTACTTGAAGTGAGTGTATTTTTTTTTAGTATTTGAGTGTATGTATTCAGTACTAGAGTGTGTGTATTCAGTACTTGAGTGTGTGTATTCAGTACTGGAGTGTGTGTATTCAGTACTTGAGTGTGTGTATTCAGTACTGGACTGTGTGTATTCAGTACTTACGTGAGTGTATTTCAGTACTAGAGTGTATGTATTCAGTACTAGAGTGTGTGTATTCAGTACTATGAGTGTGGTGTATTCAGTACTGGAGTGTGTGTATTCAGTGGTGTTATTCAGTACTGGAGTGTGTGTATTCAGTACTGGACTGTGTGTATTCACACAGTCATTCTACACAGTGTAAATTTATTAACA
>VCAZ01000223.1:345000-355000 GCA_005784505.1 Bagarius yarrelli
ATAGGATTTCCTCCTTTTCCGTCCTTTAGGGAAAACCCACTTGTTCTCTGATCACTCTTCCACCTGAAGGTAATCCCCACGGAGTCGGTTCCGCTTACATCACTCTGCGTTAGCGTGGAGCTAAGTGGGCTGAGATGATGGGTTGCACATGTGAAGAGGGAAGCGATAAATGTGTAACATGGCAGACTCAATCTGAAACGGCGTTTGCTACCTTTCCAGATGATTGTCACATCTGGAAATCGAAACGGAGAACTGCAGGGTATCATGGAGGAGTTCAGCTCGAGTTCTGTTTGTGGAGAGCACATTTACTCGCTG
Source organism: Bagarius yarrelli (assembly GCA_005784505.1). Classification (NCBI taxonomy): domain Eukaryota; kingdom Metazoa; phylum Chordata; class Actinopteri; order Siluriformes; family Sisoridae; genus Bagarius; species Bagarius yarrelli. The sequence goes on from VCAZ01000223.1 coordinate 345,316, forward strand.
AGGAAGTGTGAGTTGGATTTGTGAAGCATAAAAAGTCTGATGGTTTAGTAGAATGAGTCTGATTAGTGAGGTTGCGGCAGCCTGATTGGTGAGGTTAAGAGAGTCTGATTGTTGAGATTGATGGAGTCTGATTGGTGAAATTAGGGAAGTTTGATTAGTGAGGTTGATGGAGTCTGATTGGTGAAATTAGGGAAGTTTGATTAGTGAGGTTGATGGAGTCTGAATTGTGAGGTTAGGGAAGTCTAAATTGTGAGGTTGATGGAGTCTGATGGGTGAGGTTAAGAGAGTCTGATTAGTGAGGTTGATGGAGTCTAATTAGTGAGGTTATATGAGTCTGATTGGTGATGTTAAATGAGTCTAATTGGTAATGTTGAAGGAGTCTGATTGTGAGGTTGAGGTAGTCGGATTGGTGATGTTAAATGGTAGAGAGATGTTAATTGGTTGAGAGAGTCTAATTGGGAAGGTTAAGAGAGTCTGGTAGGTGAGGTTAAAGGAATCTGATTAGTAAGGTTCAAGGAATCTGGTTGGTGAGGGTTGGGGAATCTGATTGGTGATAGTGAGGGAGTCTGATTGGTGAGGGTGAGGAGTCTGATTGGTGAGGGTGGGGGAATCTGATTGGTGATAATGAGGGAATCTGATTGGTGAGGGTGGGGGAGTCTGATTGGTGAAGGTGAGAAAATCTGAGTGGTGATACTGAGGGAATTTTGATTGGGGTGATAGTGAGGGAATCTGATTGGTGAGGGTAAGGGAATCTGAGTGGTGATACTGAGGGAATCTGATTGGTGAAGGTGGGGGGGAAATCTGATTGGTGAGAGTGAGGGAATCTGATTGGTGAGGGTAAGGGAATCTGAGTGGTGATACTGAGGGAATCTGATTGGTGAAGGTGGGGGAAATCTGATTGGTGAGATTGAGGGAATCTGATTGGTGAGGGTAAGGGAATCTGAGTGGTGATACTGAGGGAATCTGATTGATTGTGAAGGTGGGGGAAATCTCATTGGTGAGATTGAGATTGAGGGAATCTGATTGGTGATAGTGAGGGAATCTGAATGGTGAGGGTGGGGGAAATCTGATTGGTGAGGGTGGGGGAGTCTGAATGGTGAGGGTGGGGGAAATCTGATTGGTGAGGGTGGGGGAGTCTGATGGGTGAGGGTGGGGTAGTTGGTGAGGTTGGTGATTGAGGGTGGGGGAGCTGATTGGTGAGGTGGGGGAATCTGATTGGTGGGGGTTGGGGGAGTTCTGATTGGTGGGGGTGGGGGAGTCTGATTGGTGAGGGTGGGGGAGTCTGATTGGGTCTAAAAAAAGAGTCCAATTGGAAGTGAGTTTTAATGACCTGTAGTTAAAAACTGCTTGTGTTGTCTCTATTAAAACGGATGATGAACAGTATGTGTGTATGTTTGTTGTGTTGTGTGTGTGTGTGTGTGTGTGTGTGTGTTGTGTGTGTGGTTTGTGTGTGTGTGTTTGTGTGTGTGTGTGTGAGGGAGAGCTTTGACAAGCTAACAATGGCGTTACAGGAAGCACTTAAAATGTGACTGAATAGGAGTCCATGTCTTTGGCTTGGATACCAGTGTAAATGAAAAAGTGTGTGTGTGTTTGGGTGTGTGTTTGTGTGTGTGGTGGGTGTGTGTGTTGTGGGTGGGTGGTGTGTGTGTGTGATTGAAATGGATGGTAAAAAAACAGTAAATGAATGAAACTTACTCTGGTGTAAATAAAGAGAGGTGTGTGTGTGTGTGTGTGTGTGTGTTTGTGACATGGATGGGAAAAAACGGTAAACGAATGAAACTCAACTCGTGTGTAAATAAAGAGAGATTTGTGTGGGGGTGTGTGTGTGTGAAAGTGTGTGTGTGTGTGTGTGTGTGTGTGTGGGTGGATGCGTGTGTTTATTAATAAGGAGACACTTATTAGGATTTAAAGAACGTCTACTGTAATAAATACTTTGCTGTAGATTCAGACCCTTCTTTCTTCTTCTTCTTTCCTTCTTTCTTTCCTTTCTTTCCTTATTTCCTTTCCTTCTTTCTTTCCTTTTTCCTTCTTTCTTTCCTTTTTCTTCCTTTCTTCTTCTTTTTCTTTCCTTTTCTTTCCTTTCTTCTTCCTTCTTTCTTTCCTTCTTTCTTTCCTTCTTTCTTTCCTTTCTTTCCTTCTTTCTTTCCTTCTTTCCTTCCTTCTTTCTTCTTCCTTTTCTTTCCTTTTCTTTTCTTCTTTCTTTCCTTTTTTTCCTTCCTTCTTTTCCTTCTTTCTTTCCTTCTTTCTTTCCTCTTTCTTCTTCTTTTTCCTTCCTTTCCTTCCTTTTTCTTTCCTTCTTTCTTTCCTTCTTTTCTTTCCTTGTTTCTTTCTTCTCTTCTTTCCTTTCTTCTTCCTTTCCTTCTTTCCTTTTTTTCTTCTTTCTTCCTTTCTTTCTTTCTTTTCTTCTTTTTCCTTTTCTTTTTTTCCTTCTTTCTTTCTTTTTTTCTTTTTTTCTTTCCTTTCCTTCTTTCCTTCTTTCCTTTTTTCTTTCCCCTTTCTTTCTTTCTTTTCTTCTTTTTCCTTTTTTTCTTTTTCCTTTTTCTTCTTTCTTTCTTTCCTTTTTTTCCTTTTTTTCTTTTCCTTTTTCCCTTCTTTCTTTCTTCTTTCTTTCATTCTTCTTCTTCTTCTTTCCTTCTTCTTTCCTTTTTTTCTTTTTCCTTTCTCTTCCTTCTTTCTTTCTTTCTTTCTTCCTTTTTTTCTTTCTTCCATTCTTTCTTTCCTTTTTTTCTTTCTTTCCTTCTTTCTTTCCTTCTTTTTTTTCCTTCTTTCTTTCCTTCTTTTCTTCTGTCTTCTTTCTTTCTTTCTTCTTCTTCTTTCTTTCCTTTTCTTCCTTCTTCTTCTTTCTTTCCTTTTTTCTTCTTTTCTTTTTTCCTTCTTTTTTTCTTCTTTCTTTCTTTCCCTTTTTTTTTCCTTCTTTTTTCTTCTTCCTTGTTTTCTTTCCTTTTTTTTCTTTTTTTCTTTTTTTCTTTTTTCCTTTTTTGTGTGGTATATGTTAAGTAATTGTGTTAACATGGGGGAGATAATTATAAGCTTTTACATAACACTGTCACTCAAGTAAGGACTAAAGGCCAACAGACCTGATGCCACGCAAACACACACAAACACACACCACACACACACACACGCACACACACAGAAAAAACCACACACACATAGAAAAAGCGTTTATTTCACACTGTGAAGCTGATGGATGATCTGCCCGTGACACATGCTCTCTCCAAGTGTGTGCCTACACACAACACACACACACACACACACACACCTTTAACCGGTCACACACACTCGTCAGTCTCTGATGGTTATTTTGGCTGCTTTTTCTGCACAGCTGCTTCAAGACATCGTCCCGGAGAGAGAGGGAGCGAGAGAATGAGAACGAGGGAGTAAGTAAAAGAGAGAGATACAAGCCGTGGGTGGAATGTGTGGTGTGTGTGTGTGTGTGTGTGTGTGTTCTGACTTTTCCCTTTCCACCTCTACTGACAGAAACGTCCTGGAATCTGAGCCAAAGATATAAATTCTAACAGATGAAAAAAAGAAAGAAAGAGAAAAAAAGATTTTCTCAAGAAAGAAAGAAAGACAGAGGAGACGGAAAGGACAGACAAGAAAGACAGAGAGAGAGACAGGGAGAAAAGACAGAAAGAAAGAGGAGAGAGACAGAAAGAAAGAGAGAAAGAGTCCTCTGAATGCCACAGGTAATTAACAGTGTATGTTACTCTCTTAGCTCACAGCAGTGCAGCCATGCAAGCGAGAGAAAGAGTGAAAGAGAGGAGAGCGAGAGAAAGACAGGGACAGGGAGAGAGAGCGATTGAGAGAGAAGAGAGAGGGAGAGTGAGTGAGAGTGAAAGAGAGAGAGCGAGAAAGACAGGGACAGGGAGAGAGAGCGATTGAGAGATGAAGCGAGAGGAGAGAGAGGGAGAGTGAGTGAGAGTGAAAGAGAGAGAGCGAGAAAGACAGGGACAGGGAGAGAGAGAGAGCGATGAGGAGAAAGAGAGAGGGAGAGTGAGTGAGAGTGAAAGAGAGAGAGCGAGAAAGACAGGGACAGGGAGAGAGAGCGATTGAGACGAGAAAGAGAGAGGGAGAGTGAGTGAGAGTGAAGAGAGAGAGCGAGGAAAAGACAGGGACAGGGAGAGAGAGCGATTGAGAGAAAGAGAGAGGGAGAAGTGCGTGAGAGAGTGAAAGAGAGAGAGAGCGAGAGGAAGAGAGAGAGAGAACTGTGAGAATATTTCTTGTATGTATTGTGTCTCATTTTTTCCCACTAGCTGTTTTTCTATATTTTATTTCTATTTATCAGTTTGTCTGTCTGTCTGTGTTTATTCATCTGTCTGTCTATTTACTGATCTGAATAGACCAACAGTCTGATCTGTCTGTCTGTCTGTTTATTCATCTGTCTGTTCTGTATCTGACCATCTGCCTGTTTTTCCGTCTGTCTGTCTATAGAGCTTTTTATGTCTGTCTGTCTGTATGTTCTTTATTCATCTGTCTGTTTTTTGAATCTGTTTGTCTGCATTTACACTTACATTTCTGCCGTTTAGCGGACGTTTTTATCCAGAGCGACTCACGTTTATCTCTTTTATATAAACTGAGCGATTGGGGTTAAGGGCCTCACTCAGGGGCCCAACGGTGGTAACTTAGTGCTGCTGTGAATTTAACCCACAGTCTTCTGGTCAGTCCAACACCTTAACCACTAAACTATCACTTTCTCACTTTCTGTCTGTTTAATCGTCTGTCTGTCTGTCTGTCTGTCTGTTTATTTATCTGTCTATCTATCATGTGTGTTTTAATGCACTATCTTGCTTTTTGTTCATATCAGGATTTAATACAGAACGAAGACAGGACATAAGTTACATGAGGTGTGTGTGTGGGGTGTGTGTGTGTGGTGTGTGTGGTTGTGCGGGGGGTGTGTGTGTGTGTGTGTGTGTGTGTGTGTGTGTGTGTGTCTTCATGTGTAATAAAGCGAGAAGATTCAGAGGCCATCTGGTGGCAACAGGTCTGGTGTCAGTGGGTGGTTGTTACTCTGTGGTGTGAAACGACCACACACACACACACCACACACACACACTTCCTCTTCTTTCCTCCACTGCGTTAAGACTCCATGTCTATAAATATTCTGGCTCAGAGAAAAGTCAGAATCATGTTTGGTGTGTGTGTGTGTGTGTGTTGTGTGTTGTGAGGAGAGAGAGAGTGTGTGTGTGAGAGAGAGAGAGAGGAGAGCGTGATAATAAAGAGAAAAAAGAGAGAAAGGAAAAAAGGGTGTATTTCTCTTTCCGATACACACAGATTATAAATATTCATACCCGCTTCCCATGACTTGTTTTTAATATGTTGTTTTTACTGTAGCAAACATAAAGAGACGGCAAAGAGACCACACACACACACACACACCTACACACACCTACACACACACACACCCACACCCCCCCTACACACACACACACACACCTAACACCCACACCCACACCACCTATACACCCCCACCCCCACACACACACCACACACCCCACACATACCACACACATACCCACACACACCACCCCCCACACACCTTACCCCACACCCACACACCCCACACACACACTACACACACACACACACAACACCCTACACACACACAACCTACACACCTATACACCCCACACACACACACCTATACACCTACACACACACACACACACCACCTATACACCCCACACATACACACACCCACACACATACACACACAACACACTACACACACACCATACACCCACACACACACACACCACACCCACAACCACATACACACACATACACACACACCCACACCACACACACTTTACCACCTATACCACACACACACACACACACACACACACCACACACACACACACACACACACACACCATACACATACATACCCACACACACAACACACACACACACACAAACAAATACCACACACACACACACACACACACCTACACACACACACACACACACACACACACACACACACACATACCCACACACACTACACACACACAAACATACACACAACACATACACCCCACACACACAGTACACACACACACACACACACACACACACACACACACACACACTCTCTCTCTCTCTCTCTCTCTCTAAGTGTTTGTTTATCCCTTGTCTAAAGTTAAACCTTTAACTTATCATTCTTTCGCTGTTTTATTTCACCTGCTGCCGTCGCCACGGAAACACGACACGTACAACAAAAACAGTCTCGTGTGTGTGTGTGTGTGTGTGTGTGTGTGTGTGTGTGTGTGTGTGTGTGTGTGTGTGTCTGCAATGATTTTTATAAGAATCCGAATCGTAATGAAGTTACGCTGTTAATGATGATATGGTAAAGAGCGGGATATTGTGTGTGTATGTGTGTGTGTGTGTATGTGTGTGTGTGTGCATGTGTGTGTGTGTGTGTGTTGTTTTGCAGCAGTTAAGCTGCAGGGTGAGTCACTTAAGTACATACTAAGTACTGATAAACTGCTGAAGCTTTTTATACGCAGATTATTTTGGTAGTGTGTAAAAACATTCCTGGGAGCTGATTCACTGCCAGCCGACCCCCCCCCCCCCCCCATTTCCCAGCTGAGGATTGGCTGTGATCTTTGAGTGGGAGGGGCTTACTCACTTTCTAAGTCTCACACCTGTCAATCACAGTGATGTCATCACGTGAGCTTGCGTATCGTTGGACATTTTATTCTATTAGTAATAATTAAACAGTGGCCACGCCCCTAAACCCCTCCCCCTTTAGCCCTGCCCCCAACACTTAAATCAGCTATACATTTTTACTATAGATGTGAGTTGTGTGTGAGAAAGAAGTGTGTCGGGTGTGTGTGCTGGTGATGTGTTTTTCGTTGTGTGTGTGTGTGTGTGTGTGTTGTGTGTGTGTGTGTGTGTGTGTGTGTGTGTTATGTTGTGATATAAATAGTCCTGAAGAAGATGTTGAATTATTTATGATTCATATGGAAACGGTTACATTATGAAGATGCAATAAAACAACATTAGACTGTCTGTCTGTCTGTCTGTCTCTCACTGTCTGCTTTACTTTTACCATTTATCTGTCTTTTTGTCTGTCTTTCTCTTAATGTCTGTCTTTCAATTCTGTCAGTCAGTGAGACTAATTTATTAGAGAATAATAAATGAAGTGAGACATACAGAAGTAATAAACCAGCTACTAGAGACAGAGAGAAAGAAACAGATAGACAGACAGACAGACAGACAGACAGACTGAGAGGGAGAGGAAGAGAGAGACAGAAAGAGAGAGACGAAGAGAGAGACCGACAGAAAGAAATGGATAGAGAGAGAGAAATGGAGAGGAAGATGTGTGTGTGCGTGTGTGTGTGTTTGTCCATTCAGTATAGCGTGTCCTCCACTCTGAGGGAAAGAATGATGTGGTCAGTTTTCCGGAATGAATTTCGTGAGCTCAGTGCAGCGGCTTCAGAAAACCTGTCTGTCTACACGCGCATGTCACATGCTCATCAGCGCTGGATCGGTTAATGCTGTGTGTGTGTGAGTGTGTGTGTGTGTGTGGTGTGTGTGTGTGTGTGTGTGTTTTACAAGCCGATGGTCTGGTCTGGGATTTTGGAAATCAATATGTAAATATATAGAGTAAGTGCTGTGCAAGAGAGAGAGAGAGAGAGAGAGAGAGAGAGTGTGTGTGTGTGTGTGTGTGTGTGTGTATGCTGTGGTCAAGTCTATTTTCCTAGTAGATTAAAATCAGCAGCTCCTGTGAAAAGACATATGTATGTGTGTGTGTGTGTGTGTGTGTGTGTGTGTGTGTGTGACAGAGTGTTAAGAGACTTGATGGGGACTTTAATGTGAAGCTTCAGCCTGAAACTCTTCTCATATGTTAATAATAAAATGAAGAGGAGTTTGTGAGTGTGTGTCACGTTAGTCACACTTGTTGTTTTTTGTTATTATTGTTGTTATTTAAAAGCTTAGAAGATCATGGGTTTAATTCCCACCACCACCAAGTTGCCACTGCTGGGCCCCTGAACAAGGCCCCTAATTATCACCTGCTTACACTTACGCATTTTTAATGCAAAATGAACTGTTACAGAGAACGTCCCAGAATGCAATGCGACACCAGAGAGTGGAATCAGAGCTTTATACAGTGGTTGGTGGTGCATTTGGTAGCTGGACCTTCAGTGCGGATTTACCCCGACTGGGGTACAATAACAACGAGTACGAAACTCACAGCACAGTGAAAGCAGGAGGTTCTGGAATCTTGTCGTTTTGTCATTTTTAAATATTGTTGGAGTTTTTTTTTCTTCCTCTGTTTTCACTCTTTCTCTCACTTTATGAACTCTCGATGTGTTATAAACACTCGTGTCGAGTCTCGGCGCCGAAATCGTAGCTGTTCCGTTTAAGCGTTTAAAGAATGTGGCAGTTTGTTATCTCAGAGAGAGAAAAAAAAACAAAAAGCGTCTCGCTGATGGAAGACTCGCAGAGGGGATAAAAAAGAATGAACCGTTTTCCCCCGGCGGTCCCCCTGGGAGCCCGTGCTGAGTTAAAGAGGGGGTAAATGCTAAAGCTCTCCTGAGCGTTGTTGTTAACCGGCTAGTTACTGCAAGCGATGACTGATGGACGCCCGAACGGCGAGCGGTGTCTCTGGAGGACACGCCGTTACATCAGAGGAGCACCTGGAGGTTAAAGGGTTAAAACAACACCATGGTGGAGGACACCATGAAGGAGCTAAGAAGGTTTTTTTGTTTATTGAAGAACATTCCTCCGTTTATGGTCATGGGTAATGTTCTGGAACCTTCTGAAGTTCTCCCCAGGTTTCAGCGCTGATGTTCTTCATCCAAATGTTGAAAATGTCCTCCGTAAATGAGAGAAAAGAGCAGCGTACCCACATGATGATGTCATGATGATGTCACGAACCAAGCTCGTTCCTTAACGCAGATCACTTTAAACAAACAGCGATTTGTAACAGAATCTAGCTTCGTGTGTGTGTGTGTGTGTGTGTGTGTGTGTGTGTGTGGGTGTGTCTTTTCCTTTTGCGTATTATAGAAAGACAGAACAGTCTGGAAAAGCAAGATAAAGTTTCATCACATCACTGCTTTTATTAGCTCTGGTCTGTGTGTGTGTGTGTGTGTGTGTGTGTGTGTGTGTGTCGGTTTGCACACTTGGCTACATAATTAAACTGGATCTCTCAGCATCCCTAAGCTTCTTTTCTCTCCATGTCTGTCCAAGTGTGTGTGTGTGTGTGTGGTGTGTGTGTGTGGTGTGTGTGTGTGTGTGTGTGTGGTGTGTGTGTAGTGTGTGTATGTGCTAAATTTCTTTTGTAGCTGGTGTGTATTAATGGCCCTGAGGGTTTGCCTAGTACAGTCCAGCATGTGTGTGTGTGTGTGTGTGACTAGTTTGAGGTTTTTTCTAGCCTTTATTGCATCCACATCCACGCACACACACACACACACACACACACACACACACACACACACATATATGTCAATCCACATCAATAGGATGTGTGAGCTTGAAAGCGCAAAATCATGTTTAAGTGTGTGTATATGTGTGTGTGTGTGTGTCTGTATGTTTTTTTTTTTTTTGGATTTATTATTCTGCTAGAATGTCTACTTGGTCCTGAGGGTCTTTTGTGTCGACTCCAGCTTAGCTTGTGTGTGTGTGTGATGTGATCCATAAAAAACCTCATGTACTCTGATATTTTTGCCCATGG
>VCAZ01000223.1:360000-382500 GCA_005784505.1 Bagarius yarrelli
TTGATGGAAGCCCTGCTAGTGCCAGTGGTGGATTAATTTGTTATTTTTGATCTTTCTGATGTCATATCAGCTGCGTTTAAGGACATGAGCTCACGCTACACGCTACCAAGTTGGCTGTGTTCCAAACACACTTCATCGGGTCATCAGGTGCTTCGTCTCTGCAGTCACTGTGTGTTTACTTTATAAAGAAGTAGCTAGCTAAATTATTAGCTTCTGTTATTAGCATGCTAATGCTGGCACTTGTACTTCCTGGTTGCTGAGCAACAGTGCTGGAAATACAGAGACCACCAAATCTATCGCAAACAGGAAGTGCCATTCAAGCCCACGGTCACTTCTGGTTTATGTAGAGTTCTAGATCCGAGGCAGGTGTGTGTGTGTGTGTGTGTGTGTGTGTGTGTGTGTGTGTGTGTGTGTGTGTGTGTGTGTGTGTGTGTGTGTGTGTGTGTGTGTGTGTGTGATATTGTACAGTGTGACAGGATCACAGCACCGCAGTGTAAACTGATCTGCCCTGATGACCAGAACACATTGAGAGGAGACCATGATAAACTACAGTCTTACACACACAACCTGGCCTGTGTGTGTGTTTCTGTGTGTGTGTGTGTGTGTGTGTGTGTGTGTGTGTGTGTGTGTGTGTGTGGTAAGGGAGTGTGTGTTAAGCCTTGACATTCATCTTGAGTCCAGCATTTCTCTAAGGAATGAGTTTAACTCAATGACCTTGACAAGACACACTCATAAATTCTCTCTCTCTCTTTTTCTTTCTCTTTCTCTCTCACACACATACACACACATACAAACATACACACAAACGTACACGCACACATTTAGAGAATTTATTGCTAACTATTTTCTAGGGCCGGTCTGATAAACAATATCGAATTGCAATAATTTATAGATTAAAACCCGTTAAGGTCCCCCCGGTGGGACACAGAGCTCCATTAGTAAAATTTTTGTCATACAGCACAGAAAAAAACCCTAAACATGTTACGTGGTTATGTGATCAGTCTGGAAACCAATTAAATTCAGTGAAATATGAAGTCCAGACACGTATATTTGTTGATAAACATCTACGACTGTAGCAGAAGCTGACCTCAGAATGCTAGTCGTGACGTCTGCACTAACACGAGGAAAACGCTATATACAAAAATAACCAAAATGGCCACTGCATTTGACTCGTGTGCTTTATGCTGTCAAACCTGCACTGTTTTCAAAATAAAAGTACGGATTGTGTTGTGCTTATTTTAGTAAATTGTCCTAATTTTAATCTTAAAGGCCGAATGTTTCATCTGTATCGTTAATAACTATATTGTTGTTGTAGTTTCAGTCATTGTTGGGATTCTTTTATGAAGCATTAATAATGTATAAATCAGAATAAATGTCGTTATCGATCCGTAAAGAAAAACAAGAATCGAGTCATATTGCCAAGATTTACTGTTTTCCCACAGCAGCTTAACACAGTGTTTTATTCCAGTGTGTTTAACTCAGGACGTCTGCTTAAAAGTGTGTGTGTGTGTAGGTGTGTGTGTGTGTGTGTGTGTGTGTAGGTGTCAGTATGATGGGAAGCAGAAACGCTGCACATCTTCTTCCATTAGCACAGGTGTGAATGAAAACAGTGACACTCTAGCTAGTTATTTCTTTTCCATCTTCTCTGTCTCTCTCTCTGTCTCTTTCTCTTTCGTTCTCTCTCTCTCTCTCTCTCTGTCTTTTACTCTTCTTCTTTCTTTCTCTTACTCTTTCTCTCTCTCTCTCTCTGTATCTGTCCCTCACCCTTAGTGTGTATCTGTGTTGTCAGGATTGTTGTGACAGTACTTTCAATCTGTGTGTGTGCATGTGTGTGTATGTGTGTGTGTGTGAAAGACAGTTTAGAATAGGGACGCGTAGCAACCAGCAACACAGTGTGTGTGTGTGTGTTGGGGGGGGGGGGTCTGTTTGTCTGAATCTGGATCGTGTTGTGCAGAATGATAAACAGGTGAGAAATTATGAGTGAGTGTGTACAGTGAGTTTGTTAAAATTAACACACACACTCACTCTCTGGACACACACACACACACAGCGTGATGCGCTTGTATTAGCCTTTAGTTAAAGGGGATGTGTTCTGTGTTTATAACTTAGTAAAGGTTATTGTATACATTTACTCAGTAAAGGGGTGTGGTCTTTGTATACATTACTCAGTAAAGGGGTGTGGTCTTTGTATACATTACTCAGTAAAGGGGTGTGGTCTTTGTATACATTACTTAGTAAAGGGGTGTGGTCTTTGTATACATTACTCAGTAAAGGAGGCGTGGTCTTTGTATACATTACTCAGTAAAGGGGTGTGGTCTTTGTATACTTTACTCAGTAAAGAAGCCATGGTCTTTGTATACATTACTAAGTGAAGGAGGCGTGGTCTTTGTATACATTACTTAGTAAAGGGGGGCGTGGTCTTTGTATACATTACTTAGTAAAGGGGGTGTGTGGTCTTTGTATACTTTACTCAGTAAAGAAGCCATGGTCTTTGTATACATTACTAAGTGAAGGAGGCGTGGTCTTTGTATACATTACTTAGTAAAGGGGGTGTGGTCTTTGTATACATTACTCAGTAAAGGAGGCGTGGTCTTTGTATACATTACTCAGTAAAGGGGCGTGGTCTTTGTCCATTACTTGGTAAAAGGCGTGGTCTTTGTCCATTATTCAGTAAAGGGGGTGTGGTCTTTGAGTCACTCTGTAAAAGGGCGTGGCCACTTTGACTGAAATACTGTGTTCTGTGTTTCTCCTCTTCATCTTAAGTCTTGAAGTCTGATTGGCTGCTGAGTAGCTGGTAATGATTTTGCCCCAGCTCATGAATAATTAATTAGTGCAGCATTTTCGGAGGCTGTGATTGGCTGCTGCGCTCTGTGGGGCTCATGAATGAATCATCTGAGCGTTCTAAAGACCTTTGATAGATTTGAAAGATGAAGTGAAACTGGTGGAAATGATCGATCAGCATGTAACAGAAGCAGAGAGAAGAACTGTCTGTGTGTGTGTGTGTGTGTGTGTGTGTGTGTGTGTTTGAAAGCAGCAGTAGGATTTGTTCCACATTCCCCCTGGCGATGAGTCTGCTAACTTGAGAGAGAAATGTTCAGTATAAGTGAAGTTTTCTAAGTAGAGCAGCTTGGCCCTGAAGGAACTCACACACACACTGTCACACACACACTGTCACACACACACACACACACACACTGTCACACTCACACTTGCATCAGGACACGGAAAATGAAAGAGAGACGCACACGCCATAAAATCATTTAAAGCTGCAGTATGTAAGTTTTTACACCTGTTTCTGGCCTCAGTCTCCCATCAGAAACACTGCAGTTCCCCAATCCCGTCTCACTCGTTTATTAGTTCCACATTCGTTTTTCGTATTTGTTCTTTTCGTTTTTCTCCGCCATTTGATTTTGCTTATTATTTTCCAAACCTGTTTTCCGTTTATCTGTTTTTCTTAATTATAACTGAATTTAATAAATAACAATTAATTATTATATAAAATATATAATTTATAAGATTTAAGATTCAAAGCGTTTATTGTCATTTGCACATTGAGGAAACAAAGTTTATCTGTACAATAAAATTCTTATTTTGCTGTCCACAGTGACTGCCGGGGGAAAAAAAAAAAAAGCAAAAAAAAAACACAGAAATACAAATACTAACAATAATTAGTAATCAGAAGTAGCAGCTGTAATGTGTAGGGATGATGGGATGGTAGTGTAGGGATTGTGGGATAGTAGTGTAGGGATTATGGGATGGTAGTGTAGGGATTATGGGACGGTAGTGTAGGGATTGTGGGATGGTAGTGTAGGGATTATGGGATAGTAGTGTAGGGATGATGGGATGGTAGTGTAGGGATTGTGGGTATCGTAGTAGTATAGTAGTGTAGGGATTATGAGGATGGTAGTGTAGGGATTATGGGATGGTAGTGGGGATTAGGGACGGTAGGGGGGGATTATGGGATAGTAGTGTAGAGGATTATGGGATAGTAGTGTTAGGGATTGTGGGATAGTAGTGTAGGGATTGTGGGATAGTAGTGTAGGGATGATGTAGGTAGTGTCGGGATTATGGGATAGGTAGTGTAGGGATTGATATGGGATATGTGGATGTAGGGATTAGTGGATTATGGGATAGTAGTGTAGGGATTGATGGATAGGGATAGTGTGGGAATAGTAGTGTAGGGAGATGGGATTGGTGGGAGTGTAGGGATGTGGGATAATGTAGTGTAGGGATGATGGGATAGTAGTGTAGGGATTATGGGATAGGATAGTTGTAGGGATGATTGTGGGATTGTGGGAGTAGTGTAGTGTAGGGATGATGGGATAGTAGTGTAGGGATTTGTAGGGATGGGATGTAGTGTAGGGTATGGGATGATGGGATAGTAGTGTAGGGATGATGGGATAGTAGTGTAGGGATGTATGGGTAGTAGGGGGATGGGGATAGTGTGTAGGGATGATGGGTATAGTGTAGGGATGGGGGGTAGGTAGTGTAGGGATGATGGGATAGTAGTGTGTAGGATTGTGGGGATAGTAGTGGGATGTAGTATGGGATGTAGGGTGGGAGGGATGGATGGGATAGTAGTGTAGGGATTATGGGATAGGTAGTGTAGGGATTGTGGGATGGTAGGGTAGGGATAGGGATGGGATAGGGATAGTGTTGTAGGGATTATGGGATAGTAGGGGATGTAGGGGGATTGTGGGATGGGATGTAGTGTAGTAGTAGGGATGTAGGGATTGTGGGATAGTAGTGTAGGGATGGGATGATGGGATAGTAGTGTAGGGATGATATGGGATGTGTAGTGGGGATAGTGTAGTAGGGGATTATGGGATGGTAGTGTAGGATAGGGGGGATAGTATGGGTAGGGATGGTAGGGGATAGTAGTGTAGGGATTGTGAGATAGTAGTAGTGTAGGGATTATGGGATGGGTAGGTATGTAGGGAGGGATTATGGGATGGTAGTGTGGGGATTATGGGATGGTATGGGATGGTAGTGTGGGGATTATGGGATAGTAGTGTAGGGATTATGGGATTATGGGATCGTAGTGTAGGGATTGTGGGGATAGTAGTGTAGGGATTGTGGAGAGTAGTGTAGGGTAGTGGGGATTGGTAGGGGATGGTAGTGTAGGGATTATGGGGATGGGGATAGTGTAGGGATTGTGGGATGGGGATAGTGTAGGGATTGTGGGGATGGTAGTTAGTGTAGGGATGTAGGGGATGGTAGTGTAGGGGGATTGTGGGATAGTAGTGTGGGGATTATGGGGATAGTAGTGTAGGGATCGTGGGATGGTTGTGTAGGGATTATGGGATGGTAGTGTAGGGATTATGGGATAGTAGTGTAGGGATAGGGTGTGTCATGGGATGGTAGTGTAGGGATCGTGGGATAGTAGTGTAGGGATTGTGGGATGGTAGTGTAGGGATGATGGGATGGTATTGTAGGGATGATGGGATGGTAGTGTAGGGATTGTGGGATAGTAGTGTAGGGATTATGGGATGGTTAGTGTAGGAATTATGGGACGGTGGTCAAGGAATTATGGGACGTAGTCTAGGAATTATGGGACGGTAGTGGTAGGGATTATGGGGACGGTAGTGTAGGGATTATGGGATGGTAGTGTAGGGATTATGGAATAGGAGGTGTAGGGATTATGGGGATAGTAGTGTAGGGATGAGGGGATATGGGATAGTAGTGTAGGGATGATGGGGGATAGTAGTGTAGGGATGATGGGATGGTAGTGTAGGGATTATGGGATGGTAGTGTAGTGTAGGGATGTAGTGTGTAGGGATGGATAGTAGTGTAGGGATGGGATAGTAGGGATAGTAGTGTAGGGATGATGGGATAGTAGTGGTAGTGTAGGGATGATGGGATGATGGTAGTGTAGGGATGGATGGGATGGTAGTGTAGGGATGCTGGGATGGTATGTAGGGATGATGTGGAGGATAGTAGTGTAGGGATGATGGGATAGTAGTGTAGGGATGATGGGATAGTAGTGTAGGGATGATGGATGTAGGATAGTAGTAGTGTAGGGATGATGGGATAGTAGTTGTAGGGATGATTGGGATAGTAGTGTAGGGATGATGGGATGGGATAGGGTAGTGTAGGGATTATGGGATAGTAGTGTAGGGATTATGGGATAGTAGTGTAGGGATTATGGGATAGTAGGGTGTAGGGATTATGGGATAGTAGTGTAGGGATTATGGGATAGTAGTGTAGGGAGGGTGTGGGATAGGGGAGTAGTGTAGGGATTATGGAATAGGAGTGTAGGGATTATGGGATAGTAGTGTAGGGATTAGGGATGGGATAGTAGTGTCGGGGATTATGGGATGGTAGTGTAGGGATTATGGGATGGTAGTGTAGGGATTATGGGATAGTGGTGTAGGGATTATGGGATAGTAGTGTAGGGATTATGGGATAGTGGTGTAGGGATTATGGAATAGGAGTAGGTATGGAGATAGGGATTATGGGATATGGAGTAGGCGGCCATTGTAGGGATTTATGTAGTAGTGTAGGGATTATGGGATGGTAGTGTAGGTCCGAACTGTGTGTCATGTGTTTTGTAAAAGTGTGACAGACGAATAAGAGAAATCTCCTGAATGAACTGTCCAGATAAATCTGTCCGATATCTGAGGAAATAATCCATATGTGAGAGAGAAATGTATCCCAGTGTGTGTGTGTGTGTGTGTGTGTGTGTGTGTGTGTGTGTGTGTGTGTGTGTGTGTATGTGTATGTGTGTGTGTGTGGGGTGTCTGAATATGTTAAAATTGAAGAGAAACACATGGTGTCATAGAGTTACTATGGAACAGCAGTGTGTGTGTGTGTGTGTGTGTGTGTGTGTCAGTGTTCACCTCAACACCAGACTATGTCACACAGACACACAGGAGTCAAAGGTCAAACAGACTCTGGGGGTGTGGCTAGGGGCGGAGCTATGACCCAAACAGGAAGTCAGTTTATTATCTCACTACACTGATGAGACAAGGAGAGAGAGACAGAGAGCAAGAGAGAGAGAGACAGAGAGAGACAGAGAGAGACAGAGAGAGAGAGAGAGAGAGAGAGACAGAGAGAAACAGAGACAGAGAATAGATCTCCTTTATTCTTATGTTCATTCTTTTTATTTCTTTGTTTGTTTGTTTATTCGTTTATGTACTTTGGTTAATTGTTCGTTTGCACTTTCTTTCATTTTTCTTTTCATTTTATTTCTTCTAGGTTTTTTCTTTCAATTATTCATTAGTTTGTTCTCTGGCTGCTTTTTTAATGTTTTTTTTTCCTCCTGTTGTTTTTGTTTTTCTTCTTTCTTTCTTTCTTTCTTTCTTTCTTTCTTTCTTTCTTTCTTCTTCGATTTCATTCGTTTTGTCTTATTTATACGTTTGAAATCTTCTCCAAGAAAATCTGTGTGTGAGCCCCTGTCGCTGTGGTTACAGATTTCATCATCAGTTGCTTTTAGACACACACACACACACACACACACACACACACACACACACACACACACACACACACACACACACACCTGCTGTCATAAACAGTGTCTGTATATCTTTCAGATGAAGTTGCACTTGTTCGTAAGGGTCAGGATTGTTTTGACAGTGTGTGTGTGTGTGTGTGTGTGTGTGTGTGTGTGTGTGTGTGTGTGTGTAGGAATTCTGTGTTGCCATAGTGCTGTTGTGGGCGCCTGGAAGGAGGGAGAAAAATAGTGCAGTAAAAGTGTGAGGAGGAATTAAGATAAAGAGAGAAACTGAGAGAGAGAGAGACAGTGAGTCAGAGAGAAAGAGAGAGACAGACTGAAAGAGAGACCAAGAAAGATAGAGAGATAAATAGAGAGAAAGACTGAGAGAGAGCGTGAGAAAGAGAGAGAGAGAGAGAGAGAGAGAGGCAGAGAGATAAAAAAAAAAGGCAAAGGGGCATTGAGACAGAGTAACAGAGAACATGGCAAGGACAAACAAAAAATAAGATGTGGACAGAGACAGACTGACAAAGAGAAAGACAAAAAGAGGCAGACATGGACAAAGAGCGACAGGCAGAGAGAGGGACAGACGGGCAGGGGCAAAGAGAGACAAGAGAGAGAGAGAGAGGGAAAGGTATAGACATAGAGAGAGAGACAGATTAATCAGAGTCCAACAGTGTTTACTCATAAAACCCCACAGAACCGATGTGCAGAAATTAGCCTAGCGTGTTAGCTAAACTCGAGCACTAGACAGGTTGTTAGCTAGCTGCGATTATCAGTTGTTAGCTGCTATTTTTATGCTGTTCATGAGACATTGAGACCAGAACCCCAGAGAGCTGATAGCGACTGGTGGATTAATGCAACCGCCGGATTAATGCCACAACTTTTAGACACTTTTTCCGTGAGTAAGCAGCCGCGCATTTCAGTGTCTTGCGTCATTCGAGCTCCAGAGCGTCGACTTAACCGTCGCAGTCGTTAAAGGAAGTGTGGTGCTAATCGGTTAAAAAATAAACATTTCAGTGTTGTTATGTAACATAAAGAGCCAGAGAAATGAGGAGATACAGCCGTCAGGGTAAGGACAGAGAGAGAGGGAGAGAGAGAGAGAGAGAGAGAGAGAGAGAGAGAGAGAGAGAGAGAGAGAGAGACAGGGAGGAAAAGATTAGCGTTTCCTCTTTCCTCAGCATTTTGCAGCAGCTAAAACATTTCAATGCTTCGCAAAGCCTTTCACTTATCTCCGACATGCAACGCTGTTATTCGCAGAAAAGGAGAGAGAGAGAGAGAGAGAGACATATCAGGACATATCAGTCTATTTGTCTGCCTTCCTGTTCCGTTACTGCTCCTGCTTCTGTTTTTAACACACTCACAAATGTAATTAATTCCTACTCTCTTTCTCTCTCTCTCTCTCTCTCTCTCTCTCTCTCTCTCTCTCTGTCTCTTTTGCTCTTTTCCTTTCTTTTTTTTCTTTCTTTCTTCTTTCTTTCTTTTTCTCTCTCTCCCTTTTCTTTATCTCTCTCTCTCTCTTTCTGTCTTTCTTTCGATCTGTTATAAATATGAATCACGTCAATAATAAATATAAATGTTGTCTTTCTTTCATCATCTTTTTATCTCACACTGTTGTGTCTCCGAGCTTCTTGTGTCCATAGCAACCGTCTCAGTAAATACCAAACTTTAATACACACACACACACACACACACACACACGGTGAATCGGTTGATTCATAAACAATGTGTGGAACAATTAAAATCTCTGAGAACAAACAGAATGAGAACAAACAGAATGAGAACGAAAGAGAGAGAGAGAGAGAGACAGATAGACAGACAGACAGAGGTGGAGGTTAAAAGAGATATTGAAGGAGAAAGAGAAAAATAAAGCAATGCAAAAACTGAAACCAGATAGACAGACAGACAGACAGACAGACAGACAGGTACAGATAGAGAAAATAAAGAGTTGAAAGATGAAAAATTAAACTGACCGATAGAGAGACAGACATACAGTCAGACAAAAATGACAGACAAACACAAACTGATAGACATAGGCTGTGTGTGTGTGTGTGTGTGTGTGTGTGTGTGTGTGTACGCTGATTAAAATGCCTCTCAGCCCTGTGAGTATAACCACATCCGCACACTTTCACCCTCACATGCAGTATTTGTGTGTGTGTGTGTGTGTGTGTGTGTGTGAGAGAGAGAAAGACTTGGTGCATGTGTGTTTTGGTTTATTGTTCCGTGCATCCTTACGCACTGACAGAGAAATATCACACACACACACACACACACACACACAGGTTTATAGACTCACACTGGGTGAAATTTGTCCTGTTTAATAGGATGAGCAGGTGGTGGAGTGTGTGCACAGAATGTAGAGAAATATAGAAAGAGAGAGCAGATGGAGGAGTGATGAAGCAGATGAACAAGTGTGTGGTGTGTTTGTAAGTGAGTGTGAGTGTGTGTGTGTAAGTGAGTGTGTGTGTGTGGTAGTGGATATTGAGTGTAATTACAGTGACAGTTCAAATTAAGCACAAAATCAAGATCTGAATTTAAATGCAATCGATTGTGTGTCTTTAAAATATATCGGAGTCTCTCTATACGTAGGAGGCGTGGCCTCTGTATCAGTGTAGTAGGCGTGGCCTCTGTATCAGTGTAGTAGGCGTGGCCTCTGTATCAGTGTAGTAGGCGTGGCCTCTGTATCAGTGTAGAAGGCGTGGCCTCTGTATCAGTGTAGAAGGCGTGGCCTCTGTATCAGTGTAGAAGGCGTGGCCTCTGTGCCTCTGTATCAGTGTAGGAGGCGTGGCCTCTGTATCAGGGTAGAAAGGCGTGGCCTCTGTAGGTAGTAGGGCGTGGCCTCTGTATCAGTGTAGAAGGCGTGGCCTCTGTAGGGGTGAAGCGTGGCCTCTGTATCAGTGTAGTAGGCGTGGCGTGGCCTCTGTATCAGTGTAGTGGGCGTGGGCCTCTGTATCAGTGTAGAAGGCGTGGCCTCTGTATCAGTGTAGGAGGCGTGGCCTCTGTATCAGTGTAGTAGGCGTGGCCTCTGTATCAGTGTAGTAGGCGTGGCCTCTGTATCAGTGTAGAAGGCGTGGCCTCTGTATCAGTGTAGAAGGCGTGGCCTCTGTATCAGTGTAAAAGGCGTGAAAGGCGTGGCCTCTGTATCAGTGTAAAAGGCGTGGCCTCGTGGCCTCTGTATCAGTGTAGAAGGCGTGGCCTCTGTATCAGTGTAGAAGGCGTGGCCTCTGTATCAGTGTAGAAGGCGTGGCCTCTGTGCCTCTGTATTAGTGTAGTAGGCGTGGCCTCTGTATCAGGGTAGAAGGCGTGGCCTCTGTATCAGTGTAGAAGGCGTGGCCTCTGTCAGGTAGGTTGGCTCTGTGCCTCTGTATTAGTGTAGGAGGCGTGGCCTCTGTATCAGGGTAGAAATCTTACTGTCTTGTCTGACTGTCTCCTCTCTCTCTCTCTCTCTCTCTCTCTCACTTTTCACACTTTTCACTATTAGATTCGGAAAGCATCCAAAGTGTGTGTGTGTTTGTGTGTGTGTGTGTGTGTGTGTGTGTGTGTGTGTGTGTGTGTGTGTGTGTGTGTCTGTGTGTGTCTGTGTGTGTGTCTGTGTGTGTGTTTTTGTGTGTGTGTGTGTGTGTGTGTGTGTACTGATATCTCTTTGGGCATTCAGCTGTATTTAAACCCTGTGTCAGTGTTTAGGGCTGAAACATTCAAGCTGATTTACAGCTGAGGGTGAGAGTCACTGAGACTCTGCACAACATCACAACAACCCCAACTGACGTCTGTGTGTGTGTGTGTGTGTGTGTGTGTGTGTGTGTGTGTGTGAGAGAGAGAGACAGAGTTTAGAGGAGGAAAAAAAGAGAAATGTACGAACAAGAAAAGTTTCTCGTTAACTGTTAGCGCTGTGTTGCTGCTCTGCATGCTAATGTTGCTACAGAAGTTGGAGTGAATCGCTTAGTTATGTTCACGGCGTGTGATGGGATGTAAATACATTTCACTTGTTTGTTTGCTGGTTAAATGATTCTAATGAAGCTGAACCAGATTCAGACTTGCTTCGATTCAGACAGTTAGCTTACAGACAGTTAGTTAACTTGCGATGTCATGCTAATTTATATTTATATATTTTATTTATATTATTTATATCTAGCTAAAGTGCTCGACGTTCAGATTAATAAAACATCTTTATTAAAGAGTTAAACTACATTCAAATCTGCTATAAATCTGTTCTATATAGTACAGTTACCACTCCTATGGATGAAATTCGGATGCACTACATCCGCCATGTTGATATTGTCATGTGACATACGACATCACAGCAGTGTAAATTTTATGTTGGATGATGAAGAGAAGAAGAAGAATTTGTTTTATACTGAAGTGTTTAAAGTTAATTCAAGCTCTTGTAAAGTGCAGCGTTGTCGCTTTCCGCCATTTTGGAAAATGACAACTCGTCTCTCCCGCGGGATCCATGCAGTAACAGTGTCCATCATATGCGTACTGCCGAATCTGTAGCTCATCCAAAAGATTTTGTTTAATGTTTAACTGATTAGCAGGCTAGCTAATGTTTAACTGATGTTTAATGATTAACTGATTAGCAGGCTAGCTAATGTTTAACTGATTCCCACCGATGCTATCTCGCTAATCTAGTTGAAAGTTTCTCAAATGAGCTAAACACTAAAAAGATTGCTATGGCTAGATAATCTGAAAACGATAGCTTTTAGCTAATCTGATAATCAATGCCGTAGCAATATTTTTGTTTTTTAGCTTATTTTAGAGACCGGATTAGCGATCCAGCTAACGTTTAACTGATGCACAGCGATGCTTGCTAGCTGTAGCCTTCTGTTTGTTCGAGGATTAAGATCTTAGCGGATGCTGTTTTTTTTTACCCCTGGTGTCAGCATTAGTGTGTAAATCGCAGACAAATTCTTTTTATCCTAATCGTTTTTGGCAGGTCCGGAGAAAGAACCGTCAAGCTAATGAAGGAGCTCGTGAACTGAAACCTCCCTGAGAGAGGAAGTGATGAAAGAGAGGCGGAGAGAGAGAGACGAATCGGTTCAAAGGTCGAGTATCTCGGGTCAGAGCGGTCCGTTCGGCCGAAGTGTGTGGGGGGGAAAGTGAACCCCTCCTGCACTTTTTAGTTTTTTTCCCACCATTAGCGCATTCCGCTCATATCTCACCCTCCGCTCGTTTATTTTTCTCTCCACGACCATGTTGTTTTTTCCCTTGCTATCTGGCCTCTATCCATCACTCCTGCAAAAAACAGTCTGAACGTAACCGTCTGTTTGCAATGCCTTTTATTGGGCCAAACCATCGTTGTCTGTCTGTCTGACTGGCTGTCTGTTAGTACTTTATCATTTCTTCTTTGTAATTTGTCTATCTGACTGTTTGTCTCTTTGTTGCCTTCTCTCTCTCGTATTCTTGCACACCGTCATTTACCTTTCACGGTCCTTCTGTCTGTCTGTCTGTTTGTCTGTCTGTCTGTATAAATGAATATCTATCCGACTATTATTTTTCTTCTATTATCTCTTTGACTGTCTGTCTCTGTCTTTCTCTGTTTTACTGTCTGTCCTTTACCATTTTCTGTCTCTCTATCTGTCTGTCCTTTTATTAATCTTTTTATTCAGGACAAAATCTGTCTGTCTGTCTGTTCTGATGTGACTCAATGTCTGATTAGTGCAAAAAGTTTCTTTTCTTTCTCTTCACACGTCCTCAGTCTCTGTCTTCTAAGAGTGTCTGTGGTTCTTTCTGCGTTGCTGTTGCTCGTTAGAAATTATTCTCTGTTCGCTAAAATCAAAAGGAGCCGCCGGCTTTTCGCGGTGGGAGTTAATTATAGCTCTTCGCAGCGCTTCTGTGCGTTTCTTACTGAAATCAAACCGGACAGATTCGTGCCCTCTGCCGTCTTTTGTTTCAATTGGATGTGATGTGCTGACGGCTCGGAGGGGACCGGGGACCGGCGTTTCTTTTCCGGTGCGGTTACACGACGTGGAATGGAATCACGACACAAATCAGTGCTGAATATCTAAACAGCGGTGTAGGAGCTCCTGAGACATAAATGATGAAGTAGAAGGAAATCGGAGGAGTTCACGCTGCATGGTTTGGACTAGAACACAAACTGTCTCATTCCCAAAAAAAACAAAGAAAAACATTCCAGAACACTAGCTGGAATGTTTCGGAACACCGTCCAGTCCGGTCTAGAACACGACCCGGTTGGAACAGGCACCTGGAACGTAATATGCATTTTAAAGTGTAACAGCATTCTGGAACACATCACCATCATTCAGAAACACTAGCTAAACTGATGCTGGTGTAGAAGTGGAATCAGAAACAGGAGACAGATCCTTAAAAATTTGCTAGAACATTCCAGAACACCGAAGAGT
The DNA here is from genome assembly GCA_005784505.1 of Bagarius yarrelli. Taxonomy (NCBI): domain Eukaryota; kingdom Metazoa; phylum Chordata; class Actinopteri; order Siluriformes; family Sisoridae; genus Bagarius; species Bagarius yarrelli. The sequence continues at coordinate 373,795 of VCAZ01000223.1, forward strand.
CCATTTCACAGCACAAACTAACTCAGAGCAAACACTAGAATAGAAAGGTTGAAATAAAATAAAAGACATTTCCAGAACACTTTCTAGAACATTTCTGAACTTTAACCTGTCTATTCTAGATTAATGTCCAGAACGTTCTACAACACAACACTGCCATTCTGAAGCATGAGCCAGAGTGTGCATTATGAAGCGAATGCGAAAAAACATTCTAGAACACTCTGGAACACTGCACAGTGCAGTCCTGTTTTACCTTCTATCATCTCGGAACACTGAATGGTGCATTCTGGAACACAAATTCTGAAAAATGAGTTAATGTGTGTTTGTTGTAGTAAAAATGAAGAATAGGGTCTTTAAGACCAGTATCTAAAAATTGTAGAGAACGGAGTTCTCAACACTTAATTGCAAAGGGAAAAAAGAAAGAGGGTCATTCTAGAACACTCTAGAACATAGTGTAGCTTATTTTAAAAACAAATTTTATTGTTATTAAAAAAGAGAGAGTGTAGTTTTAAAACACCGCTTGTTCCTTCTACTTTATTCTAGAACGCTGCCTAGAGGAATACAAGTTGTAGTTCTACAGTACCAGCTAGTTTATTCTAGAACATAGGGTGTGAAAAACGAGGGTCTAGTTCTAAAGCACATAGTGAACATTCTAGAACACTGTTCAAACCAACAAAGGATCTAGTTCAAGAACACATAGAGAACATTCTAAAACACTGGGGCCTAACCCTAGAACAATGACTAATTTATGCTAGAACGTCAGCTATGTGAATACAGGTTGGAGTTCTAGAGCACATGGAGAACATTCTAGAAGACACTGGAAAAATACTTTTAGAGTGTAGTTTTAGAAACACTGGCTTATTCATTCTAGAACTCTAACCATAATGCATCTTTTAATGCACACAAACACTAAGTGCAGCTGCAGTCCAGTGTACAGTCAAGTTTGATACTTTGCCGACCCTCAAAGAGGAACCGGGTTCTTCGTTCTTGGTGGGGAATAAAAGGGGGTTTGAGGTTGAGTTGAATAGCTGAATAGTTTGAAATGCAGCAGAACAGAGGCGATGAGTGATGAAGTCGGGGTTCAGGGCAGTTCACTGTGAACAATAGCCTGTATGAAGTGTAGTTGTGTGTCAGTTGTGGTACTGAAGGCATGATTGCGCAGTCGTGACCTCCTGCTGTGGGAATTCATTTCTTTCTCGCTGCACTGCAGGCCGAACGCAGACCTAAATATCAATGTAGATGCGGCTACAAAACCTCGGACCAGCACCAGTACCCCATGTCTCAAATACCACCGGGTCATGTTTCCACTGGAAAGGAGCAGAACTTTCTACTTCAACAACTTGTTGACCAAATAGTCGGTGCAGTAGGTTAAAGCCTAAGGTTGCCATTTCTCCTGCTATTCCCTTACAGTACAAACACACATTTTTCATACTATGTTCTAGTTCTCTAAAACTGCGTTCTGTAGTGGAAGCGCCGTCTACTGACGGTTGCCTAGTTAGATGACGTTAATGACATTTGCCGGACGTCCAGAGCAACGTACAAGTTGACCTCAGGGGCGCCATGGTGGCAGCATGGCGATGCTGGGAATCAAACTTACAATCTTCATCAGTCCGACACATTAAAAACTGAACTACCGCTAACACACCAGAAAATGTGCAATTCGCAATTTGGTTTCGGTTCCAGCAGCAGCCCCAGCGGTATGAAAAGTTCTAGATTGTCACTGGCACCTATTTGATTCTTGGTTGCCCAAAAGTGACTTCCTGTCCGACAGAAAATCAAAAGTTAACAAGATGTAGAAATTTACATTTTACAGCATTTGGCAGACACTTTTTTCCAGAGTGACTAACATTCATCTCTTTTATACAACTGAGGGTTAAGGGCCTCACTCAGGGGCCCAGCAATGGCAGATTAGCGGCGCTGGGAATCAAACCCGCGATCTTCCAGTTAGCAGTCCAATATGTTAACCACTGCGCCACGACTTCCCCTTGCCAGTAATGCTTTATTATATAACCTTAAATTCCTTGAACATTACTTAATAAATTAAAAAAAAAACTTCAAAGGTTTGATTCCTGCCCCGGTTCCTGTGTGCATCATGGTGATAACTCAGAACCCGAGTCCGCTTCGCATCTCATAAATCCGTGTCGCTGTTCCTGCCTCCTCTCCATCTCATTGCAGATTCATGGGCGGTGTTTTATCTGGAATGCGAGTAATCTCAGACCGCGCTCGCATCCCTCGCTGATTTATAGTCTTACGTTCTCGTCTGTGCTGTAATAAATATTTCCTCCCCTACCGAGAGTGTCGTCAGCGTATTTCCACCCCAAGACGTCTGTTAGCGGATTCATGTTTCACAACTGTCCTAACGAAAGACGAGAGCTGATAAAGCGGCTTTGGGAGGTGCAAGCATCGTTTCAAAAAAAGTGGCTAGCTTGAGCGCTAACTATCCGTCCGCGTGATTTACTTTCCTAACTTCACATCATAAACATGGCTAGCTCGCTTGTTAGCTAGTAATTTGTTATAAAAAAAAGAGTTAACAAAAGTTTAATTAACTCTTGTGGTATGTGTTCTGTCTTTTTCCTCAATATCACTTTTCATTTAGCCTCATGTAGCTTGGTGGTTTGCAATTTTATAAAAATAAGTAGGAGATTGTAGAGAGTGTAGTTTTAAATCACTGGCTACTATATTCTAGAACGCTGCCTAGAGGAATACTAGGTGTAGTTCTACATTACCAGCTAGTTTATTCTAGAACATAGGGTGTGAAAATGTTGGGTGGAGTTTTACTTGATATCCGAACACTGGCTAGGGGGACACAGGGTCCTGTTATAGAACATTGTCTACTTTATTGTAGAACGTAGCCTAAGTAGAGCTAAAACACATGAAGAACATTCTAGAACACTGCTCAAATCAACGAAGGTCCTAGGTCTAGAACAATGACTAGTTTGGTTTATTCCTAAACATAGGGTGTGAAAATGTTGGGTGGTGTTCTAGAACACATGGCAAACATTTTAAAATCAACAAGGGTCTAAGCACATAGTGAACATTCTAAGACACTGCTTAAATTGACGAAGAGCCTACGTCTAGAACACAGAGCAAACATTCTAGAACACTGTTCAAACCAACGAAGGGTCTGGTTCAAAAACACATGGAGAACATTCTGGGCCCTTTCTGGGGCCTAGATTTCGATTTTTTTGGCTAGATAATTAGCAACCAGCTACAAATATAATCACGCTAGCAAGAAGTTAATTTTTTTCCTTAGGAATACTTCTATTTATTTATTAATATCTGGACGGCGTGTATCGTTGGCTCCCACTGTAAAGCTGATAAAATGTAAAAAGTGCTGTCAAATTTACAAAACGTAAAATTTACCTACTAGCAACTTAGCGTATTTGTAGCAGTGTGATTATAATGAGAACTAGCAGGAAGCTACTTTATTAGCTTGTGATTTATTATTAAATATTATGATTGCAAAACTTTCAGATTTAGCTTCTTGGCATGTTTAGCTTTATTAGCATGCTGTAAACACTGCCATTATCAGCTGCTATCATAGCGTCAGGGCAGTTAACAAGTTTCAGCTAAGTAAATTCCTTAGCCGTTAGCTAGCTTACATAAACAAGCTGTGAGGTGAATGTAAGCACTGCATGTGTTAGTGTCTCTCTCAGTAATTACCAACACCCCCATCCCCCCACCCCACCCTGGCCCCGAGAGGCAGGTGAATCCAATAGCAGCGATGTGACTTTTCTCTCTGGATCCGAGCCGCGCTTGACGGAATTTTAACGTACGCCAGAACAATCAGGAATTTTGCCCGGATTAGCGTCCTCCTGTTTTAGTGTTTTCTCTCTGGCTTTTTTCCCAGCATGCACCGGGTGATGAGATTCTCACTATTGGCAACGGATCAGTCTTCATTAAGGCTTTGTAACGGCTTCCGTCTCGTGTTAATTAGATTAGCGAGTCGTTATCTGTGCTGGCGGTTGCAGTCTCAGCGGGTCGGAGGAGATTACGGCCACCGTGTCGCGCTTCGTGTTTCCCTCTAATTGATCGCTGGATGACTTATTTAGCGAGTTTTCTGCTTGGGATTAGATCAAGTGGAAGCGACAGTGTGAAGAGTTAGCGGATTCTTTGCCTCCTGGTTTACGTTAGCATAAGAACAGAAAACACCAAATCAGATCCTTACAGAAAACTTTTGTCAAAATTTGTGATAATGTAGGCAAAAGCGAAAAGTCTAACACAAAACTTCTGCCTTGCTAACTAGCTGGATAGCTAACACGCCGAGTAAATTAGCATAAACCTGCCCTTTTGTGTACCGCCATCTACAATAAGCACTTAATCCAACACAGTACAAAGTACAAACCTAGTGCAGACTGTGGCTCAGTCTCAGCTCACACACACACACACACACACATGCACACACAAATTTTACAGAGATCAGATCCCGCTGCTTGTCGCTTGGCTCTGGTGGCCGACGCGCTCCGAACATCTCTCATTTTCTCGCTTTTCTCTTGCCAAAGCAAACAAACGAAGTGTAGCGAGAGCGGCGTTAGCGAGGGCGAGTGTAAAGTAAGAGAGGAGTAAACAAAAGAGCGGCGTTAGCGAGAGCGGTGTAAAGTAAGAGAGGAGTAAACAAAAGAGCGGTGTTAGCGAGAGCGGCGTTAGCGAGAGCGAGAGCGGCGTTAGCGAGAGCGGCGTTAGCGAGAGCGGCGTTAGCGAGAGCTTTTGGGATTTGAATGCGGCGTCTGCAATTCTTTTATTTGTTTGACAAAAAAACCACACCAACAAATAAATCTGGATTTCCTTTCTCTTCCCGATGATCACATTACACCATGCAAAGGGGTCATTAGTCAAACGTGTGGGATGTGTGTAAAGGCAATGAACACACACACACACACACACACACACAAAAGCATTGTGAGAACACAGTCACACCGTTTTATCAGGACTCCCCATCTTTCCAGGACGTTTCCAAAATTCCCCCATTAACTACTGAACAAGGAGGCCTCACACACACACACACACACACACACACACCAAAATATGCCAATAGCAGCAAATTACAGCATAATTATCACCTCACAAAAGAAAGAAAGAAAGAAAGAAAGAAAGAAAGAAAGAAAGAAATCTGGTTAACGTACAACAGAATTCAATAACAATAACATGCAAAAAATTAAAATCTTTCCTTAGTGAAACTTCTCATCATCCTCATCTTCACCTTCATCTTTATCATCCTCATCTTCACCTTCATCTTTATCATCCTCATCTTCACCTTCATCTTTAAGAGCCTCATCTTTATCTTTACCCTCATCTTTATCTTCATCCTCCTCTTCACCCTCATGTTCACCCTCATCTTTATCCTTATCTTTACCCTCATCTTCATCACTCTCATCCTCATTTCCCCCCCTTATTTTCCCCCTTATCTTTATCATCCTCATCTTTATTTTCATGCTTTTCTTCACCCTCATCTTTATCTTTATCCTCACCCTCATCTTTAGCCTTGTCTTCTTCTTTATATTTATCCTCATCCTCATCCTGATCTTTGTCCTCATCTTTATCCTTATATTTATTCTTGTCTTCATTTTAATTCTCATCCTCATTCTTCTATTTTTCCTCTTCTTTATCATCATCTTTATTTTTTATACTCAATCTCATGTTCATCATCATCATCATCTTTATCCTCACCATCATCATCCACATCTTCATCCTGATCTCCATCCTCATCATTATACACATATCTTTATCCTCATTATCTTCCTCCTCTTCATCATTCATGTCTTTATCCTCATCGCAGCTTAGCACAGATTTTATACCCGTATCCCAGCGGTGGATTCACGGTTATTAAAGCTTCACTCCAGTGTGTGAGACGAATGTTAACAATTTTTAGTGCGACGTTCACAAAATAAAATTAAAAGCAGTTTAGCTGAATTTACATTTGACCTTCTGACCTCCTGACCTCCACCTCATTAACCAATAGGAAACGGGTTTAATTATTACTGTGTTCATTTATTTATGTGTGAACATTGAATACATTAATAAATAAAACTAAAATACTTGTAGAGGAACTTTCCAAAAGATTGCAAAACACACACACACACACACTTTCTTCAGCCCCTCCCCTTCTCTTTCTCCCTTTTATTCTCTCTCTTATCTCTTGTTCTATCAGAGTGTGACCCTGTTTCTTGTCCCTTTGGTTCTGCTGTAAGGGTTATTAAGCTACTGATTGCTGCTGACTGTTCTGAAACACACACACACACACACACACGCACACACACACACACACACACACACACACACACACACACCAAGGGCCATTAGAATAGTCTGTGCCATGTGCTGTTGCTGGATGACTTAATCACTGATCTTAATCTCAGAGAGAGAGAGAGAGAGAGAGAGAGAGAGAGAGAGAGAGAGAGAGAGAGAGAGAGGGAGAGAGTGAGAGAGCGTGAGATAGAGTGCGAGAAAGCATGAGAGAGAGAGGAGAGAGAGAGAGAGAGAGAGAGAGAGAGAGATAGAGTGAGAGAAAGCATGAGAGAGAGAGAGAGAGAGAGAGAGAGAGAGAGTGGATGTATACGTGTTCTGTCCTGTAGCTGAACATTGAGCCTCGCCTTGCTTTACACTGTATCTTCTCTCTGCTCCGCTTCCTTCTCTTCATTTCTTCTTTTTTCATCTTTCTTTTTTCTTCCGCATCTCTCCGTGTTTCAGTTTTAAAATTACCCTCTTTTAACGCCCTCGCAGCGATGACGCCTCTGCTCGGACTCTTCTGGCTGGTCCAGTTGGCAAGTTCTATGTTTCCTGAAGAACCCGGACCTCTGAACACCATCCCTGCTGAAGGTAACCTCACCACGTTCGAGTCCAGCATCTCAGGTGGCTCTAATAACGTTGAGTTTTTAAATCAAACCTCAAAATAGGTGGTAAATAGAATCATTCCAGAGCCTATGTGAGGTTTGAACTTGGAGTGAACTGTTCAGAACGTTTACACAACCTACAGAGAACCATGTGAAGTTTTTTGGTTGTGTGTGTCATTTAAACAAGTTTAATTTAGAACCTTTTTACAACCTCAAGAGAAGCTTGTGGAGTTCTGTTGATTAAGACATGTTCTGTATAGAACCTTTTCACAACCTTAAGGGAACTTTGTAGACTTTTTTTGATTGATCTTAATACATGTTCTATATAGAACCTTTTTTTTAACACAAAACGAACCATTTGGAGTTTTTTTTGATTAATCTCTAAAATTATGTTCTGTATAGAACCTTTTCACAACCTTAATAGAACCTTGCAGACACCTTTTGATTGATGTCTTTGAACATGTTCTATATAGAACCTTTTTGCAACCTAAAGGGAACATTTTAATACCTGAGGTATTTGAGTTGATGATAAAATGTATTTTTTAAAAGTTTTATTTAAAATAAAGCCCTGGGGCCGTTTGGGGCCCCGTGACTCTGGTAGTCTCCTTAATAAACCTGTTAATCAGACCATCAGTTAGCAGTCAGACAGACAGACAGTTAATGACCTGGTTTAGACGGCCTTAAACTCCGCCTTAACCAATAAACGAATTACTGTAACACACACGGCGCCACACGACGCAGACACACAGATTCAGAGGAAAGACGGTTCCTGGGGTAGTTGAGCAGAATCACAGGGTTACTAATCTGAAAAACTGATCTGTGAGATAGAGGAGAGGAAATATGGATGTCAGGCTCGGGGAAAGGTCTTATCACAGAGAGACAGACAGATAAACAGACAGACAGAGGGAGAGAGAGAGAGAGAGAGAGAGAGAGATTGTCCTTCTTGTAGTTGTATCAGAAGACTGAAGTATTTGTTTTTATTTATTCAGTTTATTTTATTTCTTTCTTTACACTATAATCATCTATCTATATGTCTGTATGTCTGTCTGTCTGTCTGTGTGCCTATCTGCCTGTTTGTGTGCCTGTCAGTCTGTGTGTCTGTCTGTCTGTCTTTCTGTCTGTCTGTGTGTCTATTTGCCAGTCTGTTTGTGTCTGTCTGTCTGTGTGCCTGTCTGTTTGTGTCTGTGTGTCTGTCTATCTGCCTGTCTGTCTGTGTGTATGTCTTTCTGTGTGTCTATCTGCCTGTCTGTCTGCCTGTCTGTGTGTGTGTCTATCTGTGTGCCTGTCTGTCTGTCTATTTATATTTTACGGCATTCAGCAGATGAACGATGAAGTCAACATTTCAATCTGTCTGACTGCGTCTTTATTCAGGAAGTTCAATCGTTTTTGTCTTTTTGTCCCGTGTCTTATACTAATGATGCTTTACTGTCTCTCTCTCTCTTTCTCCATCTGTCTCTCTCTTTTTCTCTGTCTCTTTCTGTCTGTCTCTCTCTCTCTCTCTCTCTCCAGTGGTGAGGAGGTATCCGGTCTTCCTCGGCAGAGCTCACAGCTCGTCTGTCAATCAGGAGCCGTTACACATCCAGCGAATCCTGCAGCTGAACCGCACGCTCTACATCGGCGCCCGGTACCAACCACACGTGTCATTAACACACAATTACCCCACCAACACACCATTTACCCTGCGGTTCCGACTCGGCCAGTTCCTGTGCTGCCCTTCACTTAAATGTTTCAGCAGCGGAACATCTGGATTAAAGTCAAGAAGGCCAAATATCTCACAATTGTGTTACAAATCCAAAATTAGACAAAAATCAGTCGGAAGTGCAGCTGTGACTCCGCCCACAATTTCTATATGTTCTCTTTATTTTCACACGAGCTGCGA
>VCAZ01000223.1:395000-417500 GCA_005784505.1 Bagarius yarrelli
GTCTCACTGCTCGGCGATGGATTGGGGTTTTTATTGCTCTCACATGCTGACCCATGCTAACAATCATTTCTGTTCGCTTTCCTTCGTCCACCTTATTTATCGCTCAATTGTGTCACCTGGGACCAAAAAAGAAAGAAAAGAAAAAAATAACTAATTAATTGGCAATGAACCTGATTAGAAGGAGGACATACAAGTTTGGGTTAGAAGTTTTACTAATAAAAATTCAAACAAAAAAAATCCAAAATGGCTGACTTTACAATGGGCGGAGTCAGTGGAAATGATTGTGAAATGAATGCCCCCACTTTTGGGGAATTTTGGTGAAACTGGATGACCATAAATACAAAAAATAGGCAAAGATGGAGGTGTTACACCTTTAGGACACGTCCAGATTCCGTCTTTAGCTCATTATTATTATTAGTTCTGATGCGTTGATGGTTTGTGAGGGTTTGGAAAAGGAAGCTATTCACTGGCCATCATCTCTGATGTTTAGACCAGGTATTTTTGGTCTTTATGCAGACCAGGTAGATGTTTAAAACCAACCAAGACTTTTCTCTGTTCTGACACCAAGGTGGTAGAATGAAGTTCAGAACAGCTGAGTCACTGACTGACCCTTAAGAAACGATTAAAAACTCTTTCTCGAATACTTTAAACTTGACATTTAAAATTTAGAAAAAAGCTTTTTCAGTTTTTGGGTCTCACAAAATTCCAAGCACTTTAGTACGTCTCTCAGGATAAGAGCGTCTGCTAAATGATGGAAATGTAATCCAGAGGTCAGAAATCTCACGATGTGGTTTAAAGTGATAACGGATCAGTCGCCATGGCAACTAACTTTACATTAATCATTCCTTTACTGTGTAGCATCATGGACATGCTGTCCTCATGCTGAAGCTGAAGAATCCAATCAGAGGAAAGAATTTGTTCGGGTTAGAATCTTATTTGGTGCTGTTGATAAAACTGAATGTCCAAAGGTGGCGCTATACAGCCCTTAAGCCACGCCCAGGTCAGATCTATAAACAGAACCTTATGACAGCTAGTCCATTTCTATATTCACATTTACAGCATTTGGCAGATGTCCTTATCCTGAGCGACTTACATTTATATCATTTATACAACGAAGCAAGTATGGGTTAAGGGCCTTGCTCAGGGGCCCAACAGTGGCAATTTGGTGGTGCTGGGAATCGAACTCTGATCTTCCAACTAGCAGTCCAACACTGTCACCACTGGGCCACCACAGAAACGGTGGTTCTGTAGCACTGCTGGTGTCCAGGAAGAAAGAATCTGTCCACGTCAGTGCCAAATAATTCGAATGAATCTAATGAATCATCTAATGAATCAGTCACATCATCACATGACCACAACATTAGAATAGCATAGATTAGTGAACAATGATTTTATATATAATAATAATTATATAAAATAATAATAATTTATCTTATTTATTTATTTATATTTATTAACCTGTTTAATATTAGAAACATCCAAGTTATTAAACATATTTGAACAGGATAGTTCATTTCCCTGGTAATTAATTACGTTTATGATGATGTAACTAATTACATTTTCATGATGTTTTATGGACGTTAATGAGGCCATAAACGATTCTGGTGCTTGAAAACGAGTTGTTCATTGGTCATCATGTGGGAATTTTTATTTCTCATGTTTGTATCAATATTTGTGGGATTTTTCACAAACCCACCGACTTCAAAACTAACAACAGACACGACATCACATTTTCTCTGATGATGTCATGATCAGTTTGTACCTGACGAAACATTTGTTATGTAAAATTGGGCATCTATAAAAGGTCAACAGTCAAAAGGTGGCGCTGTTAAGCTTGTAAGCCACGCCCAGGTCCGTGCTATAACCAGGAGCTTTCAACCTCTCGTTCTGATGTGTCATAAGGGTGTGAAATAAACAGTGGTTCTGGATCCCTGCTGGTATTTTGGACCCCTAAACACAAGCCATCATGCATGTTTCTATTAATTTTGTCATGATGATGTCATGATGATGTCATGTTCGGTTTAAATCTGATGTTAATAAGTTTTTAATAAAATCGCCCACGTGCCTATGAAATCTGATGCATGTTAAAGCCGGGTGCCAAAAGGTGGCGCTGTTCAGCCTCTGAGCCACGCCCAGATCCGATCTCATGACTTTTAATTCTGATGTTTTGTGAGTTTTAAAAAAAGAATAAATAAGATAAGATAAGAACAGTGGCTTAGTCGCACACTGTGTTTGTCCCACTGAAGAAGAAAAAAAAACACAACTAAGACCCCAGAAACCTTCTGAAGTGTGTAGATCACGACACCAAGCTGAGCGGCTCAGCCGGTCCTCCCGCCGGCTCTCCGTAAATTAGTGATGAGCTCCAGCGTGAGAGAGACAGCACTCCGCCAGACGTGAGCTAATCAGGGCGAAGTGGAGGAGATAAAACGGATTCCCGGCGTCTGGGTGGAACCGAGTGGCCGCCGGTCCTGCTGCGTCTCCTAATGAGGCTGAAAGCGGCGAGCGCGACTCACAACTCCGCTTTAATTGGCTCAGCTTTCTGCAGCACTTAAACAGTTTCATTCTACTCTTTCTTTCCCTTCTGAATTTTTTCGCACTAATCCAAAAAATTGCGGGGGGAGGAAGAGGAGAGAGGGAGGAGGGAGAGGAAGGGAAGGGGGGGAGAAAGAAAGAGAGGGAGAAAGGGAAGGGGGAGAGAAAGAAGAGGGGGAGAGAAAGGGAAGGGGGAGAAAGGAGAGGGGGGGGAGAAAGGGAAGACAGGGGGAGAAGAAAGAAAGAGGGGGGAGGAAAGGAAGGGAAGGGGGAGGAAGAGAGAGGGGAGAGAAAGGAGAGGGGAGAGAGAAAAAGGGAAGAGAAAGGAGACGGGGGAGAAAGGGAAGGGGAGAAAGGGGGGGGAGAAGGAGAAGGGAAGGGGGAGAAAGGAGAGGGGGAGAAAGGGAAAGGAGAAAGGGGGGGGAGAAAGGGGGGGAAAGGGAAAGCGGGAGAAAGGGAGAGGGGGAGAAAGGGGGGGGAGAAAGGAGAGGGGGAGAAAGGAGGGGGGGGGGGGGGGGGGGTCCACCGTCGTCTTTACTTCACTGAGTTGCTGACACACAACCAGAATAAGAGCTGCAAAAATAATACACAAAACACTGTTACTAAAAATAGACCAAATATCTCTCTCTCTTTCTCTCTCCCTCTCTCCCTTACCCATTCTCTGCCTCCCTCTTTCCCTCTCTCTTTCACTCTTTCTTTCCCTTTCTCTCTCTCTCTCTCTTTCTCTTTTCAATATTCTCTATCCCTCTCTCTCTTTTCCATTCTCTCTTTCCCTCTATCTATCTTCCATTCTCTGCCTCTCTCTCTCTCTCTCTCTCTCTCCTTTCTCTCTCTCCTTTTCTCTCTCGTTTTCTCTGTCTCTGTCTCTGCTGTTTGCCGCTTTTTCTTTCTTTCTCTGTCTTTGTCTCTTTGTCTCGTTTTGTGTGTCTTTCTCTCTCATTCTCTCTCTCTGTTTATCTTAATAGCAGTCCCATTCTACAGCCTACAACCTTATGACTAAATAGCGCGTGTGTGTGTGTGTGTGTGTGTGTTACAGGTGCGCTACAGACTCTCCCCAGGCTCGCCAGCTCCTGTCTCTCTCTCTGGACTCAGTAAGTCACACGCTGCTGTTGGTGTTCCCGTCCTGCGTGATCCGAGTCCCGGTAGCTCGCTGCCATCTTTACTCCCGCTGCATGAAGTAAGACACACACACACACACACACACACTCACACACACACACACACACACACACACACTCACACTACCTCATATTCACTCTTTTTTAAAAAAAGCTCTTATCTGATTGGCTAAACGCAAACTCACGTCATGTCAGTCTGTTATGTGTTCGCATCCCATTTATTTATTTTTCACTTCACAGGAACTGCATCGCTGCGAGGGATCCGTACTGCGGCTGGACGAAAGGCAGCACCTGCTCCTTCCTGCGACCCGGAACCAGGTACCTCATCCAAACCTCCTCCGAGTCACCACGGATAGCGTTTATTAGCGTTGTAGCGCAAAGACAACTGAGACGCAGAAACCGAACAGAAATATCTGAGTCACTCAAACAGGCTCATTAGCATATTAGGCCACGCCTTTAAACGGACACTCTGTGTTATTCAGTCGTTTTTTACTAAAGTTTGATGTTTCAGTTTTTTTATCTGTTTTTTGTTGCTTTAATGATGTTGAAGTCTGAAGCCGCTCGGCGGTAAAGTGCACACTCGCGTCTCAGCACAGTAACGCAATAAAACCCCGCCGAGATTCAGATTTATTGAGTTCAGAGACTAGAAGAGGTAAATAGGCTCACTGCGTGTGTGTGTGTGTGTGTGTGTGTGTGTGTGTGTGTGGAAAAGTGAGAAAGAAGTCATTAAATGTGTGCAGGGATTTTGCAGGTCATTGTTTGTAATATTCTGCTTTACTGAAATTACACAGGAGCACAGCAGTGATATCACTCACACACACACACACACACACACACACACACACACGCTCTGAAGTCCTGTAAAAAGTGTGTGTGTCCCTTGCTGCTTAAAAGCGACAGTGGTGCCGCTTTGATGATTTGTTGACTGTGTGTTTGTGTAAACTGTGTGTGCGCGTGTGTGTGTGTGTAAACATATGATTAAGATCTTAATACTAGTGATTTATTAATCCTAACGAGATTCATTAACACTACTGATTCATTAACACTAATGATTCATTAACACTAATGATTCATTAACACTACTGATTCATTAACACTACTGATTCATTAACACTACTGATTCATTAACACTACTGATTCATAAACACTATGATTCATAAAACACTATCGATTCATCAACACTATCGATTCATCAACACTATTGATTCATCAACACTACTGATTCATTACCACTAATGATTCATTAACACTAATGATTCATTAACACTATTGATTCATTAACACTACTGATTCATTAACACTACTGATTCATCAACACTACTGATTCATCAACACTACTGATTCAGTAGTGTGGTAGTCTCTGTAGTAGTAGTCTGTGTGTGTGTGTGTGTGTGTGTGTGTGTGTTGGCTGAATCCTGAGCGCATTTTGGCTACGGAACACACACGCACACACACACACAGCGTTATCCAGTTACACTCATTTCTCTAACAAGTACAGCTGAAACGAGCAAATCGATGCTGCATCATATTACAGTAAAAATGGTTAAGTGTTTCAGACAGGTCTAACTGCACCAAACACACACACACACACACACGCACACACACACTTTTTAGGCACTTCACGATTCACGATTTGATTTGATTCGATTCGATTTGATTCGATTTGATTCGATTTGATTTGATTCGATTTGATTTGATTTGATTCGATTTGATTCATGATTTGATTCGATTCGATTTGATTCGAATTCGATTCGATTTGATTTGATTCGATTCGATACTGATTCTGGGCTTTGTGATTTGACACTGTTTGACTGTTAAAGTATCTGTAACGTCTCGTAATAAATTTACTTCCAAGATCTTTTATTAAAAGAACAAATGGAAGTGATTCAGCAAATCAACAAGAAACAAACAAACAGGTAATAAAACATTTATTAGCAAACGGTAAATAAAAAGCTGTTTTTTTCTTTTATTTATTTATTTTCTGCTCCGGCTTAAACATCACACTCGTCCCTGCGTCATTATCACCCTTCAACATGTGACGTTAACGGCGTAATGACTTCACCTCCACCTCCACCTCCATTCAGGAGCGATTCAGGTGTGTGATTAAACAGTGTGTGATGTTTCTCAGCCGGAGTGTGAATTATTGCTGAGTTCCTGTGAAACTCTCGACTTGTTAATCCGGTGTTCTCGCTCCTGCGACTTCCTCATGTTCCATATTGTCAATTTTAAGCTCTCGGCGAAAACCGAACGAAAGAACAACCAAATGAAAGAATGTTATTCGTGACTGAAATCTCTTTCTGGTAGACGCAGTGACTTCACGTGTGGTCTGTTTTTCTTTTTCCAGGCTTCCTTTCGTGCAGGACGTGGATCACGGTAACACTTCACATCTGGGCGATTGTGACGGTACGCCAACAGCTTTATGTCCTTCACCACAAACACACCGTAAAAAAAACAGCGCCTGATCAACACCCAGTAACGAGATTTTAGCAGAAAAACACACAGAGGCGATTAACACAGAATAAACAGCATCCTGACGCGAGTTAGCCGCTAGGTGTGCTTATAACAGGGTTATAAATGTGTTATAAGAGAATTATTATTTACAGTTACAGTTATATTACTTTTATTAATTCACTAATTCATTCATTAAATCACTTCACTTTAGTTGATTCACTGGTTCTTTAAAATCTAATTTCCTAAATTGATTCAAATGCTGTTTATTTATGTGATTCACTTATTCGTTATTCAAATGAAATGTTCTTCGGTTGATTCACATGTTTTTTATTCAAATCATACTTTCTTTAATTGATTCAGATAGTCCTTGTTTGAAGTATATTATTTTTAATCGATTCACATGATTTCTTATTTAAAATATTCTCATTCTTTACTTGATTCACATATTCTTTATTTAAATCAAGCAGTTTTTATTTGATTCACAAACGTTTATTTGATTCACTTAGTCTTTATTTAAATCATACTTTCTTTATTTGATTCACAAACGTTTATTTGATTCACTTAGTCTTTATTTAAATCATACTTTCTTTATTTGATTCACAAACTTTTATTTGATTCACTTAGTTAGTCTTATTGAAATAATTACTTTCTTATTTGATTCACAAACGTTTTATTGCATTCACTTAGTTCTTTATTTACACCTATCATACTTTCTTATTTGATTCACAAACGTTTATTTGATTCACTTAGTCTTTATTTAAATCATACTTTCTTTATTTGATTCACAAACTTTTATTTGATTCACTTAGTCTTTATTTAAATCTTTCTTTTAATCTTGACTTTCTTTATTTGATCCTTACACACTCCTTCCAACTTTTATTTGATTCACTTAGTCTTTATTTAAATCATACTTTCTTTATTTGATTCACAAACGTTTATTTGATTCACTTAGTCTTTATTTAAATCATACTTTCTTTTTTTGATTCACCCTTTAAAAAAAATTTGAAAAAAACGTTTATTTGTTCACTTAGTCTTTATTTGAAATCATACTTTTTTACTTGGATTCACAAACGTTTTATTTGATTCACTTAGTCTTTATTATGCAAATCATACTTTCTTTATTTGATTCACACAAACGTTTATTTGAATTCAACTTAGTCTTTATTGAAAACTCATACTTTCTTTATTGATTCACAAAACTTTATTTGATACTTAGTTCTTTTTATTGAAATTTCATACTTTCTTTATTTGATTCACAAACTTTTATTGATTCATCAGTCTTTATTTAATTTATTCAGTTCAGATTTTAGAATCATACTTAAATCATACTGTCTTTATCTGAAGCCTACTTTTTGTCTTGAATTATATATGAAATATCTTCGGAACCTTTAGAGGAAATGAGATTTGTTTCCAGTCTGCTGAAGTTTGGGATGAAGCTCAAGAGCAGAAATTGTCTCGCTGTTTTAACGTCGTCTGTTTTTTTATGTGTACTTAAGTGAAAAAACATTCTTCCAGACAGCCTGCATAGATACTGACAGGATATCTAACCTCAACCTCTCTCTCTCTCTCTCTATCTCTCTCTCAAAGTCTCCTCTCTCTCTCTCTCTCTCTCTCTCTCTCACACCCTGTGATTGATTTAAATCCCACCCCTCGAGTCTCTCTCTTCCCTCGTCTCGTCTCGTCTCGTCTCGTCTGAACTCGGATCTTAATTTGTTGTGTCTCGGCTCTCCTGCTGCTCTACTGCTGAAAGTCAGACTCCGGTTTACTCTATTCCTCCACCCGTTCAGATAGATGAGGAAGAGAGAAGGGTAAAAGAGAGAGAGAGACAGAAAGAGAGAGATAGATAGATAGAGAGAGAGAGAGAGAGAGAGGAGAGAGAGAGAGAGAACTTTAAAAGAGAGAAAGAATGACAAAGAAAGAGAGAGAGAGATGTAGTGAGAGTGAAAGAAAGGAAATGAATAGAAGAGTAAGAGGAAAAAAAGAGCTAGAAATCGAGAGCGTTTGCTAATAGGAGAAAAAAACCCGCCCAGTTAGCTAATTTGCATAATATGCTAATCTCCGCATGTCGGCGTGTGTTTAGTGTGTAAAAACTCGAGCAGGAGGAAAGTGTGAAGTTTCAGGAATGAACAGATTGTCGAGCGACGCAGTGCAGCGACACACGGAATCCGTTCCACTGCATGGTAAAGTGAGTCAAATCCAAATAGCTCAACAACGGGACTGTGCAGCGTTTGGTGGACCCTTGACGATCGTTGAAGCTAACACACACACGCACACGCACACACACACACACACACACCACACACACCACACACACCAACACACACACACACATTCTGTTGCATTCTCAGTTTTGATTTCTGATTATTGCCATTCCCTCATCTAGTGTTACATACCCCTGCCCCCACCTAGTGTTACATACCCCTGCCCCCACCTAGTGTTACATACCCCTGCCCTCATCTAGTGTTACATACCACTGCCCTCATCTAGTGTTACATACCCCTGTCCCCACCTAGTGTTACTACCCCTGCCCCCACCTGTTAATACCCCACTATAGTGTTACTATACCCCTGCCTCATCTAGTGTTACATCCCTGCCCTCATCTAGTGTTACATGCCCACCTGTGTTAACCCCCATGGGTTTATCCCCCTACATCCCCATCTAGTGTTTATATACCCCTGCCCCCACCTAGTGTTACATACCCCTGCCTTCATCTAGTGTTATATACCCCCCTGCCCCCACCTGTGTTACCCCTACCTAGTGTTACATACCTGCCCTCATCTAGTGTTATATACCCCTGGCCCCCCCTAGTGTTACATACCCCTGCCCCTCATCTAGTGTTATAATACCCTGCCCCCACCTATGTTACATACCCCTGCCCTCATCTAGTGTTATATACCCCCCCCACCTAGTGTTACATTACCCTGCCCCATCTAGTGTTATATACCCCTGCCCTATTCTAGTGTTACATACCTCTGCCCTGATCGATCGATTCCAAGCTCCAACCAAGCCACCACTGTTGGGCCCCTGAGCAAGGCCCTTAACCCCTAATTGCTCAGTAGTATAAATTAGATAAATGTAAGTCGCTCTGGATAAGAATATCTGCCAAATACCGTAAATGTAGTGTTATATAGCCCCTTTTCCACCTAGGGTTCCATACCCCTGCCCTCACCTAGTGTTGCATTACCCCCCACACCACCCACCCCGCATTTCGTGTAGCGCACAACTAAATATAAACTATAACTGAAAATAAAAGTAATGCAAATAATGAAAGTATCACTACTCAAACAGCGCAGGTGCACCGTGACATCCGTATACACGCGGGTTTCCCGTCCTATCAGCCGCTTTATTTCAAGCGTTACTCAACACTGGTAACCCGCCTGCTCTCCACATGTCTCTCTCTCCATGTCTCTCTCTCTCTCTAAACCCGGGTGGGGTTTGTAGATGAATTCGAACGCGATTACGCTGGAAACGGTTGCGTTGCGGTTCCGAACAGCTGTGGAGTCGTGATGGAGTCCAGATGTGTTAATGGGAAACGGTGAGTGTGGACTAATTAAGCGCGGCTGCCTGTAAACCCGCTGCTTTGCGTCAATTAGCGTGAACCTAATTGTCGTGTTAACGGGTTCGGTTCATACCGTGTGTGTGTGTGTGTGTGTGTGTGTGTGTGTGTTAAATCCTTGTGATATTTGGGAATAAATCGCTCAGGAACTCTTAAGTGTGGATTATTTTCCTGATGTTTAGCTTTTTTTTACACTGCAGCAATTAACCAACGTTTATTACTTTATTATTATAAATCTATAACTATTTTTTATTGATTAATTAATTAATCAAGAAAAGAAAGGAAAAATAAAGCGAGAGAGAAAAAAAACCATAGAAAGGCATATAAAGAGAGAGAGAGAGACAGACAGGAAGATGAAAATGAAAGATAGAGAGTGTGAGACCAAGACAGATTAAAAGACAAAAAAAATTATAGACAGAGACAGAGGGATAACAAGAGAAAGAGAGATGAGAGGGGTATTATAGCATGAAAAACAGAAGAGGGAAATAATTGACAGAGAGAGAGAGAGTGAGACATAGAGACAAGTAGCAAGATAGAGAAAATACAGGCCGGAAGGAAAAGTGATGGCGGGTGAGAGAGGAGCGAGAGAGAGATAGAGAAAAAGATAGTAGAGAGAGGAGAGACAGGGAGAAAGAAAGTGTGTGTGAGACTAAGACAAGAGAGAGAGAGAGATGAGAGAGAGAGTGAGACAAAGGGAGAAAGAGGCGGTTAGAGAGTAGAAAAACATAATAAAAAATGGGCTGAGAGACAGACAAAGAGACTGAGACAGAGACAACGTGATGGACAGGCAGATAAAATTTCATAGAAAATTCCAAAGAGAGGAAGAGAGAGAGAGTCTGAGACAAAGCGAGAGAAATACAGGATATTAAACAAATTCTACTGCTTATTGGCCGAGTAACAAACTAACAGAGCTGCTGTTAATATAAGATCTATCTATCTATCTATCTGTCTGGTCTGTATGTCTGTCTGTCTGTCTGTCTTTCTGTCGATCACCTAATGTTACATACCCCTGCCCCCACCTAGTGTTACATAGCCTCCTATCCACCTAGTGTTAGATACCCCTGCCTCACCTAGTGTTACATGTATCTATCTATCTATCTGTCTGTCTGTCCGTCCGTCTGTGTGTGTGTGTGTGTGTGTGTCTCTCTCTCTCTCTCTCTCTCTCTCTCCTCTCTCTCTCGCTCCTCTCTCTCCTTCCACAGCAGCCGGGTTTTTAATGACAGAAATCCAAAGGGGCCACAGTGAGCTGACAGCCTACACACACACACACACACACACACACACACACCCACACACACAGAGCAGGAGTGTAGTTTTAAAGTTTCAGTGTTTCTTTGCTGTATGAAACAGACCCACAGTCTCGTCTGGGTTTAAACACACAGCTTAGCATTTAGTTCCTTAATTTTTCGGTGTTTTAGTGAAACTGTGATTTTTACACACGTTAAAATCTTTAAACCGACTGGAAAGAGTGGGAATAGTTTCCTCAGGTGGGCGGAGTCAGATTTACAGACCAATGACATCACAAATCAGGAATTTCTTTCAATTACATGTTGGTTGTGGTTTCGAGTGCGCACACACACACACACACACTTACACACACACACACACACACACACAAGAGCAACAGAGCGAGTAAAAAAGGCAGGAGTGTATCTCAATAGATTAAGAGAGGGGAGAGTTAGAAAGAGTGAGAGAAAAAAGCGAGAGAGACAGAGAAAGATTGAGAAAGGGGGGTGAGAGGGAGAGGAGAGAGAGGGAGAGAAAGAGAAAAACAGAGAGAGAGAGAGAGAGAGAGAGAGAGACTCACTGAAGATGAAAGGATGTCACAGAAAGGAGGACACAATCAGTGAGGGACTGAGGAACTAAAGAATAAGCGTAACACACACACAGACCTTCACACACATACAGTAGCGTGGCTCGGAGACAAAGAGCCGAGACGAGTGACTGACAGCGAGACAAAGAAAAGAGAAAATCATTCAAACATTTCCTCTGATTTATCATCCCGTTCTATGCAGGAAACAGAAATACTCGAGACGCTGACCAGCGGGAAGTGTTCGGGACAGACAAACAAAAATGGCTGCCGTTAGAACCCTAAACAGACAGTAATATAATCACACACTGAGATCCTCACTTTAGATAAATGTAGCATTTGGAACCGGATCTTAAGATGGCCGACAGTGTTGGTGAAAGTGGATAACGTTCTCATAGGAACGTTATCAGAACGTTGAGTAGGAGGTGTCCATCGCTGATGTTGGTATGTGCGAGTGGCGGATTGGAGAGACGGCTTTTGGAGGTTTTTGGGACACGGCATGTGATCTGGTGCTGGGAGATTTGAGCGTATAGGCTTCAGGGCGATTCAGGAAGGTAAATCATCTTGTTCAGGTGATGTGTGTAATTATAACGATGGCCATTGGGCATGTGTGCTGGATACACACACACACACACACACACACACACACACACACACACACACACACACACACAGACCTCTCTAACGAGTGCACTGTGGGATCGTGGCTCTGTAATTGGAGCTGTAGCCTCAGTCAGCCGTGCGGCGCAGCCTCCATCCTTTAATGTTCTCGTCACTCGAGGGATCGCACAGAATACGAACAGATCCACACCCAGACACCTTTTCTCTCTCTCTCTCTCTCTCTCTCTCTCTCTCTCTTCTCTCACTCACTTTCTTTTTCTCTCTGCCGCCACCCCTCCTGCTCCCTTTTGTCTTCTGCGGGAATTAAGCCGGCGCGGTTACAAAGACGGCGCTCTCTAATGGCCCGGCTTTATTCGTGACCCGCGGCGGCCCTTGGGACGGGACGGAGAGTGAGACAAAGGGAATATTACAGCCCTACAAATACCGAGACTTTTTAAAGCATCTTTCCCGTTTAGAGGGAAAGACCAAGGTGCAGGTTGGGTAATTTTCATCAAAGGACCCAGTGGCAATAAAACACACACACACACACACACACTTTTTGAGGTCATGTAGGGGAGGTTTTTTTTTATCTGAAGGTGCTGAAATTTTGCCTCTAACTGTTAGTGTCCTTTAGCAGTGTATTTTGTACTATTTGCATACTGGAACCTGATTGGCTCATTTTATGTTTATGATGCATTAACTACAGGATTTTCAGCTCCGGTTTAATCCAAACTTTAGTAACCAATTAATCAATCAGCTTATAAAATAATCATCTGTGTTATCTGACACTATACTATAGTGTCTTCAGTGGAAAGTTCTGGAATAAATTAAACCTCCATCATTCAAATCAGTTACTGGAACTGCTCGATAACGCTGTCTGTTTATACATCTGTCTGTCTGTCTGTTTATTTATCTGCCTGTCTGTCTGTTTATTCATCTGTCTGTCTGTCTGTTTATTTATCTGCCTATCTGTCTCTTTATTTATCTGCCTATCTGTCTGTTTATTCATCTGTCTGTCTGTTTATCCATCAGCCTGTCTGTCTGTTTAACTATCTGTCTCTCTGTCTTTATATCCATCTGTCTGTGTCTGTCTGACTGTCCATCAGGCTGTCTGTCTGTGTAAATATCCTATCTGTCTATTTAGCTATCTCTGCCAGCCAGACTTTTTGTCTGCATGTCTGCCTGTAGATATTTCTAACAGCCTAAGTGTCTGTCTGTCTGTCTGTCTGTCTATCTTTTTCCTATCCTCTCCTCTGCAGTTATATTCCATTAGGAGTATGTAAAATTTGCCATAAGTGTCTCTTACGGCGTTTCCCGCAGTGTAGTTTTTCTCACAGTGGAGTTGATGTTGCGAAAAAAGAGCAGCGATATAAAGAGATACTTTTAATCAGGAAGTCAGTTATTACAGCTATTAACATCACCACCCACTTCGGCTAATGAGCGTCATTATCCACTAGACCAGTGTTGGTGCTCCACATTCCGCTCGTCCTGCTGAGGAATAAACCTGAGAGAAGAAAGTCAACTTGGTCCAGATTATCCCCTAAATGTGTGTTTTTGTATTTATTAAGTGTGTGTGTGTGTTTCAGGTTTGCTCCAAGAAAGTTATGTGGAGGAACCGGAAGGCTTGGTGTCCGTGAACCTGCTCATCATGTGTGCCGTTTCTGCTTTCACCACCGGGGCGGCGCTTTCTGCTTTGATGATCTGTTGGATTATGACGTTCAAGCACCGGCACCGCTCCAGAGGCGGGACCTCGAGCCAGGCTGGGCGTCCCCATACCGACAGAGAGCAGTGCATGCTGGGACGCGGGCATAACAGCTCAACAATTAGTGTCACAAGGATTAGCGGTGTTGATGCGCAGATAGAGGACATGTTCACTAGCGGTTGGCCAAAATCTGGGGAAATCCAAGATCCGGGATTGCCGACTCCGGAGCAAACGCCGCTCCAGCAAAAACGCCCTGCTCCAGACATCCATGACCACGTCTATCTCCATCAGCCAGATTTAGATTGGGAGCCGAGCCAAACCTTTATTACCCAGACAGGTTCAAATGCCTCCATCATGTACCTGAGCTCCGGTTACTTACACAGTGGAGATGGAGGCACGCTGGACGATCCAGCGATCCCAAACGTTGAAAGACAACGAATCTTATCCTTCCATATCCTGTTTTACAGAAAGACCAAAGCAGGCATCATCCGGCTCCAAGGACACGTAATTCCGCTGGCGACTACAGACCGGTGACACCTCAAGACTCACCTGATCGCAGGAAGGTGGTATCCGCTCCAAATCCGCACTCGGATTATGGCAACCCGCCAAACTGGAGCCAAAGTGGCATCAGCAACAACGACAAATCCAACAGACACCACCACAACTATCCAATACAACCACGGACCAATGCAGCACTGGTGCGACCCGCCATCCTTAACAATAGCAGGGGGCACGGCGAGATGCAGGACTTTCACCACGTTCTGGGAAGAAGAGTAGACAGTGAGAGGGATGTGAGGAGAGAAAGGGACAGACAGTCTGCATCCAGCGGACAGTAAAGAAACAGAGAACTCCCACTATTCCAGAGAGCCCATGACTCCTGCCTGGAAAACTGCCTCACTGATGTCTAAAAAAAAAATCTTACAGTGTTGCTCATGAGACAGAATCGAAACCAAGCTAAGCACTTGCCACATCCACAAACCCCACCTATACTTTAGCACTTAGCATATTAGCTAGGTTCTTCACAGCCTCTCTGCCGACAACATAGAGCCACCTGGATCCCAGGTCTCAGATTACTGTTTAGATTTCACTTGACTACAGCCGAGAGTAGCGAGTCTCTCTGAGGGACAACTCTTAAAGTCCTGTTTCATATCTCTGCTACGGGTGTGTGTGTGTGTGTGTGTGTGTGTGTCTCGATGTCAAGAATAGCTCCCAGCTTGAGGACTCGCAGGACGTAAAGATGACAAACCCGAGATCTTAGAAATGATCAAAGGTCAAAAATGACTCAAAGCAACTTGATTAGATTTTTTTAATCAAGTGTGTGTGTGTGGACGTGTGTAAGAGAGGCGGACATCCTAATTTTGACGAGGATCTCTCGAAGCCAGAAGCAATCATGATCCGCTAGTATCAACCAGCTAACAAAAAAACATCTTGTTTTTGTATTTCAACGATCAAAAGGTTTTCTGATTTTTCGGCGTCATCACCATGCGCTGACAACTGTTTATCATCGAGACAGAAAAATGTTACAAATAAAACAACGATATCGTAAATCATGTGACAAAAAAAATTCTGTTTTAGATTGTAACTTGTTACTATAGCGATATTTGGTTCTCGTTAACATTACTTAGCTAGCGGTAGATGTCTGATGTTACATAGCTAGCTATATGTCTTCGAAAAGATGATTAGCATGCTTGCTAGCACCACTAAGCCAGGAACCGGGGGGGGGGGGGGGTCTGTTAGGAGGGGGAGGTAAGAAAAAAACCTAGCACTGATGTAAACATTTGAAATAACACACACACCTCAGATAGCACGCAATGAGTTTTTTAAAAGCATCACAATCAAACCAGATTAGCGTAACATTAGTGCCATCACATTTTTTTTCCTCATATATGCTAGTTTTTGCTAGCATATTGAGATTAGTGTGTTAAACGGCAGAGAAAGCCGAACGGATTGAGAGACGTGGGAGCTGTCGTGCTTTCGTAATAACGGCAGCGACAATGCTAATAATTGTGGTTGGAATTTGTGTGTGTAAATGTTACAGATGTGTGTTTGCTGCTCTAGGAGGAACACTGGGAGTTTTTGTTAAGCGTCTATTGACTTTGTCTCTCTCTCTCTCTCTCTCTCTCTCTCTGTCTGTCACTCTTTTAGCTTTTTTTCTGTTTCTCTCTGACTACTTCTAGCCCTCTGTCTCTCTTTCTTTCTGTCTCTCTGCCTCTCTCTCTCTTTATCTTTCTCTGCTTTTCTTTCTCTGTCTCTTTGGCTTGCTCCTTCGGGAAGCGTCTCTGAGACACTGAAGCTCTTTGTTGTGTCCGGAGACCGATGAAGCGGGTCGAGGCAAGGGAATAGCAATGAGTCCGTCCCCCTTTGGGACTTCCGTCCTGATTCCAGCGAAGGGTTTAGCGGGGCATCAAAATCGGGGGCCTTGGGCGGTGGGGGGCCATCTGCAACCTCAGGAATCATTTAGTGCTCTTACATTTACAGCATTTGGCAGACGTCCCCTTATCCAGAGCAACTTACATTTATCTCTTTTATACAACTAAGCAATTAGGGGTTAAGGGCCTTGCTCAGGGGCCCAACAGTGGTTGCTTGGTGGAGCTGGGAATCTAACCCACCTTAACCATAAGCCACCACTTTTGTTCTTGAAAAAAAGGAACAGGGGTAATATGATGATGACATCATCGAGAGCACCAACCAATCAGACACGTCTAAAATATGAAAGGAACCTTACACCTTCAGCGCCTAATCAGAACCAATCACAAATCAGTTCCTATGACGGGATTATGTGAGTTCTTTAACGCAAAATCGATCAAGGAGTCAAAATTGCCCATAGCTTTCATTGAAAGTCATTAAAGACGTGTCTCCACTAGGGGGCGCCATGTTAGTTGCGTCATTGTTGCGTTTTAATTAAAACGTTATTTGTATCATGCAACATGGTACATCCAAAGCTGCGTTTAGATTTTTGTTTCTGATCGTTACCCGCTGTAGTGATATGTGATTTACGTTAACATTTCTTAGCTAGCGGTAGCTATCGGATGTCTACATACACAGCTACTTTTTCTGGGAAGGATGTGGGAAAAATATGTTGCGTCATTGTTGCATTTTAATGAATGTTTTTTTGTCTTATCGCGAAGACCTGCTGAATCTCCGTTTTATTCGCTGGTGTAATCGTGATTATTTATAATAAATAATTATTTGATCTTTTGTTCGATATTTTCTAGTTTATTTGAGTGTAAGTACTCACATTTAAAACTGCTTAGGGTTTTTGTTTAGGAAACAATAACCGAGCGGATTTTCAGTAACTCTACGTTAAAGACATCAACTAAAAGTTTTTAAAGATATGTTTGTTTATTATTCTTCAAATTTATCAAAACAAATAACAAGCAAAACATGAACGACTAAAACTCGGTAATAAACTAGTTTCTTTACTAGTATTACTAGCTTTTCATTATTTATACAAAATCACAGGCTTAACATTGATCTTAATGCAAGTATTGATGGTGTGCCAAAGACACCCCCACCCCCCCCCCCCATGGTGGAAAAACTTAAAAATTGCCTTCAAACGTTGATTGGTTTTTTTTTGTGAATCGGACAAAAAGAAGAAAGGATTTTGTAATTCTCTGAATGTCCTCTGTGAGACTCGTCTCAGTGTTTATTTAAAGCGTCTCTGAATCATTTGTGGTTATGTTTATTTGGCCATTTGTGATCTCAAAGAGAGAGAAAGAGACAGAGAGTAAAAGAGAGAGAGAGAGAGCGATAGAGGGAAAGAGAAAGAGAGAGGGAAGAAATAGAGAAGAAGAGGGGGGGAGAAAGAGAGAGGGAGAGAAAGAGAGAAGGAAGGAGAGAGTGGGGGAATGGAAAAGAGAGGGAGAAATTGGAGAAAAGAGAGAGAGAGAGAGAGAGAGAGAGAGAGAGATGGATAGCCTCCATGCAGGACGTCAAATCTAATCGAGTCAGCTCGCTTAATGGAGAGACGCAGGGTGAATTAACGTCACTGGTTATAATCATCACCAACATCAGCGCCTGGATTGAAGCACCAGGACAGAGAGACAGACAGAGAAGGAGAGTGAGAGAGTGAGTGAGAGAGAGAGTGAGGGAGGAAGAAAAATTAACAAAATGGACAGGGAGGAGACGAAAAGTAAAGAAATACTCTATAGAGAACATTACTATGTCTATGACTGTGTGTGCGTGTGTGTGTGTGTGTGTGTGTGTGTGTGTGTGTGTGAAAAAGACAAATCTCTCTGTAGATTTGTTTATTTTTATTTCATAGGGTTTTTTCTCCGCTATTTTACGTGCCTCAACTGAAAAAAATCATCATGCGCTTTTAGCGCCACCCGGAGGCCAAAAACTCCTCCTCTTCCTCTTCTCTCCATTTTTCTTCAATCTCACTCTTATTTTTT
The DNA here is from genome assembly GCA_005784505.1 of Bagarius yarrelli. Taxonomy (NCBI): domain Eukaryota; kingdom Metazoa; phylum Chordata; class Actinopteri; order Siluriformes; family Sisoridae; genus Bagarius; species Bagarius yarrelli. The sequence goes on from VCAZ01000223.1 coordinate 413,164, forward strand.
CACCACTTATCTCTTTTTACCTTCTTCTATCTTTCTTTTCCTTTTATTCCTCTTCCTTTTTTCTTTTTTTCTTCTGTCTTCACTTTATTCTTTTTTCTTGTCTTACTTTCTGTTTTTCATCTTCTTTCTTTTCTCTATTTTTTACTTTTACAACATTCCGCAGACGTCCTTATCCAGAGCGACTCACGTTATTTATCTTTTTTATACATCTGAGCAATTGGGGGTTAAGGGGCCTTGCTCAGGGGCCCAGCAAGGGTAAATTTGTGGTGCTGGAAATCAAACCCTGATCTTCCAATTAGCAGTCCAACACTTTAACCACTACTGTACTACCAGTTCCCCATTTTTTTTCTCCCCTCGTTCCCTATACTCGTTATCATCGTGGTGCGAGTGTTCTTTCTGTCTCGCACCTCGTTTTTTTCCCCCACAGTATCTGTAAAGATTTTAACCACTTATATATAATCACTATATATATATATACAGTATATAACTATAACTAGCCACTGACGCTAACTCTTTAGCATAAACTCGAACGCTTGCTAATAGAGAAAGTCTAACTTTCTTCTCACACTCGTTTATACGCTCAGACGCTCCTGGTGATTATTTTCTGTGAAACGTGACAGGCAGTCCCTCTGTGTGCAGACTAATTACTTGTCCTTTGCTAGTTTGTTTGCTAATCAGCTCCGTTCCAGGATTAGGCGGATAAAAGGAAAGCTGTGTTTCGTTTAATGGTTTTCGGAACTTTTTCTTTAATAGCCTGAACTCCGTGTTTGGCCATCAAGCTGTGTTACATTCTCTCGCTCTCTCTCGCTCACTCTCTTCCTCTCTTTCTCTCGCACGCTGCCATTGCTTGCACTAGCTACGCCACATGCCTGATTAGCCTGAGTGCATCCCAGCTCTTAATGAGATGACAAGGAGATTCTTCGAGGGGCACATCAGGGACGTCTCTCTCTCTCTCTCTCTCTCTCTTTCTGTATCTCTATCGCTCTTTCTCTCTAGCTCGCTTTTTCTCTCTCTCTCTCTCTCTTGCTCTGTCTGTCTGTCTCTCTCTCTCTCTCTCTATCGCTTTATCTCTCCCATCTCTCTTGCTCTCTCTATCGCTTTATCTGCACTTGTTGCCCTGTTTAATGTGATTGCTTTAAAGCCTGCCAGCACTTCCTGATGCAGGACTCAGCAAAGACTGAACCACACGCCATTAAACATTATTAACTCGATTAACGACCGCGACTTCAGAGCACACACACACAGCCAGAAGCGCGTGGACTAATCCGCCACACAAAGTTTAGCAAAACTCCACTTCTGCACACCACAGACATTATGCTAACAGCTAGCAAAGAGGACGTTTTTATAACGTTTTACAAGTGTTGCTAGTGGTAGCAGTAGCTGCAGTTATGATTAAACTTGTTGTGCGATCGCTCACAGATTTCTACGATGGAGTTTTAGTGCTATTTAAACAATGATAAATAAAAAACTAAGAAAACTAAATAAAAGAATCAAAAAGAATAATACTAAAAGAATAAATAATACTAAAAGAATAAATAATACTTAGAGAATGAATAATACTTGAAAAATAATACTAAAAGAGAGAATGAATAATACTTAAGATAATAAATAATACTTAGAGAATGAATAATACTTAAAGAATAATCTTAAGAATGAATAATACTTAAAAGAAATAATAATACTAAAAGAATAAATAATACTTAAAGAATAAATAATACTTAGAGAATGAATAATACTTAAAGAATTAAATAATAAATAATCTAAAAGAATAAATAATACTAAAAGAATAAATAATACTTAAAGAATAAATAATACTTAGAGAATGAATAATACTTAAAGAATAAAAATAACTATAGAGAATGAAATAATACTAAAGAATAAAATACTAAAAGAATAATAATACTAAAGAATAAATAATACTTAGAGAATGAAAATAATACTTAAAGAATAAATAATACTTAGAGAATGAATAATACTTAAAGAATAAATAATACTAAAAGAATAAAAGAATAAATAATACTTAAAATGAGAAATAAATATACTTAAGAATGAATAATACTTAATAATAACTATACTTAGAGAATGAATAATACTTAAAGAATAAATAATACTAAAAGAATAAATAATACTAAAAGAATAAATAATACTTAGAGAATGAATATACTTAAAGAATACATAATACTAAAGAATAAAATAATACTAATAAATAATACTTAAAGAAAGAATAAAAATAAAGATAAATAATACTAGAAATATGAAATACTTCAGAATAAATAAACTTAAAGATAATAATACTTAAAGAATAAAAATAATACTTAAAGAATAAATAATACTTAAGAATAACTTAAAGAAATATTTTAAAAATTAATTGTTGTAATATTAACACGGTTGCCTCACAGTAAGAAGGTGCCAGGTTCGCGTCTCCTGCAGGGGTCTTTCTGTGTGGAGTTTGCATGTTCTCCCTGTGCTTGTGTGGGTTTTACTCCGGGTTCTCCGGTTTCCTTCCACAGTCCAGAAGCATGTGTGTTAGATTGATTGGTGATTCTAAATTGCCCATAGGAGTGAGTGTGAGTGTGTGTGTGTGGTGTGTCCTGTGATGGACTGGTGACTTGTCCAGGGTGTCCCTTTCCTGTCTTTCACCCTTTCAGAGACGGCTGGGATAGACTCCAGCAGATCCCCGTGACCCCGAATTAGGGAATGAGTGGCTATAGAATGTAAATAGATGAATGAATTTGTAATATTGTAGGAATAAAGTAAAAAATTCCGGAAAATAAAGTCGAAATTCCGAGATTTAAGGCAAAATATTTTGAGAGTAAAATTACCAGTAGGAATCTCCGATTCTCCGATTTTTACGATAAAGTGTTAGAGCTACTTAAAATGATTATGGAATAGGAAGACAAGAATAAAGTCGAAATTACGAGAATAAAGTTGTAAAATAAAAGAAAATCGTAATATTTTGAGAGTAAATATAAAATTCCGAGAATAAAGTTGAAATACTTTGCGAATAAAGTTGTAGCTGTATGTAAATGCATGAATGCTGATTGGTTGGCATGCGGGTTGCCATGTATCTGTTTTTCTCAGCAGAGCAGAGACACATTTATCACTCATATCAGATTAATGATGTTTTTGAACAGAAGGATTTGGTTCAGTCTTATTTCAGGTTGCGATTAAGTTTCCTACAGAACCGCCGCAGTTAATTATAATAATAATTATAGTAATAATAACTCATTAATGTTATAAATCATAACCCGAAGCAGCATTAATCCAAATCCATAAACGCCATAAACTCCACATCCGTTAATACTAAACAGAGAAACGTTTCTCACAATTCTGGGATTTTTCCTTATAACATCATGACTTTAATCTCGTTTGCTTCGACTTTATTATTGAAGTATTACATCTTTACTCATATTTATGCGGCACTAAAACGCTGTCGTAGATTTTATCACTTGCAGTCTGTCATTTTCCTTGAAAGACTTTTTGAGTCGCCTTTTTTTATCAGCCGCTGACAGATTTCTGGAATTCAATTTGCAAACAACTGAATAGCACAAACCCAGCCAACATCTATATATATGGAGACGTGTATATGTGGGGAGTGGGTTCGATTCCCCGCTCCACCAAGCCGCCACTGTTGGGCCCCTGAGCGAGGCCCTCAACCCCTAATTGCTCACTTGTATAAATGAGATAAATGTTAGTCGCTCTGGATAACAGCGTCTGCCAAATGCTGTAAATGTAAATATATGGGGTCCACCTGGTTTATATTTAGGGTACTTGGTTACCAGGGGGGCATGTTCCAATATGGGCAGCCCATGGGTCAGCTAAGTAAGGTCCCATTTGGTTAAAAAATATGTGGGCTTCCTATATGGGTCCTAAAGGGGTCAGTCATAGGAAATTATTGTATGGGCTAAACAGGGCAACACATATGGAACCCTCATGTTTTACCCATGTGGGTCTCACAGGGGCTGGAACAATTATTCCTATAAAAGATGCCCACATGGGCCCAAGACTCATACCACCACCCCTTTATGTGGGTTCTGAATAGGAAACGCATACGGGACCCTCATAACTAACTCATGTGGGTCTCACAGGGGCTAGAACAATTATTCCCATATAGGCTGCCCACATGGGCCCCAAACAGACACCAGGTTAGTCGACTCTATGTGGGTTCTGAATGGGAAACGCATATGGGGTGTTAATGAATAACTCATATGGGTCTCACAATGGTCAATCCTGTATAGGATGCCCCAATGGGCCCAAGACAGATAGCATATTGGTAGCCCTTTATACACTTTTTTCCAACTCATATCATACCCATATGAGCCCCACATACGAATGTT
>VCAZ01000223.1:425000-428450 GCA_005784505.1 Bagarius yarrelli
GCCGCCGCCTCAGGCCCCTGTTCATTACAGTTCGAGGCGGTTTGTGTGTGTGTGTGTGTGTGTGTGTGTGTGTTTTTCACGGCGGTTTGCTTGAGCTGACAGCAGAGACTGATGGGGGGGGGATTAATTCCACGAAGCAGTAAAGATGTCGGCTCGCTTGATGGAATTGTGCAGTTTTACGGCAACAGGATACACACACACACACACACACACACACACACACACACACACACACACACACACACACACAGTTAAGACCAGAAATATCTGAGAATAATTACACTGCCTTTCCTATCAGCAGCTCAGTTCGAAGGCAAATTTAAAATACTAATAATATTAATACATTTTATTGTTATCGTTTCAGCGGTTTTGTTTAATGTCAAAATGAATGCATAGTTTTTCAGAATTATTGGCACCCCGTATCAATCACACCAAAACACATTCCTTGGTCTTCTTTAATAAAGACGAACTTGGGACAAATTCATTAAGTGAAAACTGCATAATAAAGAAGATACGTACCTAAGATACATATTTTATTGTTAATTTATTTATTTTATTAATTTAATTTAATTTAATTTAATTTAGGCTTAATTTTGTCTCAGTTGTATAAAATCATCTTGACAAACACCTAAAAATTGCACTTTTTGGGACAAAATTTAGGACAGAAGTGTGTGAGTTCAATTCCCGGCACCACCAAGTTGCCACCACTGGGCCCTCTGAGGCCCTTAAATGCTCAGTTAGACTGAGCATAAATGGGGGATTAAAAGGTTGGGGTTCGAGTCCCACCCTAAAAAAGGTCATTTATGTATGTTCGTTTACTAACATTGATATTAAAGTGGTGGCTCGAATGGTTAAGGTGCTAATTTGTTGATTGGAAAACCGGGCCGACCTGAGTTCAAGCCCCATCGCCGCCAGTTAGCCACTGTTGGGTCCTTGAGCAAGACCCTTAACCCTTCCTGCTCCAGGGCTGCTGTATCATAGCTGACCCTGCGCTTGGTTTAACTATTCTCCGTCTATTTATCATACCTAAATTATAAAATGTAAAATATGGACTTTAAATTTGTACCTTAACGCAAACTGAATCTACATTTAACTAGCGATGCACCGATACTGAGATCACGTCCTCGTAAGAACACTCCGATAACCAAGACCAAAACCTCAGGTGACGTCATTGACAGACTATTTAGTGCACAAAGACTCCAGCGTCAGTGATAGAATGTGGAAAAGAAAGTTTCAAAATGTATGATGACGACCCCTGTGTGACACGCCGTCAGTAACAATCATGCCAGGCATGTTCTAGAACCGATAAACAACAGATAATCCAAATCATAAATCAGAATGGGAAAAAGGAAGCGGGCAGAGAGTCGGTTACAACGATTAGCACAGAACGCTTTCAGAACGCAAAAGAACCAAATGAAGAATGAAAGCCGTTCTTTGCAGGAGACTTTCAGTATGCAGGTCGGGTCTACAACGCAGATATGCTAAACGCGTTACGACACGCGATTGCTACAACGCAGTTATGCTACAATGCAGATATGCTATAACGCAGTTATGCTTCAGCGCACTTATGCTACAACGCAGTTATGCAAACGCAGTATGCTATAACACAGTTATGCTAGCGCATATGCTACAATGCAGTATGCAGAAGCTACAACACAGTTACGCTACAACGCAGATATGCTACAACGCAGTTATGCTTTAATGCAGTTATGCTACAACGCAGGACCGGCCCGGGCTCTACTGGCACCCCAGGCGAGATTGTAGATTTGCGCCCACTTTAACTTTAAAAGTGCATAAATGGCAGAGCTAATATATATATATGGTAACTGCATGTGCATGCATAATTAATGCGCATTATAATCACGTCCTGATGCAGATGCGTTAAATAAATCATGTCGTCAAATAGCATCATTTTCTATTTATGTCGATTTAATTTTGTTCTAACAATATTTTCATCAGTTTAGCGGTTAGCTAAAACTCAGTAATGATATTTAGTTGAAAATATTTTTGCCAAAAATATATTGTGTGGTGCCCCCTAGTCAGTTTGCGCTCTAAACAACTGCCTATGTCGCCTATCCCACGGGCTGCCCTGCTATAACGGTTCGTTTCTGAAGTTAACACCGGAAGAAAAGGGATTGGATTGAGAGACGGCACTCAGAACTCCGCCTTGTGGAGGTGTAAAGTCAATTCCCAGCATTAGCAAGCAGCCACCATTGGGCCCCAAAGTAAGGCCCCTAACGCTTAACTGCACCTTTGCTGGATAAATGTATACAAAGTAGAAATAAAAATCACTGTGTGGACTAAAACTTTGGTTTACGGTTTAAAAGATGGAACTGATTTTAATTAAATTTCCAGTGCAGTGATTTGCCCGGAATCTGACATGTTGACTGATTTTCTGTGAATCTGGCAGGTGAAAATAATAATAAGACTCGAATTAATCTTTTGCGGTCTGGTTCTTATCTGGAGGCGGGTTTAGATTATGGCCTCCTTACTGATTATTTTTTCACGTGAAAAATAATTATGCTGCTTAATTCCTGCTTTATGCGGCCTCATAGCGCTCGCGTCTGCTTTGATCGGTACGGTGCAGCGGGATGATGAAAGGCCGCTCGGCTTCAGGTTGATGCTACGTGCTAACGGCTGGGTGTGGCGCTACAGTACTCGTGGTTCTTGTGGTACTCGTGTAATTACTCCTCTTTTCTTTGAACTAGTCGTTTAGTGAAAGGAGAGAGTTATTAAATAATCCGTGTGGAGGATTCTTCAGGGTCAAACTGCACAGTTACCACCACATCGAGCATGAATGATAGTTTCTGTGAAAATATTTTCACAAAGATTTCCATTACTATGGAGTAACATTTCAATGAAAAGGATCGATGATCATGATGGTTTGTGGGAGACGCCACAGCTGCTCCAGCTGTAACGTTATTATTATTATTAAAATATTTTAATAAAGAGATAAAAAACCGAAAAAAAATACTTTCTCTTTATAAAAACCTTTAAAAAAAAACCCTCATCAGGATTCCTGTAGTTACACCAGTGTCAAGAACACGCAGGGGATAAAATGGATAAAACAATGGAGGATGGATGGATGGATGGACAAGGATAATGGATAAATGGATAAAATGGATGGATGGATGATGGAATGGATGGATGGAACAATGGATAAATGGTGGATGGATGGGGGATATGGATGATGGATGGAGGAACAATGGAGAAATGGATGGATGGATGGGTGGATATATGGATGGATGGATGGATGGGTGGATGGAACAAGGATAAATGGATGGATGGAGGGTGGATTATGGATGGATATATGGATGGAGGAGAATAGAAGCATAAATAAATGAAAGAATAGATGGATGGATAGAAGATAGAAAGATCCTTCTTTCTTGAAAGATCGTCTATCTGTCATTCTTTAGCTGCTGGTTTCCTGTCTGTCTGTCTATAGATAAA
>VCAZ01000226.1:0-112500 GCA_005784505.1 Bagarius yarrelli
TTATTTATCCTTTCATCCAGCTATCCATCCTTTCATCTATCCTTTCATCCATCCGTCCATCCATCGATCCACCCATCTATTTTCTTTTCTGCTTTTTCCCACATGGGAACTCAGTGGCACAAGGTAGTTCAGGATGCCAACATGTGTTCATAGGCAAACCTTTCCACACTACCAACAATCCGAAATAAAAATAAGTCTTTCCACTAAGGGAGAAAACTAGAGAACCTGAAAGAAATCTACCATCGATTCACCTGTCATTTTGCAATTATTGAGATTACTTTTTTTGCAATAAATATGACCTAAACCTGCAATTTTACTACAACATCATTCACACAATAGTATCACACACACCCTTCCTCACCCCCTTGGGAAGCACTGCATTAGCATGACAGCTTTGACGGATACTAACAAGTGCTCCGGTTCGGCTAAACCCTTTATGGACACAAGATACCCTGAAGCTTAACCATACAGAGATTTAAAGATTATTAACAAGACTGTATCTGTAATGGACAGCCCTTATAATGTTACTGTGCCAAACAATCCCATTTAAAAAATATATCATAGTATTTCCTGTGGTAAATACTGTAGTGTTATTGAACGTTAAATATACTATAGTAAATCGCAATGCTCTGGTAATTTGTGCTAATTCCACTACACTTGTTGCAGTAATTCTACTAAAGTAAAAAAAAAGATACTTATTATACATTAACTACTATAGTAAATGATTTACAACTATATTACACTGTATGTGTGAGAATCTTTACAGTACAAATCAGAATAAAAAGTGCATCAATGCAACGCACACAAAATCCCTAAAATAAATAAAACCAAACAACACAATCATTTTTATTGCAAATTTTTGCCGCATTGTTTAACTTTTGCCGAATCAATGACCTGACATTGCCGTTCATTGCCGTTTAAAAGGCAGACACACCATCAGTTTAAAACTACATTTAAGACCCGTCTCTTTATCCTTGCTTACACACAACACGCTAACACATTTTCATTATTCAAATCCATTTAAGGATTGTGAAGCTCCGAAAAATCATCAGATCAAACCGGGAACTGGGAACACCACCAATAACACACAATGTATTTGTATATTGTTAGTAAAATGGCTAATTCGTCTGTTTTTTGTCTTATTCCGATCTCACTGTCACTACCAGCTCCAGTCTGTTTCCAGCCCAGTTGGTGGGTCAGCACTTAGAAACAATAAGCTCTAAAGGCAGATTCCCAGTGATGACCCTGCCTTCTAGACGGCTATCCAGACAAGACCACGGAAACTTTACCGCAGAATAAAATAACCTGCTGGTTGGTCTGGTCAGAGGAGAACTAAGCCTGTTTTTTTCCTAAAGATTTTTTCTCCATGCTGTCACTGATGGAGTTTGGGGTTCTCACCGCTGGCACCTCTGGCTTGCTTAGTTGGGGACTTTTAATTTACAGATGCGAGTGAAACTGAACTGAGTGGTTTTTAGTGAGTGTCTTATTTGATTTGATTCTCTAAAGTCGCTTTGACCAAAATTTCTATTGTTGAAAAACAGTAAATAATTATAACACAGTGTATTATAACACACTGTTCCCTATAAGCAACTCTGTTTCTTGTATTGTTTATCGGTTGACTACAGTTCTTTCTATTGTATGGTGTAAACATTAACCAAATGTCAATACTATAATATGATACAGTTTACCACAGTCTTCTAGTTTACTCTAGTATGCGCTCAAATACTCTAAAACGCACTACAGTATTTACTACAGTTTGTCAGTTTTACTATAGTCTGCTGCAGTAAGATGCGGTCAACCTTAGAATATACTATATTCTTTTTTTAACATTGGTTTACTTCATTTGCAATGAGTCCAAAATAGAGAATTGCTGAGAAAGTTTATCTCCAACACTGGGAGAGATTAAAGCTCACTATGAGCCGTTGGTAGGGAGACTTCCTGCCGTTGCGTGCTGATGATAAGCACCAGATGGATTTCATTTGTCTGATTTTTTTCTTTCCCAAAACTTCTGTCTTCCTGGCACAGATTCCTCATTAAGCTGAACTTAAATTGCAGGAGGCACTCTGTACAGGCGTCTTTTTCACTTCCTTAACAGTGGCATAAAATTATTAAACATATAGTCTGTATTTCTGAAACAAAACACTAAAAATGTAAACATTAACAATGGATTTTGCAGTAGTAAAGTAAAAGTACACAAATCCGTAAATTAATTAACAGCTAAAAGCTTTTTTTTAATATAAGAAAGTCCAAAAAACGGACGATTTGCATGATTATGTTATAAGCCCATCCTTATGTCTCTCTATTTATCTCGGCTTGGAAGTAAGTTCAAGTATTAGCTGAATTAAATGAAGGACACGAACATGAGTTTATTGGAATTCTTAATTTGTCTACCTCTTTGGTCGAATGTGTTATGGTTAAAAATCACTTCATATTCCTACGCTAATAGCAAACACTCTGTATTTCACTCTCTTTCTGGTTCTTTTTACATTACATCACTTTTAACATCATTCACTTAATAACACTTATTTACGCAGTGTCTTGAATTATACAATGACCGCATGCTTAGAGGTATTTTAATCAGGACCAGAATTTTTTTGGATTCCTATCTGAGTTGGTGCACTAGGCTAACACACTACACTAACACACAGCACTTGATAAGTGAGTGGAAACTAACGACAGCTTTATTTTACACAGACGAAAATTATAATGCTGAGGAGAATATTTTAAGCTTTCAGCTGAGCTGTCTCAGACAATAGGAATATGATCTCTGCACACTGCGACCAGTGTTAGGAAAGTTAGAATGTAAACATTAAATGCTGGTATGTAACCAAGGAGTCTAACACTCTACAATATTTCTGCTAAAGACTAAGCCCCAAATTTTTGTTTAATATACACAAAACAGATATTTTATAGAAAAGTACTAACCTTTTAACAAGCACTTACCAAATTCCACTGAAATTGAACTCAGATCTTTGGATTCAAAGGCCAGAATGCTAACCGTTACACCATGACGACTGCCTGCATGCTAATTCCAAACAATGAGCAGAACATCTAAAACCAAATTCGGTTTTCTTTCGCAAATAACAGTTGCAGAGTCACATCAACCTTCTCTGTAGTCACACTGTATAGCCGAAAGTTGGTGGGCAAGATTTCCCTATAAGAACTACCTTTGCATTTAAACGGCATCAAGCGGATGCCCTAATCCAGGGCAACTCTCATTCAACTCTTCTATACAACTGAGGGTTAAGGGCCTTGCTCAGTGACCCAGCAGTGGCAGCTTGGTGGTGCTGGGAATCAAACCCTGATCTTACGGTTAGCAGTCCAACGTCTTAACCAGTACACTCCCTAAATTCCTGAAATGTAAATGCTGGGGCATGAACCCAGGACCTCACACATGCAAAGCAAGCACAAACACTGTTTCAGCGTGACGATGCCCTTGTGCACAAATCCCCTGATCCTTATGAAGACATGTTGTGTTCTGGTTAAAGTGGAAGAACTCGAGTGTCCTGCACTCTACATCAGAGTCCTCACTTAACTCAGCCCCAGACCTTCTCAACCAGCATTAGTGTCCGATCTCACTAATTCTTTTGTGGCTAAATGAACAAATCCCCACAGTCACACAACACAATCTAGTGGTAAGTGTGAAGGTTATTATAGGGGGAAGAGTGAGAGTACATCTGGAACAGGATGCTCAAAAAGCACATATGAATGTGATGGGCATTCGCTTCAGTACTTTTGTCCATGTGGTGTTTGTAAATAACTAGCACAGTGTGAATACCATCAATTGTTCCGAAATTTTAATGTATGAATTTAATGCACTTAATGGTTTAGGATACTTATGCTGGTATACTGAAATTACAGAAAGGACAACTAGCAGGATTAATTCAGGGGTCTCTGGCATGTGGATCTAAACCTTTTGCAACTCATCTATTTCAGCCAAATGCAAGCCATTCCTCATTTACAGTGTTAAGGTGAAGACAAACCCATCATCATTACTCATGTCAGCTCCTTGTCATGTCCTTTCTCATCTTGTTCCCATGTGCATGATCGGCCCATACCTCTCATACTTCATTTATCACACACAAATAAAATACTTATTTAATGATTTTTTTTTCATTTTAATAAAAACAAACGTTTCCTCACAGGTTCCACCAAGACTGAGACTCAGATCATTACAGCAACTATTGCACCTTGGAGACACCAACAAAAAAGTTTTTTTAGAAAAAAATTGCTTAATATCCATTTGTAATATTGACACAGTTTTTTGTGAGCGATAACTGTAAGTAACTGTGTAATAAAACTGGTAGGTGTGTGCACTGGCAGACATGAGCCTATTTCTTCTTACAGATTGATGCTAATTCTGTCAGTGAGGAAGAGGTTGAAGAAAAGGAACTGGCAAAAATGTATCTCAAACGCAAATAGGGACTATTCTTCTTTTTTTCCGTGTGTAAATAGTCACGGTTGGGTCAACATCCTACTTCCTGTTTCCCAATGCCCCTAATTGTCCCCAAGTTCTGTGTGTATGACTAAAATACACATCAATGGTTCCCTACATATTAGGACATGAAGCTTTTTCTTTGTCAGGACATATTTGTATTGCAGTCTTCAAAAGTATTCCAGATTTTTGGGTCTCATCCACAGACCTCCTGCTCAGCTGCAGATGGCCCAGTGCCAGGCTGAATGCCATACTTACCATACTCTCAGTTTTTGTCTCTGTCTCTCTCTCACTCTTAATGTAAGATTTATCATGAGAAATAAATGAGTGCCATAAATTCAAACTTAAGACATTTCAGTGTTAAACATTGTTTGTGAATAATTTTAATAAATAATGTAAATTTAAAAAAAAAATTGTGATGCAAAATATACATTATACATTATACAATATACATTGAAATACAAAAGACCGCAAACCTGTGTGTGACGGGGGAAAAAGTTTTATCGATGAAAATAATATCTTTTTATAGTGTTTATTGTATGCTAGTTTAATAAAAAAAAAATACAATTATTTCATTAAATTCTATTGCTACTAGGCTAATAAAAAACTGACCACAAGATACACGTTGTCTAACCATTAATTGATGTAAAAAACTTTTAGATAAGTTTTGCACATATTTATTAAAAACCCTTTTAAATGTTTCTCCCTATTTTTTTTTTTTTTTTTTTTTCTAACATTTAAATGTTTATAATACTGTTTCAATAGTGCGCATGCGCGGTGTTTGGCGGCTGCGAGGGGTTGGGGGAAGGGGGATCTCGAGACGCCTCAGGTCGACGGAGACACGCATGCGTGGAAATAGTGGGAGAATTTCACGGGGGCGTGGTCGCATTTAGTACGTCATCATCCTGAGACTGGAGTCCGTGGAAAAGAAAGCTAGGAGCGTTTTGTGCTCTTGTGTGTGTGTCTGAGACGGAGTCCTGAGTTCAGCGCCGTGGTGACCTGCGACGGATTATTATCGCTATTATTATTTTTTGTTATTTTTATTATTATTGTTTGAGTTTCACTGCGGCTTTTAATTCGTAAAGGATTTGTTTTATTTTTACTCTTTACAGCGGGATGGAATGAGTTGCCGAACACACCTATATGGATGGATATAAAGAATATAAGCGGTGTGAGCGACTGCGTACGAGCTTTTTACTCTCTTGTCTTAGCTTTTCCTGTTGAGATTTTTACTACCGTTATTAGATCGTAAACGCGTGTTACCACGGCTACGAGCCGCGGGGAAATTTTCGAAGACCGGCGTATGTGCACCGGAAGGAACCCCGTCTGCTGAGCCACGCGCTGTGCTTGTTTTTTCCCTTTTTTTTGTTTTTCCCTTGTTGTTATTTAAGGTAAATAAACACTAAACATTATTTATCAGCAGCACTGAATTTTAATGCAACCTATTAAACATGCTTTGCTTATACGTCTTAACTAAGTACCTCTCTCTTATTTTTTCGAAACTACATCATTAAAATGAACAGGCTACATCCTAAATTGGGACTTGTTCCCTGGGTAGGGCACCTACTTTAATATTAAATAATAGACTTTTACGTGTACTGAAGTACACTATGGTATCTGTAGGTAGCCATTTGGCACTGGCCCAGCTAGCGGCTAGCCACCTTTATGATAGTTATCTGATAAAGGGCAGTGTGTATGTGCTTAGCCAGCCAGCTAACTAGCATCATGTACACCTTTCCCTGGCTAAATAAGTTAAAAAACCACTAATTCTTGGCGTTTTACATGTTTATGTGAAAAAGTGTCAGTTTCTTCTCATTCTTAAATCCAAAGTTGTAAAAAAAAGCGACTCTTCCATACACATGATTTTAGCCTTAAAGCTAAAGCTAGTTGCTCCTGCTTGGCTTGGCTTTATCTTAAATATTTCCCCCCCTAATTTCTTTATCACTAAGAGTTTGTTATATCCAAATATCAATTCAATTCAACCGAACAAATAACCGTTTCAGCTAGTTATGTACTGCTCTTTAGTCAGCTTCCTGGCTAACAGTGGCTAACTAGCATATCCTGCAACACCCTGGTGCTAATGTGTACACTTGTTGTCATTTAAGTGCATTAAAACGTCGTTTATGAGGAGTGACGGAAAACACACACTTTTATAACGTTATTCACGTTAGACTCGGTGTCTAATGCACAAACACATGCAGAAGTAAACGGTGTAGCGGTTTAGCTTAGCTTAGTGCTCAGGTGCTATAGCCAGCTTGCTAAAAGCTGTGAATTCTTAAACTTTGAGCTTTACAATAGATTTTAATGTTTTTTTGCATGAATTTCGGTGAAACCTTAATCGATGTGTCTGAGCTGGTTTTTAGCAAATGCTTAAACACACACTCTGAACATCATGCTCTCTCTGTGTGTGTGTGTGTGTGTGTGTGTGAGAGAGAGAAGCACAAGCTGATGGAAGTTGAAGCTTCTCACTTCACTTTATGCTTTAAACTGTCCGACTGTTTTTGTCAGAGGTTTTAAAAATCCCCAAGCTGATTTTCGGTCATTCTTTTTATGAGAGGTGGACTAAAGTTTTCTATAAATCAACAATTGTTCAATGCAAACAAGTTCATCCGAATGCTTATGGTGATATTAGGATCACTTATTGGTCACCGGTTAATCAGGCCCCTTACTACTTTTTGTAAACTATTGCAATCGTTTATTTTGCGGCTGTGTGAAAGTATCTACACCCTAACTACCCCAATATTTTCCCCCAATAGAGTATCGATATTCTACCCTCTAGTATCAATACATAATTGTATTCGAATTTTAAACTGTTTTATGTTTACTTTCGGACATTTTTTGCCTTTTGTTGGTGGCACAGTGAAAGAGATGAACTGGTTTGGTGGGGACCGGAATGGAGCCAGAATCAAACCCGGCTTGTCTGAGCCAAACCCTGCATGTGGGTACTGGCACCGTAACCCAATACACCACGATGCCGACTGAATTACACTTACTTTTGTATTTAATCAAAACCCTCAGTGTGTGTCGAACATCCTCCTCCAAATTAAGGGCCTCTCTGGCTTTGTATCTTTTGTGTTTGTAAGGCATCTGTTTTACATTTTTTCAATATATATTGTATTGAATCTGCCGAGTTATATTGTATGTTAATGTTTGTATTGTGAGGCCGTTTCCAATGCACAGTGTTGTTGAATTGTTCTTGTCGTAGTTTGTAACTCAAATAAGACACATGATGCACGGTCATGTGACCATCTGACATGCATTACTTTTACATTTCCAGCATTAAGCAGATACCCTTCTCCAGAGAGATTTATATTTACCAAATAACCTTTAGCAGTTAAAGGTTAAGGGTCCCGCTTAGGGGCCCAGCGGTGGCAGCTTAATGGCGCTGAGAATTGAACTGATAATCTTCCTGTCAGCAGTGCAACAAATACTGAGCTACCACATCCCTTATATAAAGTGGCAGACAGAAATACGTATGTCCGTAGGATATACAACCAGCCATAAAAAAAAAAGTCCTGTGCCTCCTGAGGTCATGTTGGCGTTCTAGCTTATTATGTTGAAGTATCTGTCAGTTTATCTCCTCAGATCTGAAGGTGGATGCATACCGGGAGAACTCTGCTCTGTGATTTGTACATTAGAACTGCTGCTATATTCATGAACCCAGTAATGCTCCTAATACACTACCTGCAGCAGGTATCCTGTAGTCATTCCTACAGTCACTTACCAAGTATAGATTATCTGATAAGGTCTGGTCACATCGGCTTGGAATCTACCAAATTTGTTGTATCTTCTAGGGTTTCTAAGATTTTTTTATTATTCCAAAACAATGTACTTTGTAACTTAATTAAAAACAGACCATGTAATTGGATGAATGATTTTTAAAAAAATCTTCTCTTGCTGATTTTTATCATTACCACTCGGTTGTTTATAGTGAGGAGACGTACGAGTTTCCCCGCTTAACCCACAGGTTTCTCCCCAGGGGGGTTTCTTCCTCACGCAGGCTCAGGAGCTTTTCCCCTGCCGCGTTGAGAGAGATGGATATCTCCCACTGGATTTCTGTACAGCTGCTTTGTGACATGATGAGAAACTCCTCACAGGAAGGTTGTGTTTGTCTTAAATTTTCTGCTCTGCACCAGTCAGATTTTATGACCGTGAATAAAACTGAAGGTTTCAAATTCAGGCTCTGAGGTCATTAGTGTGTAAAGCAGTCGGACCGTATCAGTACGCACGGATTACACACTTTATAATATCCAATAATACACGTCAGCAACCCGTCCAGGTCGATGGTGTCACTTATTTTACGGATGAAACCCGGTGGCTGTGGTTTCTTGCTGTTTCTGTGAGCTGATGAAAGCTGTGTGAAAGGAAACCATAATCATAGTCATAAGCTGTAAGAATTCTGTCCCGTATCTCTCCTCAGGGACGCTTATATTTCTCTTTTCCAGATCTCAGGATTTTTGGATTTGGGAAAGCGTGAAAATTTAGCAGTTAAAAACTTCATTCCGGCTGTGATGCTTTAATCAGACACCAGAGGTTTAGGAAAGGTGTGCTGCAGAAAACGGAATTAAAAAGAGCAGACAGGGCGAGAAGGTGTTAAAGAGCACAGTTTCACATCCAGATGATTCTGCTTGTCTCAAGTGGCATCAGACACACACACACACACCCACACACAACGGAAGCACAAAATGTGGGAGTGTCCTTATCACATAAGAGACAAAGCAAAACTATGTGTAAATAAACAGAGACTCAATCTCACGCGTTTGTCAGGCCTTGTATGAGGAATAGGGCGGACATGCACTTTGCCTTGTGTCACACTTTAGTTTAAAAGGATGTGGGTTTTCACATGCGTCTTGTAGTTAGTTTGCAGACCAAGTTAGTGGTTTAAGATCTTTTACAGTTCTTGACCAAGCAACATTTGCTTAATAAAAGTCACTGTGTCTAGCTGCAATCTTCCTCCTACTACACAAGAAAATCGGACGCATCTCATATCTGAGAGGAAGGAGGCGTCCTGTCCCAGGCTCATATCCCAACTTGGACGATAATGATGCAGAATGATGACTGGAATTTCGGTGACATGATTCAGCCATGGTTTGAAAGACGCTGTGGATAGTTAATAAAAGTAAACAGCTGCTTATGCTCACTTACTCACTCTCTTGCTCACTCTTACATAAAACGCTGTGCGGCATCACGTAAAATTCTGAAGGAGTCGGCATGTTATGATGCTTAGTTTAGTGTGCTGAGTGCATCCTGCCTCCTCTCTGTTGGTGCTGTGTGTGTGTGTGTGTGTTTTCTCTCCGTACACCTGAGCATCGCTGCACCTTTTTCTGCTCGTGCTTGTTAATGCAGCTGTTTCCAGCAGTGCTCATTCTGCTGAGATGAAAGAAAGGAGCCTCTAGTTGCTGTGTGCTTTCACCTGTGTTGCTCCCTTTATTTGCAGGTGTGTGTATGAGAGTAAGAGAAAAGGATTCAATGTTCAGCTGAGGATTCAGTTCCTGTTGGATTTTTGTTCTCTAAAAAAAATTAAAAGAGCAACTCAAACATGTGCTGCTTCTTTATGATGAAATAAAAATCTTTCCAGTTTCCTCCCGCAGCCTCGGATACTGACCGCACTGTGCTCGTTCACAGAAACAAGTAACAAGTGATCGGAGCCTCAGAGAAAGTAATACAACTTTATTCGTTTAGACTGAAAACAGTAAGCAGATAACTGCAATAGAAGCGGACAAAATCTCAAAAAAAAACCCCTTGATTTTACTCATGAAGTTAAACGAAATGAAGAACCGCTGCAGGAGAATGTGACGTTTACAGAGTCGGAGACACTCTCGCACTTTCTCTCTCACACACCGACTGTTTTATCTGTGTGCGTGCTGTGGTGTTTGGTCTTGAATGGAAAGAGCAAGATTGTGTGAAAGGGAAACTCTATGCATTGTTCTTTGCTTTTTTTTTGTCCTTCATTCAGGACTTGCTGTCCCCCCCCCCTCCTCTAACACACACTCTCACTCGCGCACACACACACCCGCCCTCGTCTGACCTAAAGTAGCCTTACTCATGCAAGCCCAGTCTTCTGTCGCTGATGAACAGAACTGGATGTTTTAGTTTCCAAACAATCTTTTTACTGTTAGTGAAAAAAAAAAATTATTTTTGTAATAAAACTTAAAAGCTTTAAAATAAGTTTTTAAGACTTTTACCAGTCGTAATGCAGATATCGGGAAAAGGAAAGAGGCACAGCCTACTTCCTGACAGACAGCGAGAAAGAGAGAGACAGATAGACATAAAGGGTGAAACGGAAAGATAGAGAAAAAGAGAGGAAAAAATAGGGAGAGAGTGACGGAGTGATAACAGGAAAATATAATAAAGGAATAGAAATAAATGGTTAAAGAAAAGGTTGGGATTTTCTATACTATAGAAACCTTTTATATATAAAAAAAAGTAATGAACAATAAATAACTAGTTTTAATTCATTAAATACATTTAAATATTTGATCATTTAATTGCGTAGATGTCATGTTCTAAATTACACGCAGCTTATAAATCCCCTTTAGAGTGTTTATCTTGATGTAGCCATGACCATAGTGTGAACACACACACACACACACACACACACACACACAGAGGATGCTACACTCCTTTTCTGTACCATGAAGGGGGCCCCCAGCGGAGGGTCGTTTCCAGGGAAACACTTTTTCCTCTCTGTGACCTTTCAGCCCCGCGTCCCAAAAAGGATCTAAAGGGAGCGCTATCAAGAAAATAGGATGTGTGCATATATATATATATATATATATATATATATATATATAATAAATAAATATATAAATTTATGAATATAATTTACGGGATACACAACCTGGAAAAACTGTTTTTGAGTTTAAGATGTAATGTATTATGTGAAATAGTAGTTTAATGTGCGGGAAATGTCGAGCTGTAGTTTATATTTAAGTAATTGAAGAAACACACACACACACACACACACACACACACACTGTTGTCTTACTGGCTGATGTTTGGGTTTGTGTGTAGTCTGAGAGGTTGCATCCTGTGTGTATGATTCTTCTGAGAGTTAAAACACACACACAAAGGGAAAAAGGGTGAAAGGGAAAAAAGTATGTTACATACCAGTTGCATGAGGACGTCATGAACAATGAGACGAAGTCGTTGCGTCACAACTTTTTTATTTGAATACCTTTCTGATTACAGGATTAAATCTTTTCCAGTAGTTCTCCCGCGATCCGCTTACGTGCCAGGTGTTTGACAGAGCAGGACTCGAGTCGAAACTCAGATTCACGCAAACAAACAAACAAGCCCACTTCATTCTCATCAATCAGATGTGTGTGTTCTAGTCTGCGGAAATGTAGGTTCGGTGTCTTACAGCTGCACTAGCTTTCCATAAAGTGGTGTCTGCAGACTGTGGGAGCGTTTGGACAGTGAACAGTGTGTGCGTCGTACGAAATATGGCGTGGGAATACTTTCTGTGTGAACTGTGGAAGTAAAAACCGTGGACGATGATGAGGTTTGTCTTTTAATGTTTATTCAAAGAGAATGCGATGAGTCTTGGGATCGATGTTTCAGCAAGTGTGTGTGTGTGTGTCCGCTGGCTCGCAGCACATCAAAGTCTACCTGCAGAGTAGGAAATAAACACCGCTGCTCTCCTGAGTGTGTGTATGTGTGTTGCTCATTTACCAGTGAGCCTTTCTGTGTCTTTCTGATCCACATAGCTGAGTGGATTTTGTGTAAAATTTACACAAACTTTAATTTCTGTGACTCTCAGTAATAAGATTTTAAGGGAAATTTTTGTCTTTCTGCTAAGTGGATGTCAGGTGCTATAAGATCGTCTGCACAGTGTCCTGTCCAGATGTTTGTTTGCTTTTATTCCACGAGATGTTTGGCTTTCCGAACCGTTCGCACCGACACTAGCAGTATGAAAGCGAGGACGCGATTTTTCAGAATGTTTGCCGACGCAGCGTCTGCTGCGGTTCTAAGCGAAGACACTCGAGCGTTCCCACACTTCTCTCTTCCCGTTTAGGACTGTCCTGACAATGAGGGCCAGTGTGTGTCCTTCAGACGTTTCAGAAAGCCTGTCTTACCTTTTCTCCGCCGTGCTCAAAGAGACTCCTGTTTTCCTTACAGAAAAACACAGAGAGAGAGAAAGATGTGTGTGTGAAGTTTTGAGTATCGCTGGTTTATTTTAGGAGCTATAGACAGAGACGGGCGCCTGAAAGTCAAGATACACCGACACACACACACACACACACACACACACACCACACACACACACACACACACACACACACACACACACACAGTCTCGACACAATACACAGTTTTTAAACACTCCATGTACTATAGACTGATAAAGCCAACAATGAACTCTGTAAGCTTTACATTTATATATATATATATATGTGTGTGTGTGTGTGTGTGTTTCTGCAAGGCTTCTGTCAATACAAATGCCATTATGGTACAAACCTGATTTTCTGCAGTCTTTACGCTTGTAGTATAATTTTTTTTAAAAATGGCCGACGCAGTTAACTACCAGGTGCAACACAAGATGTCATAAACTAGAATAGTTGTGAACTCATGAATTCCTGGTTGTAATAATATAAAATGCATTTTACCAGATTTGTGTATGCTATATTTCGCTAAGAGTCTACAGATTCGGTTCCTTTATTTGTTCTTTTAAGCCTCTGTTTAGTAGTTGAACCACATACTTTGCCATTGTAGTGTATCTTATGTTTACAGTACCTTGTTTATAAAAAGTCCAGACAAGACATCAACACAAGAAGTCTTTTGTTATTCAGGATTCCTAAAGCAGAGCCCGAAAGCACATTCAAGGCTTTATTGATATTTCTTCACAAGTCCATTGTGGTGTGCAGTGTGACTTCTCCTGTGACGACGCCAAACCAAGAACCAATAGAAGCGTCAAACTTGATGGCGCAATTACCGCGACAACTTCAAAACACCTGTCAACAAGTCTGGTGGACATTACAGCAAGAAGAGAAAACTTATTGAGGCAGACCATAAACATAATGAACACTACAGATAGTTAATCCTTTTCCGTTTACTGAGAGAACGCAGATTACTGAACGCTTCACAGATTCATGACCTAAAACCCCAGACGAGTCTTCTAGTGTGCGTACAGTCTGGCATTATGACAGCCGAGATCCTGCAGTGTGACCTAGCGGTTCATGTTCGTACAGTCTGACAAGCAACAATCGCAAAAGACTATTGAAAATGTATAAAATATATAAAACAATCATCGAAAATGACCGTCTTCATCCTGCCTGCTTAATAGTGCGCTTTGTGTTATGGTATTAATACGATGAAATCCCTCTTGTTCTTCCTCATCACCCATTTCTATAGCAGTGTATAAAACTGATTGTCAATAATTATAAGCGTTTTCCATATTTCTAGTTCTGCTAATGTTAAGTGTGTGTGTGTGTGTGTGAGAGAGAGAGAGAGAGAGAGAGAGAAGATGGCTTTCTACTTTCTGAACTCGATTCCGCTTTGTAGTGCCTAATTAGGAATCTGCACAAAGCCTACGCACACACAAGCGGAGTGTGTCTTTCCTGTCTCCGAGCTGCTTAACACACTCCATGAACAGGGAGCATCTGATAACGATGTGCCTGTTTAAGACCCCGTTGTGTTTGCCCTCGAAATCCAGGACACAAAGAGAGGAGTGTGCTGTATTGTCTTATTGGATCTCTCTGTCTCTCTCTCTCTCTCCCTGTCTCCCTCCCTCTGTCTCTCCCTCTTATTCCCCTTTCCCCTCTTCCCTTTCCATAGTTCATTTGGTTCCACATGTTTTCTCTGTAACCAGAGCCTGTTCTTTATCTCCTGATTGGGTGGCTGTAACTCAAACCCTGACTCAGTAGTAATGTCGTACCTCCTACACACACACACACACGCACAGGTCTGCGATCAGTCATGATTGTTTATTTCTTTAAATGTTTAAATAAGATCCTGAGATTATGGAGCTCAATGTATGACAAAACTATTTAAATATGAAGTGTCGTTTGGAATTATACACTGTGGCATTTAAAATAGTTGTGAATATTTAACATTTGGAAAGTTTTGGTTCTAAATACTTGGACAGCGAATGAATAGTTTTAAAAAATACACATTCAAGAAATTTGGAACACAGAATTGACTTTTCACAGAAAGTAGGTCAGAGGTTATCCACAGGGAAGAGTAGATCATCTCTGAAAAGTAGAACAAACCATTCACGCAGTCACGTTAGGGCCCCACATACGTGGTTGAGACCCGGGTTCGGGTCTGGCTTTGGTCCCCTCCGGTTGTCCCAAAAATATCCTGAACCGTAAATGTTTTCTTTTATTTATCTTTTTTTAAACAGTGCTTAAAGGGATGCGTCTAATAGTATCTAATGCTAACTAATGCACACGAACGCGTCCTTGCTTGTGATATACAATCACTGATAAACACCTTTAGTTTAAACGAGAAATGGTTCACATTCTGGGAACGCTAATCTCACATATAAACCATAATCTTTTAAGAATCACGCTGATCTGCGCGAATGGCGAAATAACTAGTTCGACATAGAGATCTACTCTTCCCTGTGGACGACCTCTGACCTTCTGAGGTTTGAATGTAATGTTTGGAATTTCTTGAAGCTTTATTTTTAAACCTGTATAGTTTAATTAATTTTGCCATATATCGAGCTCAATATCAGATCAGCACAAGGTGGCGAAGGTCCTGAAGGTCATGGATACGCATGCTAGTTTTTGGGGGCGGGGTTGTAAGTACATAAATGTAATGTTGTGTGAGATTGCTCGGTTGAAAAAAAAAAGGAATCACGCAGCAATGTTGTCTTTTTGCCAGCTAGCAGGTTGACTGGGAGACGTGATTGAATTGGACATAATCCCACACCAACCTGCTTGTCCTCATTCTGTTTGGACACAGCTGTGATGTGTTCTGCTGAAAAATCCAGGTCTCTCAGACACGAGAAACGATTCAGTTAGTGTTTGATGAAAAGCAGGGACAGAGCAGCTGATCTCAGTTACAACTTTATCGGGGGAAAATGGCTGCCAAGTGCCAAGCGTTGTTCTACCTGCATGTGGGTGAGAATGTGTATCTGTGGGATCTGGATCGATCCTGGAGATGTTCTACCTGTTCTCGTAACTAACCTTAATCCTCTCTAAGTGTCAAGTCTCTGACAAATCCCTTCAAACTCCATTCGTGTGCTATTGTTTCCGTTGTCTTTTATTTTCTGGCAACTAGACAACAGCAAGCGCAAGTGCTTTTATCCGTGGAAGGGTAAAAGTAATTTTTTTTTTTTTTCTAACAGGAGATGACAAAATGTCTGTTATTGTTTATTACTTTGTTACTGTGAGATAGGATAGTGTGATGCACCCAATGGGAAAAAAAACTATTAGTCATACAAATGCACACACACTGCAACATGTAAAGTGTTTCAAGTCTGCGGTAGAAACAAAATATTTCTCTTTGTCTACTAAATGGAAATTGGAAATTGAAAGTTACAAGTAGGGTTGTGGTGGTAATCGACATGTGACGACACCGGTAACTATCTCCCCCTTTCTATCTCTGTCCAGTCCGTTCAATAATGACAAATATAACTCATTATATAACTAAAAAATTAAAATATAACTAAAATAAAATAATTTCCAAAATAGAAAGGAATAGACTTTTGCTTTCTAACTTGGACTTTCAGATTGTTTCACTGTATAAACCCAGTTTTGTTTATTGTTGCTTTTACGCTTATGTGACTCAGAATGCAATGAAATTGCCCCTTGTCCTCTCATTCTGCTGTCTGTCACAATGACCCTAACCAGTCACTGGTTTCTGTGAGCTTGTTTATGCAAAAAAAGGACCGATGGTGCTGATATCAACACTTGGCATCATAAAACTCTTTGATTTATTGATTTCGTGATTTTAATGCAATAGTCGTGGATCTCACAGTATTAGATAAAATCTTGCAATCTAATTATAAGTCAGTCCCGAAAGTGATAGTCTGTGATGCCAGATTAAACACACTATCTACAAAGGGTTCTACGTTTCCAGTCATCTGGGCCTCTGGCTCTCTGCCCTCATCGTAATCTGTTCCCTGACTATGTTCAGTTCAGGTAAAGTGTATCTGTACACCGAGAACAACTCGTAGCAAGACGCAGACACAACCCGGGCTTGCTCACGCAAAGGGAAACATCTGGAAGCACTCAGACTGTGTAGAGAAAGAGAGGGAAAGAGAAGAGGTGTAAATGTGTCTAGAGAGTAAAACAGGATCAGATGTGCTGCAGCTCTTGCGGCCGTGCCAACGAAACAAAAGGTCGCGAGTTTGATCATGTTTGCTCAACAATTGTTGCCGCTCTCCGTAGTCTTGTTCTCACGATCTTTCTCACGTTTTTTTTGCCATGTTTTGGTTTTTCTCGACTCTCCAGGAGACTTGTATTATTAGTTGCATTTGCGGGTTTCTGAGGCAAGGTTCGATGCTTGGTGTCACGGATTCAGTTTGGTTTTATTACAGCGTTATCGCTTTAGTTTTATTGCCATAGCTCCGTTGAATCATGGAATCTGACTCAGCATGGCAAATTTTTTCTGTTTTATGTTTTATAGCGATTCATACGGTGGCTAAGGTTCATGATCAAAGCCTAATGGCAACCCTAAAATATTTTAGAGAAACGCTATCTTACTGGTTACAGTGTTGATCAGAAGATTAGGAGGGACTCTCTGCGAGGGGGGTGACTCTTTGTAAAAGAGGGATGATCTGCAGGGCTGGTGACTCTGCGATGGGGTGACTCTATTTTGAAGGAGTGATGCTCTGCAAGAAGGTGGCGGTCTGTAAAGGGGTTGGGGGTTTTTGAGATGACCCTTAAGTGAGTAAAGCTCCATAAAGGAGGTGTCCGTCTGAGATGGAGTGACGCTGCTCTGTGCGAGTGACACTGCTTTGTAAAGCTGAAGCAGCTCTGTAAGTCTGATACTCTGTAGGGGTGATGCTGCTCTGTAAGTTCAATACTCTGTAGGGATGATGATGCGCTGTAAGGCAGATATTCTATACAGGTGATGCTGCTCTGTAAGGCTGACGCACTATACGGGTGATGCTGCTCTGTAAGGCTGACGCACTATAGGGATGATGCTGCTCTGTAAGGCTGATACTCTATAGGGGTGATGCTGCACTGTAAGGCTATGAAACTATAGGGTTCATGCTGTTTTGTGAGGCTGATACTCTATAGGGGTAATGCTGACACTCTATAGGGGTGATGCTGCTCTGTGAAGCTGATACTCTATGGGGTGAGGCTGATACTTTATGGGGTGATGCTGCTCTGTGCGACTGATACTCTATAGGGGTGAGGCTGATACTCTATAGGGGTGATGCTGCTCTGTGAGGCTAATACTCTATAGGGGTGAGGCTGATACTCCATAGGGGTAAGGCTAATACTCTATAGGGGTGATGCTGCTCTGTGAGGCTGATACTCTATAGGGGTGAGGCTGATACTCTATAGCGGTAATGCTGCTCCGTGAGGCTGATACTCTATAGCGGTAATGCTGCTCCGTGAGGCTGATACTCTATAGGGGTGAGGCTAATGCTTTATACCAGTGTGACACTCTGATTGCTTAAATGTAGTTATTTGTAATTGTACAATTAAACAGATAAACAGATTTGACCAGGAATTAAAAAAAAAAACTAAGCTGTGTTTTGAAGTGCTTGTACGAGCTTTGCTTTCGCCGAAACAATTTTGCAGTTGTGCAAGTCAGAATCTTTTTGCTGAAAAATGTTGTAATGTGGTTTGAGTTCCTCGAAAGAGAGAGAGAGAAAGAGAGAGAGAGAGTGTGCGTGCCTAAGAGCGAGTCCTCCTCCAATGCATGTGTTCTGGTTTCTTCTTCTTGCCGACAGCTGTGACTTCTCAGGCCATGCCAAAAAGTGTGCACGTGCAAGCAGCTAGTGTAGGTTCATTGTTGGCAAACTGTTTTTTTCTATCGTTTTCTGTCTGCCTATTTGTCTCTTTTTGTCTATCTTTCCTCTCTATATAGATAGTTTGTCGAGACTTCATTCCAGTCTCGTGAGATGCTGCTGGCTGGCCAGAAGTAATTTTTCTTTATAAGAATGACTAGTAAAAACTCGAAATGCCTATGTTTTTTGCGCCAATTTAGAATGCGCAAACCGAGAAAACATTGAAGAGATTTTAATGTAAGCGCTTACCGTTGCTCATATGGGGAGAAAAAGAGGGCTTGAAAACCTGCATCTGCAGTCAAGAGGAGCAGTCAGGTAATGCTTGTGTGTGCAATGCTTTCCATTTGTACCTTTGTATCACATGGCACAGTTACACCGTCTACAGCAGGGGTGGGCAAGCTTGCTTCTGGAGGGCTGGTGTTCCGCAGAGTTTAGCTTTAACTTGCCCTAACACACCTACCTGTAAGTTTCAGGTATACCTAGCAAGATCTTCATTAGTTGGTTTAGGTGTGTTTGATCAGGGTTGGCGCTAAACTCTGCAGGACACCAGGCCTCCAGGACAGAGATAACCCACCCCTGGTCTACAGGGACCTCATTTGGCTCATATTTTATTATATGTTTATGTATTATTAGTTAGATAAGTTACCCTGCCATGCAGTTACACTGAGCTGCGATACATTTTCCATCTAGTTTTGTGATATTTCATGCCGTCCTGCGTTTCAGTGGATCTTTAAAAGTGATTGACCTTATAACGTAAAGTTACTGTTGTAATGCTAAAATCAAAAGGTGCTGCAGAGTTAAATGCTTGTTGCTTAGTTAATCTACTGGACAAAATAGAAATGTTACTCATGCAGACAAAAACCAAACGGTCGTTATTGTTTGTGCCTCTTGGTATGGAGGTCGTTATCCCTTTAAGTAAAAAATGTAAGCATCCATGTTTTTGTACGCTTTCATTTGTCCTTTAGTGTAAAAGGATGTCTGGAGAACGAGGTAGTTGCTTATATCTGCCCTTCGATGGAAGTCAAATATTTTCAGATCCCTTCTAATGATGTAATGTTAATGTCCCACATGTGTGGTGGTTGTCTGTTTATATCGTTCCTCCTAAATACTGTTTAAATTACTGCAAAAGGAACTGTCCTTTATGTCATTCTTTTTTTTTTTTTTTTTTTTTACTTCCGGCCATCTGTCAGGATTTCTTGCATCATCGGAATCACATGATTGCAGACAAGCTATTGGAGCAGCTTTCTCTCTCTCTCTCTCTCTCACACACACACACCCACACACACACACACACACACACACACACACACACACACACACACACGGTTCAAATGTCTTAGTCTTAACATGTGGCAAGGACACACCTTGTTCACTTATCTTAACCCCATCATCAGCACCACCAGCTCAGTGGGCAGAGCCTTCACAGACGACTCTGTGTTTATGTATTTTTTTTAGCCTGTCTTTATTTTGCACCTAAACAGGAAGTGAAAGTGTTTGAAGCTCGAAAAGTGCATTTCCACTTCCTGACTTTCCTGCACTTTTTATTTCTGTGTTAAAGTGTTTGCTCTCTGATCTATAATAGTTTTTTTTTCTGGTCTTCCTCACAGGTCAGGAGCTTCAGTATTTAGTAGTGAGGCTCTCACCCTGGCCTGACGCTGGATTCGTAAGTTCTTAAAATACACACAGCTATTTATATAAACATATGCTTTATTACACATCCATTCTGTGTGTGTGTGTGTGTGTGTGTGTGTGTGTGTGTGTGTGTGTGTGTGTGTGTGTGTGTGTGTGTGTGTGTGTAAAGGTGGCCTGAGTAGCACATCATGGTTTGCTGAATTAATTGTAAACAGATAGCATGGGTGGAGATGCTGTGATAAATTTTTTAAGAGAGAGAGACACACACACACACACACACACACACACACAGAGAAAAGGAAGAGAAGGAGGGAGTGTAAAAGGTCAGAACTCTTATCAGCATGCACCTGGTCATGTGTGTGTACGAGCATCTGTGACCTGCTGTAAGCACATGTACTTATTTTTATGAAACCACGCTGTATGTTATTTTTCCTCAGGTGTAGTGTGTGTGGACTGGGACACAGAGAACAGATGAAGTGCTGTTTTATGTGTCATGACTGTAGAGTGTCACCAGTGGGCAGTATTGTGGAGAATATTAGAGTTGGTATCGTGTTTCCTCTTAGGAGACATCACGCTCAGTGTGTGTGTCTGTTTATAAGAATTCAGATTATTATTTACGATCATTTCTTAGTAAATGCAATACATTTATTTATTACTTTTTTATGTGTCCTTTAATCTGTCGGTCTGTCAGGGTTTTGTTTGCCAGTCTGCTTACATTCATGTCTCTGTCTGTCAATGTGTGTCTGTCAGGGGGTATTTGTCAGTCTGCTTACCTTTATATCTGTTTGTGTGCCTCTGTCTTTCTGTCTGCTTGTTTTAATGCCTGTCTGTCCAGAGTTTGTTGTGGTGATCCGTCTGTCTGTCTTTCTCTCTGTGTATTAATTAAATTTGTCTGTCTGAAGCGTTTTCTGTCTGACTGTCTCTATGTAAAGCTGTCCTATAAAGCCGCTTGGTCATCTGTAAGTCTTTAAATGGAGCTGTCTGTCTCTGGTTATCTGACTGACCCCTGTCTGTCCACAGTTAATCAGTAGCAGTATCTCTGCACACCTG
This sequence comes from Bagarius yarrelli, assembly GCA_005784505.1. Taxonomy (NCBI): domain Eukaryota; kingdom Metazoa; phylum Chordata; class Actinopteri; order Siluriformes; family Sisoridae; genus Bagarius; species Bagarius yarrelli. The sequence goes on from VCAZ01000226.1 coordinate 21,033, forward strand.
TCTGTCTATATTGTTGCATGTTTGTCTGTTTAGCTGTCTGTTTATAGAGTTGTCTGTCTCTCTGTCTGCCTGTTGTTTACCTGTCTTGCCTCTAAGCCAAACTGTCGTTTCCTTTATCTGTATTGCTTCCTCTGTGTTTATTCAGGCAAGTAAACAGCAGGTCAGTGTTTTGACACAGCTTAAGAGGACTTGATGTTTCAGGAAGTGATGTCGGTCTTGTTTCTAAGAAAATCTGCTTATTCAGTCCAGTTTACGTAGCATGACTGAATGAATTCTAAAAGTTTGTCCATTTAGGATCAATAAAACTCTTGGAAAACTTCCTTTATTTTTCTTTAAGCATCTTTAATTCTCCTTTAAACCCTAATGGATTTGGTAAACCTAAGAACGCTGTTAATGGGGAGTTAACGGAGCTACAATTTAATGAAGTGTGTGTGTGTGTGTGTTTATGTAACATGGGTTTAATGGTGTATAAACTTAAAACACAGTCTACATACCCGACTTGGACTTGCCTGCTCTCCAATACGACATGTTTTTTCCTTTTGTCCATTACTAATTTCCAGCTGTGTGTTTTCCGCAATTTTTTTTGTTGACCCGCAGCAGTGTAGAGTAGTGTGTTAAATTGTTTTGCGCTGTGTACACAGCCAATGTTCTGTAGAATCATCACAGACTATGACGATATTTAAAAAAAAAAAAATATATCAGCGGTTCTTTTTTTTTTTTTTTTTTTTTTGGGGGGGTGTTGCTGTAGCCACAAAAACACTGCTGTGATTAATAATGAAGCTCTTGCTTAAGTGCCCACAGTGACTGAGGATAAAAATCCTTTACACTGGTGTCTGTGGATGTAACGGCTTGTTGTCGTTGCTGTTCAGCGTGACGGTGCTGAACGTATCTAAAAGCCTTTCTCCGCAGGACTCTTATCCCTCCAGATCGATTGGAGATCATTGCGCTGACACCGAGGAAAGCAATATTCATAAATAATGAACGCCTCGGACTTTCACCTCCTCTCTTATTCCTTCTGTTAAAATAGATTAAAAACCACAGAATGTGAGACGGCTTACAGACTGGACCTCTGACCTAGAGGGAGAAATCGCTGCCCTCGAAGACCAGAATTAACTTAACAGCTTTAAAATTACATTTTAAAGCTGATGCTTCCTATCTATACATGTTAAATTACATGATGGACGATGAATATATGGAAATCTTTTAAAAAGATCTTTCTGCTTTAGGATTCACCTCGCAGTGCGTTAATGGTTCTAAAGATACTGGCGCCACGTTGGAAATTAGCTGAATAAGTGCTCATGACTGTCTTCTTTTTTCCGTTTTTATTTTCTATTGCTGAAATTTACTCCACCTTTCCTTATTCCTCACTTTAAAAGGTGCTAAACGCAGTCGATTCCTGGGGAGCCTGGCCCCTACACTTCTGTGCAGGTCCTGCTGGACGCTCGGCTGAGCTAAACTGACAGGCTGCATACTGATCAGGACGGATACACTGAGCCAGAGGCTCCGCTGGGAGAGATTGAGGATTATTCTGTGGCATTATAGTGGTTATGGGGTGTAATAAGGACTAATGATGCACATTTTATTCTTTCCTTACAGACTTCTTGAAACATCTGAAGTGAAATGAATCAATCGTTGAGAAGACAAATAATGTATTAATTTATCAGTTGCCAGTTACCCCGACGTGTATTTTAACTGACCTAATTTAACCCCTGACTGATGACCATGGGGGGGGGGACTATGGGGTACTATCACAATGACATCACTCAGACTGTAGTCTGTGGTTGAAACACTGTTTACTGTGGATGTCATCAGTTCCCAATCAACAAACAAGAATTTTGGGACAGGATCAACACAGGATTTTATTGGTAAAAGAAAAAAGCACAGCCTGATTCCTGATTTGAGCTCCTGGTAAAAGTGGTTAAAATCCGTAGCAGATTTTTGGGCTATATGAGGTTCTTTATTCCTTTCTTGTGTCCTAGTGTTATGTCATATTGCTCGTTTACCCCAAAAGCTTGATCCTGCTGTGTTCCTTTATTACGCCAGGTGATCTATCTGGTTATTATTCTCAGCCTATTTATAGCAAGCTGGCCTGTTGCCTGGAGCCTAAGTGCTTGATATGGCCCCTGAAACGAAAACCTATTGCACACAAAAGCAACCCCCCTCCTTTCTCGTCCAATGGGACAAAGTCTTCATCAGCATCTCTGTATTAGACTTGATTGCGATTTGTTGATGAATTGGAAGATTTGCATATCTCCAATGAGTCCTGAACTGTGGGCTAATCAAGTTGGTGTTTGAGATTAGTTCTTAGTATTGATGGGAATTCTGAGCTGGGGAGAAGAATGGATTACATGCCTAACAGTGCTAGTATTATTATTTTTTTTAATTATATTTAAAATTACTCCAAAGAAATTTTATAGCACTATTCTCTTTTCCCACCTACTTGGGATAATTAGTTTATTTTCTGAATTGTATTGATTCGCCAAAAGTGTCCTGTTTAGGACATGTATCGCCTGCCCTGGGGAATTGCATCTCTACAGATTTCACACTTGACCTTCACTTAATTTCCTGCCAAGTCTGCGTTGTCTTCGGAAATTGCTGTAACATGTTTTCACCGCAGTACTAATTTTCACAGTTTGGAGGCGTCTGTGCAAGATTTCCAACAATGTTAGGTCAGACTCATGCAGGCAGTAAAGCGAAAGAAGCAATATCCTGACTCACTGGAGCCAGCTCATGGCCAGAGACCTGAGTAAGAAGACTGAAAGAGGGAGGAATAGGGTAGGAGGGGCTTGCAGAGAGGCTGCATGACAAGATGCTGGGAAGAGCTGAGTGTATTGAGGGAGAGAGAGAGAAAGGATACAGGAAGCAAGACAAATGAGAGGTGACCGTAAAGAGCATCGCCGGTGCTTGAAAGATAAGTAGAGTTAAAGTAGTGCTATTTTTTTCCCTTTATTTTGTGAAAGCAGCACTTTTATTGGATTAGCGATCAACTTCCTGCCATTAGCGCATCTTCAGACCGTGCTTTGCCATGCATGGGCTTATGCATGTATTTTGCAGGACTTGTTCAGGTCTTGCCGTAGACGAGGCTTTTAAAAAGCTGCGGAAAAGTTGATGCGAATGTAGGAATATAGGATGCGACCTGCCATTCGGTGCAATTACTTAACCGCTCCTCTGAGAACTGTTTTGCGCTCCCCCTGGCTCTCTCCTGTGGTGGTTTGCTGCTGATTTTTTTGTCATTGTGTACACATGGTTCAAATCTCACCATTGTTTAACTCTTGGAGGTTTCTGAAGCGACCTCCAGACAGCCAGGAGAATTTGAGACCTTTATCTTTTTGGGGTTTTGGATTATATCTTCCTATCCTGGCCTCTCACTTTGGCTCCTAATGAGTGAGTCAATGTGTGGCTGTGGCTGTAGCATTATCTCCCTGTTAATGAAGAGGCTCGGTTGCACGACCTGCTGCTCAGACCTGCTGTCCTGTAGTCAAACCTCAGAGCATCTGCAGCGACTGGCTACCGGTTGCCCACCACATCGAAAGGTAATTCTTTCAGTTTCACTTGCCAAGAATGTTTTCAAACTGGAAGAGACTTAACCTGGTGGTACTCTGATTGATGTTGTAATCTTATTTACTATTTTACCACCTTTATTTGCCCAGAACAGGGCGATACTCAGGTCAGAAGCTTTCACAAACTCTTGATGGACCAGTCATGCAAATATTTTTTTGCATTATTTACGATTTACAAAAAGGCTTCTTGTAAGTTCTACCACTAACAATTCTATATTCGTTATGCTGCATTATGTGTCAAGTGTTCCAGACACTAAAAGTAATATTGATTAGCAACTCTGCTTTTATTTGCTTATAAAATGGCCTCAGCTTGCGGTTCAACATATTTACATCAAAACTCTAATTTCACCAAGCAGCACGGCTGACTTTGCATTGGTTTCTTCTGATGTTATTCAGCCATTGGCTGGGCTTCATAGAATATCCAAGTGTACTGCAGGAATTGATTTTATAATAGAACCTGGGGATTTAATGGCTGTGTTGCTGCCTTGACAACGACCACATCACCCACTTTAACTTGGATTGTCTTTTGAATAGGTGCTGTTCACAGAATATCTGCTGCTTTTTTTTTTTTTTTTTTTGCTTCTCTACTGGTTGTCTGAAGCCTCATTTTGTTGCTCTGCAATAGCAGACGAGTGAAAGACGTCTATAACTGCACAGACTTGCTGAGCCTTTTCCCCCTTTCAGATTAGAAGGCTGTTTACTGTTTCATTGAACACAAAACCTTTTCAGGACCTCACATTATACTTGTGAGAAGATCATGGTGGCTTGACATTTTGGCATTGCTTGCTCTGCGGTGTTTCTAGCCCCTGTTCAGGGGAAACTAATGGCCCCAAAGTTGTGTTTCTTGCTAGAAGTCTGTTTTTTGAGGCCTCTTATTTATTTATTTATTTTTTTTCAAAACCCCTTTATGAAATAGTACGAATGTGATCAGCGTCACAGGATGACAAGTACTACTTGCTTTTATTTCGATTAAAACACATTTTTTAAATAATTCAGACTGGTAATAAATCAAATAAGTATAAGAACCAAGACTGTTATTCACGCCTATTGTTCCTTAGTGTGCTGTAAAGACCTACACTCCTGCGGGATCATTCCGTGGGACCTGACGCAACGGAGTGTGGTGCGGGACAAGATTTGATGGGTGAATGTGGGTGCGGGTGGTAGAATCCTCGTGTTAGCGGATTGTGGGAGGTAAAATATCTTTAGCACTCCTGTAAAATGCAAATATTTTAAAGTTAAATTACTTTATTTACAATGATTTGCAGGCGAGAGGTCGGAAGCTACAGTAACTAAGCTATGGAAACATCACACAGGTGGATCGCATATATCATTCCATTAAATTAAACTCAAATAAAGCTAAACAGATTTGTTTATTTTTCATTTTCAATTTGTATTTAAAGTAAAGGTAGCAAGAAGAAACCATGAAAAAAAACCTTAAATGTTTACCTGTGGGATTTTTGCTTGAATATTGCAAGCAGGAACTGGAAAAAAAAAATGTATATAATTTTGTGGGAGCAGGACAGAATCTTGCCCCATGGGAGTGAGACAAATAAATCTGTCTTGTGCAGATCTCTGTTCATCTGCTGATATAAAGTTGTTGTTAGGCAATGCTATCGTTAATTTGACATGAATAATGAGTTAACCTTAGCACACCTTGTGTGAAATGACCAATCACAGGAGTTCGCCCAGCTACCGAAGCCTCCTCTTATCCCCTACGTTACTTTCTTGATGAACACAAACAATAGAGTGCCAAATAATTTCTTGAGTTTGGTCTGGTGAGCTCTAAGTAAAAAAAAAAAAAAAAATATAAGCAAAAACATTTAAGGCTAATACATTTTCAGTTTAATGTTATTAAAAAAGAATCACTAGTCAAAGCTCACTAGTCTCTTTCAGTGGCATCATCGTGCTTTCCAGGTAATATTTTGGAACGACTAAAAAGAAAAAAAGAAAATGTATATTTATTAGTTCAATGCATTAACCACTGCTTTACCACTTGCCCTAATTCCTAAAAAAACTAGCACACCGATATTAGCCTAAAACGCTAAATCGTGATGGAGTTCCGCATCCACTTCTACTGTGTGGTTTGTTCTCTGTGAGGACATGCATTAAATATTGCTATTGGGTATCATCGATAGCGGAAAAAGCAGGATCAAGATTGCACATTCCTACTTTTCTGTACAAGCGGTTTAAAGTTTCCTTCCTGAGCCCTTGCTGGAGCCGTAATCCATGAATAGCAATAGGATCAATTGATATCCTTTTCAGTACAACGTACACTCAAGGACATCAGAAATCCACAGCCTAGTGATTTACATGGATAAAAGAAGTGGGAGACTTTACTTCGGATCCCATAGACTGAGTTGTGTACCGTTTTTATATATATATATATATATATACAAATTCATAAAATGAAGCCAACAACCAGACTTCTACAGGGCCTGCTGTGATTTAGCCAAGTCACTTAGAGAACAGTCACTTAGCACCAGGACCAAAGTGGAATTAAAGTCTCATTTTCCACTTGAAGAGCAGTTTGTGTCCTTTTGGCCGTGATTAATGAAGTTTGGTTAGTGCGCTTATGTATGAAGGGATACCTCACTTGTTTTTTGCCCCTGTGGGAAGATACTGAGCGGTCTAGCGTGTCAAATGCTGCACCAGCTGCCTAAATTCACAGTGAGAGTCATCCATCATGGCTGCATCTTCCTGTCGCTCGGTATATCCTTCCATGCAGCCTGAGGAGAACTTCTTTAAACACATTAGCTTTTAAACACTGACCCAAACTGCTAATTTACTTTGTAAATAAATGGCTCTTAAAGAGAGTCAGGAGTTCTCTGAGGTCTGGCTGTAGTTAGCTTTCTAAAATCCTTGCGGATGAACAACCGGCGGTTTAAAAACTTATTTTACATTCAGATCTCATTCTGGAATTAATTCAATGGGTTAAAAAATACCCACACCTGCTGTTGTCACACTAATTTGCATGTTATTTTTTCATTCGTGGAACATTATTGAAATGCCAGTGTAAGAAAATATTTACCCAGATTGCATCATCCAGCTTCTGATTCAGCAAATACAAAGAGTGTAAAAAGGATGGCCAAAGACTGGGTCCCAGAGCCAGACAAATATCTCGGACAGAGTAGTTCCTGTACTTTAATAGAGAGAGAGACACACACACACACACACACTTGATTAACGCGAATCTCATTGTTTTGCTAATTGAGTTCAGTGCACAGCTCTTAATGACACCAGGGTCTCCTTTGCTCTCTCTCTCTCTCTCTCTCTCTCTCTCTGATATTTACAGTCTATTTTAAGAATAAGAGGTGCTACCGTAAAGCGCTGCTGTGGGTTTCTCTCTTTTTCTTGCTCACCCACCACCACACGCTCTCGCTCGATCCTGAGAAAGGGTTTAATATTCACACAGGGTTGTGTTTGTTGGAGCGTCCTGATAGAAATCAATGCAAATTCCTGCATTTGTTACTCAGTTATACACTGTTATAGAAAAGGTTTTATATTTTTCTTTACATTTTTTTTAGTTGTTTAAAATTTTATTTATTTATTTATTTTTGATGTTGAATTGTTTTCCCTAACCTTTGTTTCTTAATATTGCCCTTTGTGTTTTGTTGAAGCTACTCTGTTACCCTGAACAAGATCCCACCAGTAGTTGTCATGGTTACTGAAGAGTCATCATCTTGTAGCTTTGTTTAACTCTTGAACTCCTTTCTGGTTTATTTTGTGCACTTAGTCTTCCTCGTTATGGGCAAGTCAAGTGCTCTTGTAGCTCGGCTGGTAGAACGGCTGCTCGGGGAACTTTTAGATGAATGCTGATGGTTGTACTTTTTGACCAGTACAAAATACAAGCTTTGCAGCGTTTGACACAATCATTGGGGTCTGTCCTGAAAGTGTCCCACGCAACACTACAGCCCTACTGACGTCTCCATTAGAGACACTGCTCTACTCCGTATTGCCGGTGTGCCCTACGCTAACGAGGCTTGTTCATCTACACTTCTCTAAGTGCATGCAGCAGTTTTGTATTACAAAAGCCCACCATTAGCACGAAAACTGTTTATGCCAAAATATTCATCTAAATTTGTAAACGTGAAATAGCCATTGAAGTATTCATGGTCATTTTAAGAGACCCGGTCCATAAGATGAACCCCGAAATTGTTTGCATTTGCAATTCTTTTCAGAGCAGCTGTGAATCAAATTTGCAGAGGAACTCATTTTGCAGTGTGCCTCGTTTTTGTGGTGTTCCCCTAGCACATGCTAATGAAGTCTGTTTTCCACCTGCAGCCACTCTTGCCTATCCGTGAGTTCTTTTTGTAAACCCACCGACCCCAAACGGACTCTTTTTAATATCCTGTCCTGATTTAATGCTTAATCCACAAATCTCGTTTTTTTTTTTTGTTGTTTTTTTTTTTTTTAAAGAGAAATCCTTTCAGTAATTAGTAATTATGAAGTCTGCCTCGTGTTCAGGCGCACACCTTCAACAACCTTGTTTATGCTGAACGCAGTCTAACGCAGCCCTGAAGGTGTGGACAGAATCGCGCCGTCATCGTAGCACTGCCTCCTTGCAATCTTAGGACAGGTTTAAAAAGGTACACGATGAAAGTTTCATCACCTGTCCTTAATTGAAAATGCACTGGACACAATGGTAGACAAAGGTCATGCTCAGTTTCCATAGTAACCATAAGCCAGTGATGAAAATACATATGTGCTTCCTCTTGGTGTCTCAATGGAAATTCTTTGTATTTCTTCCAGATAAAAAATGTAGCATACAGTTGTTTTCACGAGGTTTGTTTATCACAGTTCAGACGTTTATTGTTGCATTCCAAAAAACAGACTTCATAGATAACAACACAGAATTCACACCAGCTTTATTGGTAAATCAAATTTTTGTCTTCAGATTCTTTTCTGCTCATCGGCCTCAAAATTCTAGGCTTCTTTATAAAATGTCTGCATTTTTTAGACACTACCAAGTTTTAAATGTCTGTATGATGTCAGTTCAAGAAGCTTTATTGTCATTTCAACCATATATAGCAGAATGCAGTACACGGTGAGATGAAATAACGTTTCTCCAGGACCCCCCGGTGCTACACAAAACATAGAATTACACAAAATAACAAAGAGCCACTAAACAGGATAGACATAAAGTGCGTGTGTGCAACCTGGTGCAGAACAGTGCAATAAACAATACAAACATTACAAAGACAGTGCGAAAAAAGACAATACAGAACATAACACAATAGCGCAATAGCCGACCATATTGTAGATAAGGTAGGACATGAAATGTGCAAATTAACAACAATATTGTGCAAATAGCATTGTAAAGTGACTATAGCACAGTTTTAACCATAAACGTAGACAGAAAATTTCTTAACCAAAAACATTTCTTTATGAATTTTTCTCTCCAACATGAAAAAAGGGTTTTGATTATGTCAGTTGATTTTTATTAATATGTATAATCGGACCCTGTGTCTGATAGTCAGAGAGGAATAAAAGTTTTTCTCTCCCTCACACGTATTCACAAGCTCTGCACTCATTTACATCACTCAGAAATTCCATTGCCTGATCAAATAAGGATTTGATGGGATAAAAATATCATAGCAGTTTTAAGAGACACATTAACGCTATATTGGACTATTAAAAAGTTATTAACTTAAACAGAAGCTGCTAACTAGTTGGTGATGTAACTGCCTGTCTGCCGCTGTCTAAACAAAAGCTGCCTGATTTTGGAGTTGACTGAAGGAGGAATTGGTGTGCACAACTGAGAAATTAGTACTGCTGCTCCCTTTACACTGTCTGAGTGATCGCGGATTGAATGTAAAAAGCTAGCACACAGTTAAACGCAATTTCATTAACAAATATTAACATATTCGAGTCCGGCGCTATTTACAATTATTTTAACTTCAACTGATTAAGTAGTCCTAGCGTTTACATTTCAAATCGCATGCCATTTTGGCGCTTATCAGTCACCCGAAATCCTCAAAATAGAACAAATCTCCCTTTTACTAGTAAAGATATGTGATCAAGGGGCAACGCACACAAGCACATGCACTTGACTTGTTTTCTAGCGTGTCATTACGCTAGCAGAAGTTAAACGTGGCAAGTGTTGGCAAAAAGTTAGGGATATGTTGCTCTAATGCTATGAGGAAGTCAGCAGAGCAACTTCGAGAACCAGATCTTGCGAAATTCCATCGACGTGAAGTTACAGTATGTGCCTTGACGTTTCGCTAAAGTCTTTCCCAAGCTCGTTAATGCTCATGTTTATTTAATCCTCATCACAAGATAAAATTTTGACTTGATTAGATTTTCTTTTACAGGAAATTGATTTTTTTTTAGCACCCCTACAGCCTCCTTCATTCTTCATCTGTTCCCTCCGTTTGTGGTTAGAATGCCAGAAGCCTGTTGGAGGCTTTGCTTTGTTTTAGTTCCTCCTGAAATGTAAGATAAATGAGCTGTCACTGAAGTGTACACTGTGGTAATAAGCAAAGAAACGATGCGTCTGAATAGAGTATTCCAGCTTGGCTGCAGGTTAAAAACAAACTTTAAAGACCTGGGTTTGTTCCGGACATGGTGTCTGTGATTGCAGTTGTTTGTTCGGCTGGTGATTTAGTGCAGGGGGACTGGGTGGGGTTTGGATTTCACCAGTACTGATAGATAGTTTGGCCTGTATATACCGATAACCGATAGTTTTTAAAACAGATGTGTAATGGTACTGAAAAAGTGTACACACAGCCATGTGAAGAAATTAGGACACCCCATTAAATATTTAGTTCTTTATTAAGAAATGTTAACATATCGATAGTCTTGTATTCATTTTTCTCTGGAAAAGTTAATTGCAGGTAAACGGCAAAAAATAAAAACATTATTTTTGCCCCTTAAACAAAAGATTCCAACACAAATGTGTAATCAATCTAAGGAAACAGTTGAAAGTTAAACATGTGAAGTGTTTTTCTGATTTGTATGCACTTTCAGTCGTGCACTTTCAACATCAACTCGTCAACATTAGCAGGAGCCTGCTGTGGGTCACGTCATGACACTCTAGGGTTTTTGCTGACTTCTTTTAGCAGCTTGCTGTCTGCTTTCGGGGTAAACTTGCTTGGACGGCCAGATCTGGTCATGTTGTCAGTTGTTTTGAATGTCCTCCACTTTTGTGGTCAGTGGATTTCCTTTAGAATCCCTTTCCAGACTCATAAGCTGCTACAATCTTCTTTCTGAAGGCCTCGGACAGCTCTTTCCATCTCACCATGGTGTTCAGTGTCACTTCAACAGACAAGAGCACACCAAACTAAATGTCTGAGGTTAAAAGATTCAAAAAGCTGAGAATCAATGTTGAATCACGTGTGTGATTTTTAGCTATTTTAAGTGGAAATAAATGTTGGGATTTCTTACCAGCAATAGTTCTTTTTTTTTTTTTTTAAAGAAGATTTTACAGAAAGTTTTTAAAAGTTTAGTGTGTGTGTGTGTGGTATATAAGCCAGCTTTACACACCCAACCTCTAGTTGTCGTAGCGAACGCCACAGTAAACGCTGTAACATCTGCCCAGCATCCCTTGTCTCACTCGATAGCTTTCAAGGTAAATTCTTTACATTGTACTTAATAAAACCAGTTTATAGCAGTACATCCTGTTATATTTATGTATTAAACAATATCTGATTGATATATATATATATATATAGAATAGATATCAAATAACTTAAAAAACACTTAAAAAATGTAAGAAAATGTAAGATAATGATAGGGATGATTTATTTATTTATTTTTATATAGTTGTGGTGCTGCTAAGGACACTTTTGATGAATATTTAGTATATCAATTATGTTGAATTTGTTACTGATGTTAACCTTCTGATTAGTTTGTTCTGGAAGAATGAACTTTCTAATAATAAAATGAGAACGTCAGTGATCTCCTGAGCACCTCATTGCCACTTACTCATATTCAGGTGAAAGGTGTTGGTCTGAAGGTGCTGTGTCGGGCGTTGTTTATACGTTTCACGCTTTAACACAGATACTTATTATACAGTCTACAGACAGAGAAACACAACCCCTAAAAAGTGTGTATTAGAGTGTTGTGCAGTACTGCTCTCTGCTGGCTGACGAAGGAAACACATGTCATTCATTGTCTATGCACTGAAGCTGTACACGCAGTCTAAACAACATCAAATATATTAATAAATACTCTAGGAAATTTATCCTTAATATAATTCTGCATGATGTCATGTTATATTTATTAGTTTTATTAATTGTTGTTTATTGATCGATCGATCCATTTGGAACTATTTTAAAATAAGTTGTTGCTATGGTTACTGCATCACCACCCTCAGCTGGCTGATGCTTTTCACCGAATGACTTTAAAATATCTTTCTCTGTATGTGTGCATGTCCTCTTCAAAGCTGTCCCTCTCTAGGCACGTGTCTTCGTAGCGCTCTCTCTCTCTCTCTCTCTCACTATTTTCTTTTTCTGCTCTCTCTCTCTCTCTCTCTCTCTCTATTTTTCTTTTCTCTGTCTCTCTCTCTCTCTCTCTCTCTCTCTCTCTCTCTCTGTTTGTTGTTTTTTTTTTTTTTTTTCTCTGTTTCTCTCTTCCTTCTGTCTCTCTCTCTCTCTCTCTCTCTGTCTGTGTGTGTGTGTGTAGGAGACAGAGAGAGAGAGTTGGGGTTTATAATCCGAGACGCTCATATCGTGTCTCTTGCTGCATTAATGCTGATGTTCATTGTTTTATCTGGAAGCATGAATAAAACATGAGATGTTTATTCACACACACAGACACACACACATATACACACACAGACAGTAACAGGAAACTCTAATAACCATAAATTTTTCCCCCTCCCCTCCTTTATTCCTTCATTCCCCTCACTTCTCGACTCGCACCTTTTTACCTTTTACTTCACGTTATTTCTTTTCTTCTCTTTCCTGCATTTTCTTCTTGTTTTTTGTTTCCTCCTCTTTTCATTGTTGTTGTTCATCCCTACTTCTTGACTTTCTTTTCTTTCTTACTTTCTTTCCTGCTTTTCTTTTTCGCTTGTTGCTGTCTTTTTGTTTGCCCTCTGCTCATCTCACGCTCCCCTTTTCCCCTTCTCTTTTCTTTCTCTCAGAATGCCGGGAAGTCGTTGTCCTCCTCAGGCAGCCTAGCGAAGGTTCAGAAAGTAGCAAGCTGGCTTTTAGAAATGAACCAGGACCTGCTGGTTCCCGAACCCGTGCCGGAGCCAGAACCTGAACCCGGACACATGAACCGCGAGCGAGAGCCTCAGCCAGAGGAGAGAGCGAGGAGAGGAGGACGAGGAGGAGGACGATGAGGAGGAGGAGGAAGAGGAGGAGCGAGAGCGATCCGGAGATGCTGAAGAAGCAGAAGAGGATCCCTGGCCTTCGGGAAGGGAGTCTGTAAGCCAGAACGAGGGCGCGGAAGACGGCAGGAGAGAGGAAGTGAACGGAGGAGAGAAAGCTGTCCAGTGGTTGTGGGAGCAGGAGCAGAGGAGACGCAGGCGGAGACAGAGGAACGATGGTGGGGATGAGGAGCAGAACAACAATCACCACGACGACGAAACAGATGGAGGAGCAGGTGAAGGAGAAAGACCGGTACAGACAGGGCTGCGCTCTGAGGAAGACGAGGAGGACGGGGAGAGAGAGGAGGAGGAGGAGATGGACCAGGAGAGCGACGAGTTTGAAGCATCAGAGGACAGTGCGAGAGAGGAGGATGAGGAAGGGGAGGAGGATGAGGAAGGAGAGACAAGACTTCACTCTTCTTCGCTCAAAACCGGAACATCAGATTCAAATGATAATGCCGGCGTCCAATCAGGACGACAGAACCAAAGCTCATCTTCGTCCCAGCACACGCACCCGCAGGTAAGACACTTTAATTTTAATTCGCGTGGTTGTGTACTGACAGAGAAAACTTTAAGGACGCTTGCTTCATCTTTAAGCTGGTTAAAGCTCGTTTCCTGCTACTTACAGGCCAATAGAAACAAAGTGGGTGGGGCTAAAAAGTGCAGTGCTTTCATTACAATTTTTGAGTCCTAACAAGAATATATTTGTTCTTTATCCTATGACGTTTAAAAGTTTTCCTTTAAAGAATCGTAATAAAAAAAAAGAGACATTATGTTAAGGCTTTACACAGCCAGATCCAGATGTTTACTGTTTGTAGTATGTCTGTAGTTAGAAAAAGGCATTAGAAAATAGATGCATCAAATATAATCATAATAAGCAAAAGAATAAGTAGGGTTGCATACAGGCGGAGAAGGTCTGGGAAATCTTAGAAACTTTCCATGAGAAATTCATCTCGGAATTTTGGTAGTATTTCAAGATGGAACTTACAGAAATTATTGGGAATTTATTTAAATTATTTAGAAATTTGGTGAAATTTATATAAACTGTATAAATGAATAAATATAAATTTTGATTTGTTTATAAGCCGACATGCAAGCGAACTAATCCACATTTTAAACATATCAGTATGGCTGTATGGTATGGAGGAACATGCAGTGCATGCAGAGCAGAGTCAGCTTTGTGTAGTTTGTCTCCCTCTAGTGGACGTAGTGTGTTTACACTGTCAAATTCAGCTGCTCAACTGAAGACTGAAAATTTATTCCAAATTTTTTTTTATTATTAGAATTACATGACTAATTGTGTGTGTGTGTGCATGTGTGTGTAATCCTCCCTCACGTGCAGCAACATCTTATTACATTTACTCCAACATGTTGGACATACTTTATACTCCCTATTTGTTTTATTTTAATCACTTATTCTCTTTACTTGTTGGTGTGTTTTTGTTGATTGCTTTCCTCTTATATTTATTTTTTTAAGATGTTTTGTCATCTACTCAGCACTTCAGTAATTTATTGGGTTTAAAGGGGAAATCGATTCTTAATCTACACTTTTTTTCTAATTCTTTTTCTGTGTAAATACATGTTTACATCCTTACATTTTAACCAGAATTGGAGTTTCTATGCTTTTTGTTTATAGTTGGAATTTCTGTATGACATCATCTTCCATCTTAAAAAAGATCATCTTGATTCCATAAATTTACTTTTTAAAGTTGTTGTTCAGGATGAAGAAGCTTCGAATGACACATGGAAACGTCAGATTATTATAACAGTTATGAAGCGTAAGGACACACTGTACCTCGGCTCAAGCACCTGCAACAGTGTGTGAAACCCTGTGTTATCCACGACGGGGAACGGGCACAAATCCTTGGCTATAAAATCGCCACAGACTGAGTAATTCGCGCCGCTTTTTTTGTTTTTTTTTTTAAGAATCCTTTCGATGTTGCTTGTCCATTTTGTCCAGCATACATACGTACATGCGTCAGTCAGTGCTTACGTAACAGACTAAACTTAATGTAAAAGTTCTGAACACATGTGCAGTACGTTTTGGACTGCTTCCGTACTTTATTTCATTAAATTAAAGTGGCGACGAACGCTCTGTTGCACGTATAATTCTGTTGCACGCGCAGGCCCGCACCGCCGTGATCTTATTTCATTTTAGAATCGATTCTAGACTTCTGAGAATCAATTCAGGAATCGTTAGAGACGGAGTCGTGATGAATTGAATTGTTTTCCCGTCGCTAGAATTTTCTGTCAAATAAATCCTGTGTCGACTTATCCAGTCACCACAGGCATTCAGAGATCCACCTAAAAGAAGTGATTCAACTCATTCACTAGTGAAATTTTCTTTTAACTTATATCTTTATGGCTGATGACAACTGTTGAAAATGAAACAAAAATCCTGTATCAACACATATCAACTATCTTATAGTATCAACATATTATAATATTTTATAGAATATAATAGAATGGATTATATAATATAGATGTAGAATTCTCCAACTTCGGAGAAAAGTGGAGAAAAGTAATAGAATATATAGATATTAGACTTGCTGAGATTCATTTATGCTTGGGGCCCCTTCGGAGAAAAGTGTGTTTCATTTATGCACTTGGGGGGACTTGGTGGGCCCCTTTTGCACATATTACTTTGTCGATGCGGTCTGGCATGAAGGCCATCAGCCTGTGGCACTGCCTCCCCATGATATTCTCCTTTTTTAAGATGTACCTGCATATTAATTTCCTATTCTCCGTATACGGCTCAAGGAGACAAAAGTATCACTAAAAACCCCGTCATTCTGTTAGTCGTGGGTTTAACGCTGTCTCTGCAAAGGCACTTTGAGATGGTAGAGGCGGTTGCTATGCAACTCCTATTCTTCCATCGCCATGGGGATCGAGGGGCAAGCAAATAAGCAGAAGAAGGATGGATGCAGGTGAATCCTAGTTTAAGGCACCACTGGCTGCAGTGCAGCACTTAACATCAGCGTACCATTAGCGCTGACCTTCACTGACACTGAGCAAGTCATTTAGATGTTTAACATGGTAGTAATGATGACCGTTTCAGTCTTCTACTTATTCTGTAGCCATGTCCCTTTTAAAAACCTCTAAAAAAAAAGGAGTCGGTTCTTTCCCAAAGAACTCATCACATACATGCATACAGCTCTAATCTGCCACTTTAAGGGTACTTCAAAGGGAAAAAAACAGGATCGGCTGTGGCTCAGACTACGTATGTGTGAACAAATGTACACTAGGAAATAGCACAAGTTTGGTCACGTCCTAAATCACATATCGCACGTATTAGTATATATTTAAAAGTATTTAGACTGTACACACTTGTACAAGTGGTGTGTGTGGTGTACAATCCCATCTGATGTGTTTAATAAATATTTAACACACTATGTATTCGAGCAGTGTGAGTGCATGGAGTGAGTTGCATGGAGTGCCTACATGCAATTCCGATATAAAGCACTAGAGGGTGGAAGTGATCCAATTTTTGACTTCGTACACACCCCCAAACCTGTAAACTTGAATGCGCTGGTGTATGGATGACTTGCATCTATGAAAATTTTCACATAAACTTGATTTGATGTGTGTGTGTGTGTGTGTGTAACACAACTGACCTGTGATCAGTGTTTCTTTGTTTTAAACCTGGCCTGTCCAGTGCAGCTGTGCCTAAGCTGTTTCGTTATTGCCATCTGTGCCATAACATGGGCGCGCACACACACACGCACACACACACACACCTGAGCAGAAGTCTCTGATCTGCATCTAATGACACACCTGAATCAAAAGTGTTGTGAAGAGAAACAAAAGCTCTGTTCTGTGTGTATGTGTAGCAAAAAGCATCGCACACACACGCACACACACGGACTATTAACTTATCTATTATGCATGAAACAGAATTGCATTTATTTTAAGTTATTTATTATCTTCAGTTACTGTTATAGAAGGACGGCATCCTCGGTCGCGCCCTCAACCAATAATCATGCATGTAAACATTAAAACCGTCCGTTCAGAGGTACGTGTGTGTGCGCGTGCGTGTGTGTGATCGTGATCAGTTTCTCTGCAGCAGCGGAGTTGCATGCGTGATTTACGCCTGGTATAAAAACACACTTGAAGCTTGTTGTGTTTGTGTGAAGGTTTCTCTCTGAAGCAGCTTGTGTATAAATGATTCATATTCACCTGAAAATTTAAACACTCTTTCCTCCTACAGCAGTCCACAAGGACGCCCCTTTATATATATATATATATATATATATATATATATATATATATAGTATATATATATATATATGTGTGTGTGTGTGTGTGCTGATGTAATATCCTTGAGGCAGCTCAGCATACATACAAATATCCCAATAACTCACTTTCTCGTGTGTGTGTGTTGGCTGGAACTTAAATAACTAGTCTGTACATCCGCTTATGTCCATTTGTTAAAAGTGCTATGCAAATAAAAATGAGTTAAATTAAAAGTAGAAGCCCGATAGCGCGTAAATGCTGTGCGAATTAGCATTACACTGAAAAGGTTGTGCCAAATTACATGCTAATTAGCATATCACTATCTCAATCAGATCAATTTTATCTAGATTCTTTAGAAGCGCAGTCGATGCACCAAGCTTTAAATTTAGCGTGACTCGAGTAACACGTGTAACACAGGTTGGGCACATCTTGATTTGTCAGCTCGCGGGGTGGGATTCAGGATGCCCCATGCACTATTTTTGGATGATTACAGTGAAGAGTTTCAGCAGCGTTTCCCGCTGTCTTCCCTGTTCAGCAAACAAACTTTATTTCACATCAGTTTGTTCTGAATGGCAAAAAAACCCCAACAAAAACAGCTGACCAGGATTGGTGTGGTCCAAGTGCTAATAGAGCTGAGTCACTAAACTGAGTCACGAGCTGAAAATGGAAGTACAGAAGCAGTAAGTCATCAGGCCTTGAGGCAGTGTTTGGATAACACACCATATGGAGGCATGCGTGTTGTTTTGTCAGTTTACAGTGTGATTTTTCGTTGCCTGTGGTGGACTCGGGAATGGGTTTCCTACACAATTCTATTGCTTTGCATTCTACACACAGGCTAACACTTTTTCGCTAATGATTCTAAAAATCTGTTGTACCACGCACCCTAACACTCTGTGTTCTTCTGGCCCCAGTAATCCCTCTCCCTTGTGCTAGGTTTTCAACCTGTTATAAACGGTTCTAATATATTCTATGTCAAAACTCGTGTTGAAAGTCTTTCAAACGCTTTCACCACAAACGGGAAGCGACCTCACTTGGTCATCTAAGGTCTATGGCCAGATAGGCTCCTATCCCAAATTCATTGCTATTGGTCAGGGGTTAAACTGGGGCAGAAAGCAAGTGTCTGAATTCCTGAGGTGGGGGAGTGAGAAGAGCTTTAGAAAAAAAGAGCAGCTGCCAGGGGCACTGCTGACATCACACCCTTGGATATTTTAAAAGAGTATGCGGTTCTAGCTTTGGGCACAGAGGCTTGACTGGGTTAGTCCTTGGGTTGTTGAAGTCAACAAGAAGATCAGAGTTCTCCATGCTGCATCATCTCAACATTAATATTTAAGATAAAGACCACAGACTGTTTTTATTTCTCTTTCGGGATATGAGCTGCTAGTTCTCTGGACTACTTGGTGATGCTCCGCCATTGCCCCATCCCAAGATTTTCTTCCATCAGCAACTACAAGAAAAAGAAAATGGCCAAGTATTTGCCCAAGGAGAAGGCTCCCCAGGCTTCACTGGAGAGCCTGGCACTGGAGGTTTTGGACTCCAAGGAAGTGGCCAAAGAGCCTTCACAGAAAGTGTTGAAGATATTCAGCATTAATATTATCACACAGGGTCTGCCTTTCTGCCGCAGACGGGTGAGTCTTTGAGTCGGTGGTGTGTTGAGTAGGTCAATGTGGCAGCCATTTTGTTCGGACATCTGTTCGATATGGTTCAACTTTATTAAATATCGTAAAGAGGTGCACTAAAGAAGTCTTATTTAATTAAATACGTATAGATTCCTGATTAAAGTAGATCCTTTATTAAGTGAGCGGATGATCCTGATTGGTCATTATTATATACTGTATATTCCCATGACGGAATTTCTTTGTCAAACACATGGTAATAAAGCTTATTGTCAGACATATGAAGCTGCAGGAATAGTAAGCTGAGCAATCGAGCATTTCCAGCGTTTCTTGAAATATGACTCATGCTTCCACCTCCGGTCTCGTTGTCCCTGTCGTGTACAACGCCAGTGGTATGGCCAATTCAGCAGACTGAATTAGAAGTTGTCACTATGTCCTGCACTGCTGTCATTTTAATGGCACTTGCAAAGTCCTTTACAGACGGTTTGGCTAAGACAGACCGCCATGTTCGTGTAGGCACAATTAGGTACATTAGGATACCTTGTTTAAAGTTGATGCTTTAGTTACAAAGCACTTGCTGTCACTCGTTAGCTGTCACGTGCAGTACCATGCATTTAGGATGCAAACAAATGACCTTCAAAAGTAGGGCTGTGTATTGGCAAAGGCCTTACGATATTATACGTATGTTGGATAGTATATGTTGCAATAGAATATATATTGCAATACTTATTAAAAAAAACAGTAGAGTTAAACAAATGAATACAAATACAAAACTGAGGCGCCCTTATTTTTTCCCGCTATGCTTGCTCATGAAACAGTGGCCATATGTGTCGACAAAGGCGACAACTACAGGAGAGGATTTTAAAAAAATCGTAGAAAGAGGGAAAAAATTAGCTGTATTAATGCAAAATAAATGGATCTGTTGGATCGTATGAAGCGACCAGCGCCGAAGAGTCCTAACGGAGTGCTTATAATTGTCGCAATTTTATATTACCATTGGCCTCATGAGCACAATGGCGAGCGCTCTTCCATCATGTTCGGTCAGCCTGAACATGGTGTACCCAGTGCCCCTCTGAGAAATCTCTACCATTCTCTGGGGCTCATTCGAGAACGAGCTTTATATAGTTTCGCACAATGTGGCGAGGCCGTGCGCCATTAATCAGTAATATCTACTATTGTGTTTGTTCTCTTACAGTAATACCTAAAAAGAGAAAGAGCTGGACTGTAGAGTCAGACCAATTAACAGTGTCTAATCTCATCCCTTTACGTTTACCATCTGGAAACACACCAGTCTCATGGATGATTTGCGAGACAACTGACGCCTCTTTTAAAGTATATTTGTGTCACGGCTCGACAGAGAATTCGATCACGTGTTCGTTATTTTAGGATCCAGACATTTTTGTTGTATTAATGTTGGTGTCAGCGAACGCGATTAACCTTGAATTAGTATCCCAGAAGGTGGATGAAAATTGGCTGCTTTAATTATTAACCGTTTTTTTCCCCCCGCATTTTGTTAATGTCCACTAAACCCTTTGGTACTTGTTCTTGTATAGCTTTTAACAAAGCATTCACAAAAGTCTTGATATTTTGAGAAGTCCTAATATTTTTATTAGCATTATCATTCACCAAATATGAAGTTTTTGGACATTTCCAGCAGAACCCAAAGTAGAGCCTGAATCCCTAAATAACCAGACTTGAGTCTCTGTGAAAGATTTGTGTAGAAGTTGGTCTCCAGCATGAAACTCCCAGTGTGCCGACATCTTGAGGAGTAAACCCTGCGTTTCCAAGCAGAGGATAATATAATTAGATTCTAACCTTTTGAAGCAAGCTTAAAATTTATACTCTAATGCAAATATTACATAAGAATTATCCTCTAAAATATCCTTGTCTTTGCTCTGTAGTCTAGCTCAATGTTTAAGATGCAACGTCCTTCTGACGTCTGCTTTCTTCTTGCCGACCAAAACCTGGACAGGATTTTGGTAAAGGAATTCTTCTCTACGACTGTTATCAAAGTGTTGACTAACTTCACAGGCACCAGCTGCCTCCACCGAATGGAATAGTTTGAATTTCTCTTGGTCTCCCTGGGCTGATAAAAGTGGGATTCTTAGAGCTTCTGCAGCCCAAGTTCATTCCTCACAATCCACTGAGCTTCAAGAAGTCGACCCTGTCTTTCCTCAAGCTTAGGGAGAAATGCAAACCAGCTCAGAGGTCATCATTCATTTGCTTCTTCCCAAAATTCACTATGACATTTGGGTCAATTATTGATTAAGGGAGCTTTTACATGTGGCTTGAATCTTGGGCTGGGACGGTATTATGGTTTATATTGTTACTGCAGAATTCGTTTTCCTATGTAAGATCCAAGTTCATATTTTTATATATTTTATCAAGGCCCAAATAAAAGAAAAAAGTAATCCTAAAAAGTCATTTTTATTTCTTAATCTTGATTCAGTGCAACGGTTTGGTTTTGGAGGGAAGGGGTTTCAAAATTAAACTTCAACAGGAGGATAATAAATGGGTTAAATGTAATCTGCTTTAAATAAGGGGTGTCTGGAGATATGTGGATATGGGGAAGTGGTAGCACAGTGCTGCATTGCTAATTGGAAGATTTAGGGGGTTAATTCCCATCCCCAACAGGTTGCCACTGCTGGGCCCCTGAGAAAGGCCCTTAATCCACAATTGCTTAGTTGTATAAGAGACAAGTGTAAGTCGTTCTGAATAAGGGTGTCTACCAAATGACGTAAATGCATCTGCAAAATTCTGTGAATGCAAAAAGTTCGGCCTAAAGAGAATTTTTCACCAAATGCCCCACGCTTAATCAAAAAACCTGTAATGTAGTGAGTGAAGGTTATATCAAAATATGCAATTGCCTCAAAATTTAGAGTCAGACCTACCTCCATAAACACAGTTATCTCAAATTGTCTTTGTCCTCCCGTGTCCCAGTCAGGCAGAATGGACACCAGTTTTTTGGCTATGCTCGTTTAGTCCAATTGAAAGTAGGTTCTCTTGAGAACAAATTTGAGATCATGTATCATGTTTTTTTTGAGGTAAGAGCATCGTTCAGTTCAATTGAGGACAGAACTGAGGCTGTCTCAATGTCCAGCAATCCAGTTAAATTCAATTTAATAATTTCACTTTTCTAATAAGACCAAAAACTGCAGCTTGAGCAATCATTCTTTAGTTTTGGAAACCTGTCTGCCACAGAAAAGAGAAACGGATGCAAAAAAAGGCTAAATGGCAAATCATCGTTCATGTCTTTACCGTCTGCATTTGGCCGAATCGCTTTCCCCCGTGCTCGTTGAAAGTTTGTGCTGTTGCCCAAAGCATGTTCAGGAATGGACAACAGGTTTAGCAGCATTGCCCTCTAGGCCATATTGGTTTCCTCTCCCACCCAGTCATGGCATTTGGGTAAAATGATCCAGTCCTGCCCATTTCAACTATGCCACAGGCACACTCACCATCCCAAGCTATTTACACCTATAGCTCCCCTTGTTGTTCACTAATCCTAAGCCTAAAGCAGTTGAAGTTCAGTTTCAGGGGGTTTTAGGATGAAGAGTAATGGGGTGCAGAGTGAACCCACACTCTGTGATTGAATCACTGGCTTCACAGTCCTGTTGGAATTCTCTAGTACTTAGAACACATTTTATGGCTTGGTCATTTGTGATCTTAATTTACCAACTTGTTCACCTAATTAATAAACTGCTTTATAAGTAGATCAACATTTATTGTTTATTTATTGTAAATTTCAATTGAAATTTATTCACAATAGAACATCGATAACATAAATGTTTAAACAGTGAATTTGAAATGAGATCATTGTTTGTATAAAATTGTAAAACTTCTCAGTTCTAAATAAGTAACAAAAAAAAAGATTTTGTACTAAACTTTAAAAATAATTTCTTAATATTTATTTAAAAATGTAAGTTGCTTCTTTGCAAGTCGGTTATCACATGACGTACGGTGATATCGTAATGTAATTAGTATTTTTCAGTGATTAAAAAAACAGAGTGTAACTTGGGTTATTATAAAATAAAACGTGCAGTGTTTAATTGAAAGGAGATTAATAAATGGTGGAAATGGTTTTGATGATCTTATGATGAGTGTTTTTTCATCACTCATTTACAAATTAAAAAAGTAGAAAAGTGATTAATTAACAAGTAAAAACAACTTTTAATAAAGTGGCTTTTTGTAATTAAATCCTAAGTAATAACGAAATTACAAAGATTACACAATGAAAAGAGTTCCATAAAACGGTGATGACTTTGGACTAAAACTTGCATTTTTTGCATTGCATTTTTATGCAAACAAGCCAGTAAGTCCTGTTTTCTATCTAAAATTATATTTTGTTTTATTTTCATTGTAAAATAAGTGAAGTTTTAGCAGGATAAACCCCAAGTTCTTCATGTAGCAGGTTTGCTCAGATAAATTCCTGACATTGCAGCATCATCAAACATTCAGTGTCTCCTGAGAATAGAGTTTTTTTTAATGGAAGACTTCCAGAACTATAAACAAACACAATGCACGATTGCACACTGTTGCAGTTGAGGGTCTTCATGTCTTTTGTTAGTTTTGAGCGCCGTCTGTGTTCTTCGCCCATGTGAATCTGTGCATATAAATGCTGGCATGCAGTAGCTTGTAGTCACAAGTCACGGTGTACGTGTGCATGGATATTTCTGCCACAAGCAACCCGAGGCACCTCAAAAGCCTGAAGCCTTTGGCTCGGTGTGTCAATCATGTGTCTTGAGCAGGAGGGGAAGAAACAACTTCTCATGCACATTTCGTAGATGTTTTTAGAGGTTCATGCTTTGATCCAGGATTCTTGCTCAGGTTTTGAGATGTGAGCGTGTTCGCCTGCATTTGATTTTTACCACTATCTTGTTAAATTCATCTCAAAGTTTCCAGATTTCAGTTCCAAATTAAATAACTAATGCATTTAAGTCTAATGATTCGTAACACACTTCTCTCTCTAGGGTTCCTTAATTGCTCCTAGGGGTTTCTGCCATATTTAAGATTCCAGAAGCTTCATGCTCATCGTGAGGAGAAGGCAAAGTGCCTGAGGTGGTGGAGAAATATTTCTGAAGCTGAAGTAATGCAGTTGACTGTGAGGCTTGGAAAGCTTGTGGAATTTTGCTTATTGTTTTTTAAACAATTTTTGTGCTAACCAGCTAAAGAAAACCTTCAGTTTATTTTTCCTGAATTAGGATGTTAAGACTTTTGAGCGTGTTATAAACAAGGGCTTGCTTGTTCTTCTCTGGAGAGCATGGCTTAATGTCAGCAAGTTGCAAAAAATTTCCCTGACTGTGCAGGGTCAACAGCTGTTGGAAAGACATGTTTTACTTTCCATGTAAGCGCTTTAGCTTTCAGGAAGTAAAAACAACCTGAATTAATGTTGCCATATACTTGGCAAGTTGTAGCTGGCAAAACCTTGTCATGAAAAATTGTACAAAGAAGATTCAGTCTTGTGGTCTGGACACGCGTCAATCCTAAAACAGGAATTTGGGTATGATGGCATGCATGGAAGGAGCATCTACTGTATAGTATTTTATACCAACCGAGTAGCCTGATAACCTTTGTTCACCTTCGGATGCTTTCTAAACAGCTGATATGGTCTTTTGGATCCCTGTGCGAGACGTATCGCATGTTCCATACCACTAGAAGAGGGGTGACATGATTCCATCCCCAGCTTCGAATAATGTTTGCCCAAAGTGTCTGACCGACTCAAACCACTTTACAGTCTGGATGCCGACTGTGATCAGGACTGCACTAAGGTTTATTTGTAGAAGATGAGGATGTAAATTAAGCAGTTTTGGTTTATTAACCAGTCTGAAATGAGATGCATGAGATTTCTGACCTTTACCCTAATGTAACACCGAATCAATCCAATGCAGTTGATCCAGTGGGCTATTCTATGTGCTCCCTGTGCCTCACTGACAGCATAGCTGACCTTAAAGGCTGGGGTCAGCGTCTCATCCAAATGCTGATCAGTTCAGGCGGCTGAATACGATGTAGATACACAAGCCATTTAAGCCCTGCCTCCCACGTGAGTTTTAGAGTTGCTGACATTTTCCAAAGCGCAGAAGAAACTTGATGGCCTTTTGTGCCGATTCCGGGCTTGGATCCCGACTAAACCCTGATGTGCAAACGGCTCTTTCTCTTTATGACCAGAAAGTGAAACTGCTGATTTTGAAATTAGACACTTGCTGCCAAGTGGAGCACCTGCTGTGAAGCTGCCAAAAGGCGTTGACATTTCTTGCTGCGCTTCTGTCGTGGGCGAGAGGCTTCCTCCTCTCTCAGGCATGTGTCACAGGTTCAGCGCATCGTCTAATCACCAGCAGGGGTAACTGAAGAAGATCCTGCTGGGCTGAAAATACTCCTGCTTTTTAATCTGCAGAGAGGGCTGGCATTAAGAAGTGACTCAGCGAATGTGAAGCATCTTGTCAGCACCTTATTTTTCATCGCAGTATTTAAAAAAACTATGCAAGACATACACTTGGAATTAAATTTGTTCAGTCAGGTTCTGGACCTGTAATGCAGAAATAAGTTACAGGGTTTAAAGGTGTTTTCTTTCGCAATCTCAGCAACACCAAAGGCACCCTTTTGTGAGGTCCTGATTTTGGAGGTCATTTGACAGCCAGCGGTTGTGATGGCAATGCCTCCTCTTTCGCAGGGAATGCACATGTCGCACGTAAATGTTGTGACTGCTAAGGGTTGAACAGATTTCTGCCTTTTGGCTTCCTCTAGGCTATCACACAGTCTGACTCCCTTAGCAGCTCTCCAGCACATTAATCATTCCTCTTCGCCTCTCAGTAGATATGAACCTAACTAGACTAAGTGAAAACCCTGTTGTTGTTGTCTGATATGTAAAGATCTTCAATACATTCGATTTGCTGTGGCATTTTAAGGCACTTTTTCCCCTTTCTCCTGCAAATTGCTTGAATTATATCTTTGTCTGTGTGAAACCTGAACCCCCCCATATCATTTATTGATGTGTTGCATGTCTCACCAAGCTGCCAGACCATAAAAGTTTTTTTTATTACTTAGTTAGTGATTAATGACAATGTTTATGTATCAAGGACTCGCTACCAAGTAACTAGTGCTGGCATCTGGCCCCATGTGGATCATTTTACAGTTTAGCCTATGACAACAAGGTTGGACCTAGCATGATCAATTATGCCTATTGATCTGAATCTGTCTCAGGGCTCCTGTCTGTTGGCGTTCGATTTTCTCATCAGATTGATTTTCTCGCTTGTTTGCTAGTCTATTTGCACAAAGCACCAAGCCTTCAGTTACGCCCTTACTTGTACTTTGACCGATTGTCAAACTTTGCCATTTAAAAACTGCTAATTGTGACTGTCTGATTTTCTATTTAAGGCAAAGGGCACAGCTTTTGGCTGGAAAAGCTATATTCCGATAGAGAAAAACGACAAATAAATTCATATCAGCAAGGTTTAGATATTAATGGCTGATCTTACAGGATATCATACGTTTGATCTGCTGAAATCAAATGAGTGGAAAGACGTTTTGACATTTGTCCATTCGAACCCTCTTTTTTTTTTTAGATCCCTCACTTTCCTAAGGTGATGCTCACCCTAATACCTAAAACGTAGAATTACCCGAAACAGGGTGGGTTTAAAATAAAAAGGAAATACTGAGCTGTACTAGGTAAGTGAGTAAGTTAGTAAGACTTTTTGTCATGAATTTTTGTCCTTGCCTACCCCAGCCCAGAAAGTTGGGGTCAAAGTGCAAGGTCAATCATGATGCTTTGCAGTGAGGTAGCTTGAACTGTGGTCCTTTGATCAACAACCCAGTGCCTCAACGGTTCTGAACCACCACTATCCTTTATATTTTTATTCCATTAGGGTGGGGGTGTCTAAACTTGGTCCTGAAGGGCCGGTGTCCTGCAGAGTTTACCTTCAACTTGACTCAACACACCCACCTCTAAGTTTCAAGTATACCTAGTAGGATTTTGATTTGGTGGTTCAGGTGTGTTTAATTAGGATTGAAGCTAAACTCTGCAGGACACCGGGCCTCCAGGATTGAGATTGTACACCCCTGCTTTGATGACATGATATAATTTAAATATATGTTCGAGCAGTTGTCAGTGCACTCGATTTTTAGCAGTCTCTCTTGTCTTGCTTGCTAACGGGCACAAGTGGCTCCAGAGGATTTGAGATGTAATTTCAGGGGTGCAACCTGATATTAAATTTCCTCCCTAATTTCTCTTTTTGACAGCTTCGTAAAAATATGTGACTGTTTGAAAACTGCTAATGGTTATCTTTTAATACTAATGTGACTTAGCCTTCAATTCTGCTACATCTCTTGCTAACTTGCTGAGCCCTTCGCTTACAAACGTGCTTAAGCGGCAATTACTTAAAAATGGAACCGAGTGACTGTTTGGTATATTTATCGGTTTGTCAAGCTCCTCACAGAGACTTGAAGGAAATTGGTTGTTTGGAAACCCCTAATCACAGTGTGCTTGCTAATCTCTATTTAGCACAGCCTTGTGGTACATCTCTTGCTTATTTGTTGGAGTGGAAAGACTGAACTATAATTCCCCCTAAAATGGTATCTCATTTTAAGGATCTGTTAGGAGTGGTTATAGACCAGTAAGTCTGGAAGATATGATAGCAGGTTGAAGTTTGCAGAGAGAAAGATCCTTCTAATCTAAAGAGTTTATAAATAATGTCTTGCACAACCCGTGGCCTCTGTCTTGTCATGCTGTGGGACTCGGTCTTTTAATTTCTACTCCACATCCTGCTCAGGAAAAGTTCTGGGTGTTTTGGAGCGCTAGTCAATTATCACCGTGTCCTAATCGTCATAACCAAACTAAGGTTGCACATCCTTTTAGCTTGTTGAGGTGACGCTGTTTCACACTGCAGAAAATGTGTTATTTTCCTCAGTTAATAGGACTGTTCATTTCTGTGGAACTTTCTGGTACAGGAACTGCCGTTAATTGATGTGGAATTGGCTTGGCAGGTAAAACCCCCTTGTTTCCCATTCCCTTGGCCTTAGTGAAGCTTTTGTACCTCAAGATCAAGAGGTAAATAGTGGACTAATTACTCCAATCTAAAGAAATATTGTTTAACATTATTCTAACATATTCTAGGGTTAAATTTTGAATTGTAGCTTAAATTTTAAATTGGGCAAATAAGGCACAAAAACTTTAGTCAGACCTGCTGGGTGGTAGTATAAAGTGGGTAAAAGTAAAGCAGCACTTGTAAGTTAAGATAACCAAATGAAGGAAATCCAGTCATTAAAGGCTTTTATCAATTCCCTTTTATTTATCAAGCACATTCAGCAGACTCTTTTATCCAGGGCAACTTACAGAATGCAAAGTACATCATTGTAGGCAACTAGCATAAAGTATGAAGCAAGTGAACAAAAGAAACAACCTTAACCACTGTGCATAGTGCAGTAAACGCACATTGTAGGTGTTCAACACTCTTCTCCAGTAATATGGTCAACGGCAGGAAATAACGCTGAATATGGATTGTTTGTTCCCTTGTCTTGTGTAGCTGGACTTTCAGACTGACAGCCTAAGGTCTGGGAACTGCGGCCACTTTAAAATCACTCTATGACTGACGGGTAAAGCAACCAGTCATGTTTAGTTTTGTGCCGTGTCATGTTTACGGGGCGTCAAGTGCCTAAAGCAAGATTTAAAGCAGTCTATAACTTGCATACTTTTTAGTATTTCCGCATTTAATCGATTTTGATGAATGCTTATTGCTAACGATCAGCGTTGGGTTGTTTCCAGGCAGACTTGGAAATTCTGTACACTTTAACCAATCAGAGGACAACCTTAAAAGTGTCCAGCTAAGTGTGCCATATGCATTATGAGGAGCCGTTGTGTCCTGAGGGGGGCCATGGCCGATTTAAAATGGGCTGATTCAAAGTGGACGAGTGTTCTATGGTCAGGCGAGTCCAAATTTGACATTCTTGTTGAAAGTCACAAAAACCATGTCCTCCGGGCTAAAGAGGAGGGAGACCTACCAGTGTGTTATTAGCTTTTAGTTCAAAAGCTCATAAGTTCATCTTTCATGGAATGGGGGGTGCATAAGTGCAGACTGTTTAGGCAGCCTGCATGCTATGGAAGCCACTATAAATGCTAAAAGGTATTTAAAGGTTTTAGAGCAACATATGCTTCCCTCCAGATGATGTCCATGAAGGCCTTGTGTATTTCAGCAGGACAATGCAAAATCACATACTATAGCAATTACAACAGCATGGCTTAGTAGTAGAAAAGTCTGGGTGCTGAATTGGCCTGTCTGCAGTCTAGATCTTTTACCTCATTAAACTAAAAATATATCATAGACAACCACAGACTCTCTAGCAGCTGGAAACCTGTATAAGGCAAAATGGGACCAAATTCCAACACCAACACTCCAGAAAGTCCTAACCTCCATGCCCAGACATCTGTTGGAAAAGAAGAAATGCAACACCATGTTAAACATGTTCCGAGACCTGAAGCAGACCTAAATTTAAAGTGCGCTCTTTTAGTAGATAAACCTGTACAATTTCTGTGTAAATATTAATCTTATCTGTTTTATTGTGAATAAAATATTAGCTTATGTGATTTAAAAGTCTGTTTTTATTTTATACAAATTTTTAAAAATGTCCCTACTTTTCCACAATTCATGTTGTAGGATAATAATAAACGCAATTTTAACAAATAATTGGCATTCTACCCTTTTCTAGAAAACATTCGTCCAGATTGCAGCACAAATTCATGTCCTACCAGGATAGGAAATAAAATGTTGTTTTTTTTCCTCCTTCTCATTTCGTCAATATCCTCCCCACTATTTCAGGTATAACGTTCTGTTTTGTATCTCTCTCTCGCTGCGCAGGAACTCAACAGGTTTTTTTTCTGTGACATTAATGGTGTTTTATCTGCTTGTTAAATTGTTTTGTTAATCGTTCTGTTCACACACATGCCCTTTAATGCATTTTGCAGTTCATATATATTTATTTTAAGTCGTCAAAGCGACAGGGGCTGTTAATGAAAATGGGTTTAATAGAGAATTGATTGAAAACCACATTGATAACGGACTTGTGTGCGCATACACACAAACTCTTGAAAATGGTAGATTCTTGAGAATAGTAATCGATAGGGGTGTGACGAGATCTCGTGAGATACATTGGACTGGTCTGGTAAGACTGTATCGATAGAAGATGTCCTGTCACATTTTAATCGTTTGTGTGGTAACATTGGCTGCATTTATATTGCAGGTCTTAATGCTCAATTCCGATTTGGTGACTATATCCAATTATTTTATTTTTTTTTGATGACCTGTTTACATTATCTTTTTAAAACTGACTGGGAAAAGAAATAAAAACGGCACGATAATCAATGAACGTAATGGACGAAAATGAGATGATTATTCGATGTGTTGCTTCCACATCATATTTAAACGTCAATATTGTCTCGTTCTCATGAAGCCTCTAGTAATTGAGTATGTCGGTGTAAGTGAATAAACTTGATCGCTCTTATCTGTGTTTGGTTTTCTCCTGATTTTTTTCTATCTCTCTGTCTAGACTCGGTTTTAGCATCAATCGCTTGGATAAACTGAATGCCAGCACTTTTAGCAAGGAAAGGGAAGATGGCGTGTACGTTGTTGTCATAGTGAGAAAGCTACCACGCTCCTACAGAAAATCAGCTCAAAATTTTAATTTTTTTTTTGCCCGTAATAGAAAAGTGAGTCACTGTTTGAGAAAGGCTGCTCCACCGTGTGGGAGATGTTCGAGGAAAAAATTCTTTATTTTAGGAAGTATTTCAAGTTCATCAGTACATGGGGGAGGATATGTAACATTACTGTGCATTTACATTTTTGGCATTTGGCAGACGTCCTTATCCAGAGCGACTTACATTTACTTCATTATACAACTGAGCAATTGGGGGTTATGGGCCTTGCTCAAGGGCCCAGCAGTGGTAACTTGGTGGTGCTGGGAATCAAACCCACAACCTTCTAGATGAAAGTTTTAACACCCTCACCACTGAGCCAACAGCACCCTGTGCGTGTATCTAAAATGTTGACTCTTTACACAATTAAACATTAAATACTTTTAATGGATCTTGAGCAAAAAGGATGGCCGGTTTTAAGCGACTCACTGAAATATGCATGTCTTGTGTTGCGAATCTCTCTTTAAATATTCATGAGTCTTCATCCAGTTAGGTGATATTAAGCTTTTAAATTCAGCTGGAGAGAAAAAAACAGGCCTGCTACAGACATGTTGAAATGAATATTTATTAAATAATTGCCGGCCTGCATAGCTAAACGACCACACTGCAGTGATTTCCTGCATGAAGCATAGAATTATAATATCTAATCTAACAACAATATTAAAATAAATGTTGTTTATCTGGCAACCCTGCTGAGCCTTATCTACTGTGGGTGAGCGCCAGAATAGCAACGCGGAGGATAGGCAATGATAGATAAGAGAATGAGAATGAAATGCAGATGTACCAGGGAGAACGTTAATAACTTTCTGATGCAGAATAAACTTTAGAATCTAGGATCCGTGCAAGGGAACATTTCTTTTTTTTCTTTATATCATCACAATAAGAAGAGTGACTGCTTCAGGGTCAGAGCTGCTGTGCCCAGAGCTATGAGTAGAGCTCTTTGCTTATTTAAAGTATCGGAACATCACAAACCAATGCTAAATATATCCAACCAGGGTTCACCAATCAAATACAGTGTTTATATCAGCATCCACTAATCATGCCATAGCCTGTATCAACAGTTCTTTAATAGTCTTCCAGTCATCTTTCTTTAATTCTTCTTTACAATTTAAATTGTCACCAAGCCATCTTCCAGTCGTACTACAGCATCCTCAATCCTACAATTAACACTCATCTACAATTGCCATCAACCATTACATTTCAACCAATCATACTACCCTCTGCCAGTAATACAGCTAACAATCTCAATGCCAGCCGTACTATAGCATCGCATACTATAATACTACAACCTTGCCAGCCGTACTACAGCATCCATCAATCCTACTACAATTTCAACCAATCATACTACAACCTCTGCCAGTCCGTACTACAGCATCCATCAATCCTACTACAATCAATCCTACTTTCAACCAATCATACTACCTCTAAAAACCTCTGCCAGCCGTACTACAGCATCCATCAATCCTACTACAATTTCAACCAATCATACTAAAACCTCTGCCAGCCGTACTACAGCATCCATCAATCCTACTACAATTTCAACCAATCATACTACAACCTCTGCCAGCCGTACTACAGCATCCATCAATCCTACTACGCAATTTCAACCAATCATACTACAACTTCTGCCAGCCGTACTACAGCATCCATTCATTTTACTACAATTTTAACTAATCATACCACACTATCTGCCAGCCGTACTACAGCATCCATCCACCAGTCGTCCTACGGCATCAATGTTAGCAGCAAAATGTATTTGTTCAAACTTGACGTGATTGGATTCTGAGCTTGGAGGAACTAGGGTCTTTTCTATCCAGACCGAAGCAGAGAAATACACTTTGTACTTTTCTGTTTTCAGAACATTTGCCTTCACTATGTTTATGTTTTAGGCTCTACTGGGATTTTATAAAGTTTCTTACAGAAGTGTATGTCTCTCTTCATGCTGTGTAATTTTGGAGTAGCAAATTGGAGGCAGATTGTATTAAAAGAGTGGAATCTCAGCGAGAAAGAGACAGACACAGAGAGACAGAGAGACAAGGTTCAGTTTTCCACACACCGACTCGCTCCAACCCGCACGTCTTTACACTCGCAATAATTCAGCAGGAAAGTGCAGACTACCACATCGAAAATCATCCGATTCTTTCAAAAGGAGGGATTAAATTCCTTTTCAGAATTTGATTGTTATGAGGTTTAACAAAGTCGTCTGGATTTCATTAGCGAGAGAAATGGATTGCTGAATTTATAAATACACACTGACACAGTGTTGTGTTTTGTACATTCTCATAAATAGCATATGCCAAAGCCCCTCTTGTTTCTGTTTTGGTTTGCTAATTACGCTTCTTTTCAGAGTTTTATCAAGTGTTCCCACTCGAGTGGAGCGCCTGCATGCCTGAAAACACTGCACAACACACACACACACACACACACACCACACACACACACACACACACAGTCTATATCCCCCCCATCATTACAGTAACAGCTCCCGGCTTTTTACCCAGTCATTGATTAACAAGACTTTAATTATTGACTATTATCGGAATATCTTTATGCTTAATCACCGGGATGCAATCTTATAATTTAGACTAAACCAAAGCACTCCTCACACACTAAAACAAGCATAATGTTTAGCTCTCGCTTGAAACTATGAGAAATACCAGTGTTTAAGGGTTTCTCGCTACAGAAAGTTGATGGGGGCTAAACATTTTTCCAAGACACAGGCTGCGCGATTGTGTCGGTACTACATTCGAGTTGGTTTTTTTACTTCCTGACCATTAAAATTTTCAGGTTCTATATATATATGTGTAATTTTAATAATAACACACAAGTGCAATTTTACTACAATAAACATTTAATTTTGCCCCTTCAGAAGCAGCTGAAGTATTTTTTTTTGACAGATTTGGAGTCTCTCTCTCTCTCTTTCTCTCTCGCTATCTCTCTCTATCTCTCTCTCCATTCTCTCTCGCTATCTCTCTCTATATATTATATTTCATTTTTACAATATAAAAACAAATGTCTTTTAGTCTGTGTATACATAAGTCGTTCCTTACTAATTTGTTTGACCCTCATCAATGTGATTTTTGACTTTTTTTTTTTCTTTCTTTTTCATGTCCTGTCTGTCTTCACTGACCTCCTGAAGGTAAGAACACTCCTTTTCTCCAAAAATATTTTTTAGTAAATGATTACCCGTAGATATCCCTGTGTGTGGATCAGTTCTGCACCTGTGGAGCCGGTTGCACCTACAGCACTCGTTCAGTAGGGGGCAGTGTGTTGTAATGTCAGTTTTTTTGTGCTACAGTTTTACACCCCGTTTTGGAGTTGTGTTTGGTAAATTTTCTTTATGGAATTGTTTTCTGATAGGAAAAAAAAAAAAGCTTCAAATGCATTTATTTATTTACTTTTACATTAATCTGGGTTTAGTTTGTATTCCTATAAAAACTGGTATAAAATCTTTCTTCACGTCCAGTTTAACCAGTGAGCAGTTTTCAATATATGAAACCTAGAATTCAGTGGTCAGTTTTTATTAACAGGTGAATCATGAGGACAAAAGTTATAGTTGACGGGAAGATAAACCAAGGGTTGAATGTTAATGTTAAGAATTAAGCTGAAATTTTGTGTTTATATAAAACCCTTTCTATCGTCTGCTGTTAGATGCTTTTCAGCTTATCGTAACTGTAAAGAGTGGTTTTTTAATTACCTTAGTTTTTTTTAATTACCTTAGCTCACTCATTCATTCCTCTTCCTGAAGCCTCCTGAATGTCCTTAGCCTTTCACAGGGTGGTGCGAAGCGTGTCGCATGCCTTTTTGTTGACCTGAAGCTGGTTGAACGTTGCATTGCCAAGGATTGGCGTGATTTTTGGAATTCTGAAAAGTGGTGCGATTTGTCTATACTCTTCTGCAGTGTCTGTACGAAACTATACGTTTTGCCAGTGAAGGATTGATTTTTCCAAAATCTAGTAATTATTATAGTGTAGATCGTACAGACAAACGGATGTTATTCGTCTAGACATATATAGAATATTTAAAGATGGAGGATTAGACAAACTTGTTTCTTTGCGCTGAACAAAAAATCACTCGTCTACTTTTGTTTAATTTTCCTGCTTTCTGAATCCACGTTTTTCTTTTCTAAACTGCTGTTTTGTTGTCTTTTTTGATTTTTGTTGCTGGCTGATGTGTAGTATCACCTGCTCCATCTCCACGAAACGTTATGTTGAATGTAGCATTCTTTTGGTAGTAAATCTAACCAATAATTACGCTACCTTTTTAGTATGAAACCTTAACGTTTATTATAAAATGTTGCAGGCCGTGCCATAGTTTAGGGTCCCCTAGTCTAAAGTTTACAGTTCTAAAATTCTTAAATAGTCTAAATTTCTCCCCAAACAATATATACAATTGAATGCAATGACCGTTTTTCTTTTTGTTCTTTAACTTTGTACTTTCCCCATGTGTGTGTTTTTTAATGACGAGCTTGTTTACTGGCAGCTTCCAGATCCGGGCATGATGAAGTGTTCTTTGGAATTAGTCCTTAAAGTGTAATGAACCTTCAGGATTAGCGGAAGCTCCAAATGAAATTTTGTATTAGTTTATTATTTAAGGTATTTGAATAAAATTATTTGGATGATCAAAAAAATGTAAGTGATCAAACAGACAAGACCACACTGATCAGTGTGTGTGTGTCAGTCTTGCAACCCCCCCGATCTACTTTGCTGTCATATCCAATGTTCCCACAGATAACAGACAAAATGCTGCTCTCGTACCTTCAAACGAGTCTCTTTTGAACCCGCGCCGCGTCTGTCGAAGTCTTGAACTCTTTGAACTTAAAGCTTTTGAATTTTTGCAGCATGTCATGTTTTTGCGAAAAGGCAGAACCTTTGAGTCTCGACACTGATGAACACAAACTCAGACACGGGATGGACGTTGCAAAACTCTGAGACATTCTTGTTTGTTTTTGGCAATTTGTCAAAGGTCCTGATGAGTTTAACATTTACATAACATGTTATTTCTGTTTTCAGGAACGGATAGATAGAAGGACAGATGGTTGGACAAATCAATGGATAGAGGGGTGGATGGACAAACAAGACAAAAAAAAAATAGATGTATAGACAGGTAGATAGATAAATAGACAGGCAGATATACAGACAGGACTGCTGGGCATGACTAATAGACATGACGAATAGATAGACTGGCAGGTAGATAAATAGATGGCTATATGTACAGACACGACTGACAGGCATAGAGAGATAATAGGGAAGCTAACTGGAAGATAGTCGGTTTGATTCCCAGTACAACCAGATTAGCACAGCTGGGCCCCTGAGCAAGACCCCAAACCCCCAATAATTCAGTTAGATATTGAATTATTGTCTGCCAAATGCAGTGAAATTAATATGTAGATCGTAAAATTGTATCGCAAGATTTTTTAGAATTAGAACTTTGTAATAATAAGTTTTAATTAATTTTAGGTAATTAATTTTAAGTAATTTTGCGCTTGTGTTGCCTTCAAAAGAAATGGCAATATAAAAGCAATAATGTTAATAGGAGGAGTAATAATATTAATAACAGTAACAATAATTGCTTGAGTATTAGGCAGCCTATGGATTTTAATAGTTTGGTGCTTAATATGAGGAAAAGGAATATAAAAGGATAATGATATAATTAGTGTGTCGATGGGATTGTGGCATATTTATATTCTAGATATACATTTTTTTAAATTTTTTTTTGTATCTATGCATCAAATCCGCATATAAATGTATCCCATTTCAGATATTAATCAATCAGTTTGATAATGTGGACTGTCTATAAACTTACTTCCATCCTTGAACCCAAAAGTTCTGGTGCTGGAGACCAAGTATTTTCAGAATCGAGACCGTGGCATCACAGTAACCTCGCCATGCCACACAGACTCATCACATTCTGGGCCTGTATCCAGTTAACTGGCGTAACAGATCTTCTGTTGTAGCGAATTCACTACTGAAGTAGCTCCAAATGTCTCCAGGTTTGCATGTGATGTTTGCTTTAACACGTTAGCATGCACCGCACAGCGCCGTTCCTCCATCTGCTCCCATTAAAAGTCGAGCTTATTCTGAAAAGACGCGAGAGCGAAAGCAAGCAGTAACACTTCTGCGCTAGGCTTTTCTCATCTGCGCTTTTATCTCCCAGGCCGCGTATTAAAAGCCGTGCTGCCATTTGCTTCTTATTTTCTTGTAGCCGGATGTAACGTTGCTGCAGGACCTCTAAGATTGTGTTGGGAAAAGATTGTGTGTTTGTGTTTACAGCTTGGTGAGAACCCAAAAGGACTACAGGTCCTCATAAAGATAGTCTGTAGTCAGACGCCGTCATTTTCTCACTTTAGACAACTTTAAAACAACACTTTGACAGATTGTAAATCTTATCCATGGGAAGATTTTAGTCTTTTTTTTATACATTTCTTGGTATTTTATCAAGAATTTCATTCTTACTGCATTCTGTGTAAAAAGCTGCTTTGTATATGTGTGTATATATAATATAAAAATTACTAACTTGAACTCATATTTTCTTAGAGCTATTTTATGCCATGCAGCAAACCTTTAAAACTCACCACAGGGTATCATTAAGGTTCTGTTCGCAAAATATTTTGACCTTATTTTTCTATCTGTACAAATTTTATTCTCTTAATTTTTTTTTGTTGCTTTTTTTACTCTAAATATCATCGTATCATTAAAAAATTAATGTCTCAATAATTTGAGAATATTGTCAAAATTATGTACATTTTTACATTATTTTTAAAATATTACAACTTGAAATTACATCATTTTGAGTTTTCTAAGATGTTAAGACATAATTATTCTCTAAATATTCCACATTTGATCTTTAGTTTCCTGTTCGTGGCATATAACACAAACTCCTCATGTACTTTTACAGGAGACACTCCGATCCTGTTTCCAGAAGCTAAAGTCATCTTCAGATAACCAAACAATATTATTTCTGACCTTAGTCATGCTCGCTGTCTCGTACAATAGCTAGCTAATGATGTAATTCGGCTCTGAAACCTCACCCTGGCGCTGCACTGCACTGCTGCATGTTGGAGGCGTAGCCCAGTAAATTCACATAGAAAACTAAGTTAAGGGTCTTTTTTTTTTTTTTTTTAATTTCTGGTGTTAGAGTTTTATTGAGATTTTACAGGTTTTTATTTTCATGCCAAGCAATAATCTGAGAAACTCGAAGTCCTCCTGCGTCATTGGGCATCAGAAAGAACGCTAATCGACCCCCTGTGTGCTTTGGATAAACCCCTCAGACGCAACTGCGTTCGTTTTTAAAAAGAAGGAATGAAGCAAACCCGGAATTTATCTGTCTGTCTTCCTCCGATTAACGTGGTCATTTTAGGCACAAATAAAAAGCGCACCCTGATCTTCTGCGCCTTAGCAACATTAGCGGTGTTAGCGCTGTGCCGTGCTAAAGCCCAGACTGCCATCTGAAACTTCACCTCCATCACGCGCAGAGAGACACAACGGATGTTTAGGACCCGGCATTTCCTTTCATCTCGGGCCCAGAGTAAACAAGACCTACACGCTCCTTTTCTCTCTCTTTTTTACACACACACACACACACACACACACACACTAAAATGTAAACACACCTTGAGCGATTTAACCTTGTGAAGAAAATCCTTTAGAGGAGAGCAGGATCAGTTTGACGAGACCTGGGTGTGATCTGATAAGCCACACTCACACACACACACACACACACACACACACACACACATATACACTTCCCTGTTCCTCATCCTGATCATCACGCTGGGATTTTTTGTTTATTCTTAAGATTTAACTTTATGCCGTCAGTGTTTGGCACTAGGAGAATGTGTGTGTGTGTGTGTGTGTGTGTGTGTGTGTGTGTGTGTGTGTGTGTGTGTGTGTGTGTTTGATGGTCAGCAGTGTTCTCCTTCTATTCCAATCTCTGAAGTAGCCCTTGTCAGTTGTTTCAGGTGAAGCATGGGTGTGGTGCAAATGAAGGCGTAGCAAGAACTAGTTACAGTAATTATAATGTCAGGAATGTGTGTGTGTGTGTGTGTGTTTATCCCGCTGCATAACACGCACTCCAGAGCGTTCTAATGTGTAAAAACAAGGCGATACGTTTTGTACTCCACACATTTACTGCTGTTTGCTCAGGATTTCCCAGAGGAACAGGCTTTGTTTGTGTGTTTGTGTGTGTGTGTGTGTTTTTGTAGTGTTACACAAAGAATTAGCAAAGATGAAAGAGTCTTCCAGCATTTTTCACCTTCTTTAGTTAACACTGATTAAATCTCACTTTTGCGTACTTAAGCATTTTTTGGTTAAAGGTAATCATTTAATTCGGATTTATATTTTGTAATAATTAGTGATATTTTCACCAAGCAGCAGCGTCGGTCTTAACATGATTCTCCCAGTGCTTGTGGATAGATCTCACTGTTCACCTGATTACTCCAGGGGCATTTCTACAATTTTATACTTGGGGTGTTCAGCCCTAGCTACTGTTAGCCATCATTTTA
Source organism: Bagarius yarrelli (assembly GCA_005784505.1). Lineage (NCBI taxonomy): Eukaryota > Metazoa > Chordata > Actinopteri > Siluriformes > Sisoridae > Bagarius > Bagarius yarrelli. The sequence continues at coordinate 59,929 of VCAZ01000226.1, forward strand.
TCGTCGTCATCAAACAGTGTTACTGTTGGCAAGAAATGCATCATTTTGTGACGGTCAATAAAAAAAAATTAAAAAAAAAAAAGCGTGAAGATTAACCTACGGTACGGAGCATTCGATCTTCTCACGACTTATTGCTCTGTCATGTGTGTCAACATTTTTATAGATAATGTACACATTGTACACATTATTGCATCCTGAATAATTTTGTAAAAGATAATAGAAAATAGCTTCAATAACTTACACAACGTAAAAGTTATTTTCATTCTCTATTTAAAAAATAAAAACTATCAGGCAATTATGTCCCCCCCCCCCCCCCCCCCCCCCCCCCCCCACCCCCCCCCCCCCCCCAAAAGGGTTATAGAACCGCCCCTAAATTACATGCTGTTAATCGTCCTATCCTTATCACATCATCTGAAATGTTTTATAAATCGTATATAAATGTTAATTAATTGTTTCAAGGAGAAAGCGTACCAACAGAGTCGAATCTCCAGCCCTGAAAGAGCTTTTGCTGTAGGTGGGTTAATTGTAAGAACACAGTCGAGCCCCTTCCAGTCAATTACCCTGCTTAATTAATCAACATTTTTTTTTTTGTCATGGAAAAGCCGTCAGTGAGAGATCAGGGCCAGGTTTTAATTAAAGCACACGCTCCGTCTTCCCCATTAGAGACTAGAACGTCAGGCTTTTAAACGCACCCGCATGCTTCTTTAAAAGATCTGAGGCTAATGGCGTGCTTTAAGACGACGCCATGGCCTCCTCAAACGCTCCCTCCGTCCTCATTAGAGAGCAGGCACCACCTCAGCGCTCGGAGCTCTGCACCAAACCTCGTGTTTTTTCCGCATGCTGGTGTTTTTGATTGTCTCAGCGTTTTGGCTGTGATCACAGGCTCCAGTGGCGGATTGCCCAAATATTCCTCGTCCTGATTGTTCACTAATGCATGGTTGAGCTCGGAAAAAGATGCTGACGGCTCCTTCCGCGAGCTTTGCTTTCGGTATTCAATAAAATGTTGCTATAACGAAAAAAGAGGGTTTATTATGGGATGGCAGAGTTACTGTTATCCCAAAGTCTTGACCAAAACAAGGCCAACAAAACATCAGAGTACTTTAAAGTTCTGGAACATTGTAATGGACCGCAATGTGGGCGTGTTGTAAAGTTCAGGAAGTAGCAGGTTCTTAGCATTTTCACAGATCTTTTTAGGCACTGCAGTTCTGTATATCGTACAATTACAAGATACTCAAAAGGGATTGCTCATAAATGATTACAGGCTTTACTGGTTATGATAACTAGCTAACCATAACTTATTTCTTAAACACTCATTTCTAAAAAAAACAAAAAAACAACAACTGCTAAGTAGGTTGGATGTTAATCGAGTCGGCCATTTTAAACATGGTGCACTTAAACTTTCTCTGTGCACTGCAAAAAACCAAAAATGTATTGCAGCTCACTACAAACTGGAAATGACGTCATGTTTTGTTGAAAAAATAGAGAACCATTGTGGCCACATTTACCCTGCCGGTCTTCATGACGACCTACTTTACACTATACATAAAAAACAACTCAAGGTAGACGTACTGCTCAGAAAAGGAAGTAAAAAAACTATGCATTGATCGATGGATGAAGATTATATAGTAATATAGTATTAAATAGTAAGTTCTCGCTTAAGATAACGCTTCTGTTGCTGGTGATGTTTTACAGTACGAGTGCATCTGGTAAATACAGACCAGTGTGTCAAATAGTGTACTGAATACTGACTATCTAGGGAGTGAGACTGCTGATTGAAACACACCCCTTTTCTCCACCTGAGACCCCAACAATCTATAAAAACTTTAGAATGGCATTCTTTTGAGTTCCAGCGTGAGAGAGTTGTCCATAGGACGAGGACGCCTGGGAATTTCTCTCGGCATAGGACTTCACATGCTTCACTGCACTCTTTCATGTACCACAGTCTCCCCTATGTTTGTGTTGATAAAAGTCATCTTTTATCATTCGCTTTTATCATTTGTTCATAAACAATATCGAGCTCGTCCTTGTCCAGGTCTTTCACATCTTTCATGTCTTTGTCTTCTTGCTAGCTGTAGAAGTTTTTTTTTTTTAAACATGACTTTCAGGGGTTGTGTGTTCTGGCAGCTGGAAAGGTAAGATGCTAATAAAGACTTTCATTACGTGCGCAAACATTTCGCTGAAGCAGCATACAATAACACACATCTATTTAACACACAGGTCCCGAGCCTAATGAAAAGATTTCTATTGGCACCGATTTAATAACGGCTTTACTTCATAATGAGCAGAATCAAAACCCAAACTTGTTTATTGAAAGATCTGTAACTCTCGGGTGTGTGCGTCTTCGGGTTTTTTCCCTCTCTCTTCTCTTTTCTTTCCAGGATTGTGTAGGATTTAATTGTTGCGCACACAACAGCTTGGCAATTTGGAAACGCACCAGAGGTTCTTATTGTAGAAACGAATGTGTGTCACACCCACACTGATATGAAGCACAACTGGGTAGATTCTCTTTCTTTTATCTTTAAGTAGAAAATCTAGTAGCAGGAAGTAAAGCAGTGAATCAGAAGTTTGTGTTATCCAGTCGAGAGAATTATTTTTTTTTTTTTTTTCTGATACTGATTATTTGTAAATCAAGTGTTTAGAATATTTATTTCTTTTTTCTATAGTGTGTGAATACGTACACCAATGCTTGGTGTAGAGAGCGTCGTCACTAAACACTGAATTTACAGGTTACTTTACACCTTTAGGTCAAAGTGTGAGTGGGTTCTGTTCCAGAATTTTGCCCTGCTTAAGGTGATTAGGAGTTAAGAGCCCTGCTTAGGGGCCCAGCAGGGGATTGGGGTGCTGGGACTTAAATCCATGATCCTCTGATCAGCAGTCCAACACCACTTCCTACCACGCTTTTTTAAAAAAAAAACAGAAATCTGCCCCCCCCACCACCACCACCACCACCATATAACCAAGTTTAACCGTAAAGAAAACGAATGTTTTTTTTAAACCAGGTAAAACGTATCCTCGTCAGTATGTGAGTCAGCAGTGTTTGTTCAACTGGAAGACTAACTACAGGCGGTGTTAAGTTTCAAAATAAAGGAACTGTAATTGCTGGCAAATTGCTGTGTTTTGATAGGGACAAAAACACCTCAGGACACATGGTGTTATAGTAATATGATCACCTTTGGAGTAGAAACAGCATCACAGCATTGTCATTTTTTCCAAAAAACAGAGTATAATGACACACTGTTAAAGAAGGTTAACAGCTGCAGTTAACACACCATGTAAAAGTCTTCGGAGATCTGTTAGCTTCAGAAAAGTCTGAAAGCGAGTTACCGTTTTGGACAAATTGCAACTAAATCTTCCCACCCTGAATCTGCGTCTTTGCTCCACTCATCCTGACCCACTTCACGCTCTGATTCTCCGTAATTGTGTTGTGCAAGTCTGTGTCATCTTTTGTTTGCTTGCAGAAGCAACAGGATATTAAAATCTGTCTGGACCATAAACCTTCTGGATGGTGGAAAAAATAACGCATCGGTTTGTGAAAGTACAGTCACAGAATAGTAATTAACACACATCCAGCATAGGCTAATGTCTGCGCAAATGGAAAGACAGAGTGAGAGAGCAACAGATGGACAGATACAAAGACCGAATACGTTCTGGACAGAATGAATAAGCTTCGGTCAGAGGTTCATGGGATTGTTTCTCTGCAAAAAAAAAAAAAAAGGAATGTGTTTTTTCTCTCCATTTTTTACCCTCAGGGACACCCAGGATGACCATCAGATGGCTAACTCCTTAAAATAAACTTTAACTTGATGTTTGTGAAATAGATGAACATACCTGCTATATTAGAGACCCACCAGGAAGCTCATTACCAAAGAGCCCATGGATGAATCAGCAAAATCTACTTATAGATTGATACGTTAAGGCAGAATATCTGCTGGTGGGTTTTATCCAGCTATATATCGTAATCTCGATTTTAATAAATGTACAGTAGCAATATTTTCTAGATTAACTGCATCAGGCCACAGCTATGCCTCTGCATCCCTCTGGTCATTCAGCCCTCTGTGTTGCCAAGCAACCCGGAGCTGGAGAAGGAGGTCATCGGGGCTGCTTTTGCCGCCCCCGCTGAGGGTAACGAGGAAAGGACAGTAAGAATAGGAGAGTTTCGCTTTGTATGTCGTCGCCAGGTCCGTGATTGAATGTCCAATGGCACTCATTAAGATGATGTGGTAAAAACTCCCAGTACTTGGTTTACAGTATCAGCCAGTGAGAGGTTCTATCATTAAATATCTTCCCATTAGTCGGTGGATAGTTCTTCCAGTTCTAATAGAAGGTACCCAGTAGCAGCCAGTGTTTGGTTCTTATTGTAAGGGGTTCCTTTGGGGAACTTCAGGGGAAAGTTCACCCAATAGAAGGTTCCCAGTAGAAGTCAATGAATCGGTCTGTGGATGGTTTGTTGTGACAGGAAATAGTTCACTGGCTGTTTTTCCTAAGGGTAGTTTGTTTAAATGGTTTGCAGTGGCAACAAGTCGAAAGTTCTCAGTGGCAGACTGCACTTAGTGGATGTAATATTCCACAAAAGGGAGATGAATCAGCTGGTGTATGGTAAGGGGTTTCCCTCGAGCGGAGGGCCTATACACAGTGTTCGCTCGAAGAGTTCTGTTTCATCCCGGAGTAGTTTTCGGGCGTTTCTTGGCGGTTCGCCTCTTGTGGAGCTCTTATTTGTTTCCTAAATGGTTAGTATGCCAGGCTCATGGCTGGAACCAGACTGCAGAGAAGGGGGGCTGTGTTTCTGGGTCTCTGCAGGGCCGTCCGTCAGACGTTGCAGCCTGCACTTCTTCATTTCCATACAGCTGCGCCAATATAGCAATCCCTGCAGACTTCGCAAGCTACGTTCATAGTATCAGCAAAGAAAGTGTCAGAAGAATTTAAGCGGCTTAGTGACTTCAACCTGTCAGTCTCCGGCATCTGTTTTACCGTGTAAGCTAACATGTGACTGCTAACATGGAAAACAAACTTTAAATCTGTGACTTAAACTAGACAAATAGACCAGCATGGAAAAAAGTTTTTAAAAGAAAATTAAGAAAATTACATGTTTTGTATTAGGATACATAAATGAGGAAGATGCTTCAGGCTTAACTGCTTCACATGACATCATCACAGCTGTTAGCTTGCTGGCAGATTTGGCTTTTGAATGTAATTACTTAGTTTACGTAACGGTAGCTAGCTTAAGAACAAACCAGGTTGTTGAAATAACATTAGGTCGTTTAATTTTTAAGCCAATTGGCTTGAAGGCTGGAGTAGGTCCTGGTTCCCTGCTATGGATTTGCGTAATTGTTAGTTAATTTATCAGTGTGTATTAAATGTTTATTTTCCTCAATTTAAGAAAAGAATATAAAGTAGCACTGAATTACATGGTATAACCAAGAATGTTGCTATAACACTATCCGCAGTCACTACAGTTTGGATTGAAATCCATGAATCGCGATTGGTTGCTTTGAATGCTTTGCTGTCGCTGCTACAAGGACTAGCAAGCTAACTAACAAACACCAACTGATAAATTCAGAGTCACGTAGTGCACTAGTGATTAGATTAGTGCACTAATCTAAGTCAGTGTGGAGTGCAGCGGTAGATGGTTTAAGATGTAAATGTTTGGAAACAACGTCTTTGTAAAATCGCTCTGTAAAACCGCTTTTAAAGAAACTTCCCTGCATCTGATTAAAACATGACCGTTTGTTTCCATCATCAAGATATTTTCCATGCTGTTGATCATTTTTTAGACTTGGGCTGCAGCCGTCAGAGGAATTTTCATAAGTCTGGTCTGAGTTTTGTTCACAGATATGACGATTTTCTGAGAATCCACTTAAATTGCCTGTAATTGCGGTTGTTTTATTGTCTAATTGTTTGTGGCTCACACTTTTTTTCTTTTTTTTTTTCTTCTACCTCTACCTTCCTTTTTTCTCCCCTTCTCTTCCTTGTCTGTCTGCCTTCCTTCCTATTTACTCACTGTGAATTTCAGCTTCTCTAACAACCGTAATTACGGCAGTGTTTAACAGCTCCATCTTTAACAAAAGCATTTGCAGTCTTATACTGATGAATATCTGGGCGCGATCGATTAGAATGTCTTTCGGGAATTTCCTAATGATATTTAAGACACTGCAATAAGTTTAAATAGCACCAAGATCAAAGGCGTGATCAAACGCCACCAGTAACCGGTTACATAACAGACGATCAAGGTGTAACTAATCCCAAGTGCTTTGGAACTTATGTAAAGGTTTTTGCTCTTATTTTAAAAATGGACTTTAGGACATTATTTGGATGCTGACCTTCAAAAGGCCTTCAAGTCTTCAGTAAGCATCACTCAAATCCATGTCCGGCTTTGTCAATTTGACCGGCGACTCGCTAGACGAGAAGGATGATATCTTGGCATCGGCGCGCCGTGTCTGACTGACGAGAATATTACAGGGTAGAGATTTGGCCCACCGGTGGTTGGTGGATGGAATGAGTGTTTATGTGAAACAGAGGAGACTGTGAATCTGTTCCAGGAGCAGCAGCTGTAGTGTCTCAGCACATCAGGCTCAGAGTTTAGGATGTTTCAGACATAACCTACATCAGCATCAGTGTTTGTGTGTGTCATGCAGCTGTTTTCCAGTAGATAAGCCCAGATGCAATTTAGTATTAGACCCGTGATCTAATTCAGTACAAAACACTGTAAAACAAAAATGCTTAGACTGGAGACTCCTTCCATATTTCTCTTTATCCAAAGTAACTTACATTTATCTAATTTTTTTTTGTTTAGGGCCTTGCTCAGGGGCCCCAGCAGTCGCAACTTGGCGGTGCTGAAAATGAAACCTTATGCTCTTTCGATCAGCAGGCCAACAGCTTAGGCACTAAGCCACCACTTTCCATCATTGGCCACACGTGTCTTTAGAAAGTAGCTGTTACTATCGAAACCATACTGGTTTTGAGCTTTTGTATTAACATAGATGTTCTATACTAAAGCTATGTTTGGCACTAAAATAAAGTATTGTGGCGTCCACTCCTAATTTGGCAGAACTACATACACGATCACGGAAGTGGTACTTCAGGGGTTACGGTTTTGGACTATTAATTAAAAATTGTGGGTTCAATTTCCAGCACCACCATTCCTGCTACTTCTGGGGCCCCTAGGCAAGGCATTAACTCTAAACTGCTTAAAAGAAATTTAAGATAAATGTTAATTGTTGTGGATTATAGCATCTGGCAAATGACTTGGACGTAAATAAAATGTGAAACGATTCACCGCCTTCCCTGCCAACCAATCAGATTCAAGTAATCAGACGTAGCCGAGGGATGTACAAAAGATCATTGTTTTCGTTGTGTTAGTTTAACTCTGGCCATTTCACAACAGCACCTTTAACCACCAGCACCGAGGACGTTGCACCAAACGCCTGGATTATTTAAAAGAACCACTCTGTTCTTTATCAATAATACATCACTGATTTAGGAGTTAAATGCTCCTTGAATAATTCTCTACTCTAAGGACAAAAGGTCCAGACTTTACTTCTGCCGCCTGGTCTTTTTTTCTCTTTCACCCCAAACTGTGCTTATTTATTACTGCATATTCACTAGACTTCTACAACTCTGATTTCCTCTTAAAGACGATAGCATGTCATATGTCTCCTGCATGTATGTGTGCCGCAGTGGGACGGTTTGTTGCCTCAAGGCAGGAAGCAAGCACGAATCCAAGTGCTGAATTATTAAACATTAACAACCTCAGTCTCCTTTTGCGCATACACACTCGCACGTGTTGGTTATTATAAAAGCTTGTCTCGTGCCCAAAACCAGGTGTTGTTTGGACGCATGATGGACATTCCTGAGTATAAAATGGCGGGGCAAAATTTTATTTTAGGAATTTAATTCTAACAATTGATTGCCATCAAAAACTGTTTGTCAATACTGTGAAATTTTTCTGCATTGATATCAGTTGCCGTTAGGTTACCATGGTGAAAAGTTGCATGGCTAGTTCACCTCGATTTTCACATTTCTTATAAGCAGATTTTTGCCCACCAAGATTTCTGACATAAACTCAATGGAAAAAATATAAGGTATCAGATTTAACAGTCTTTCGTGTCGAACTGGTTCGCTTTGCACCACGATGCTCGGAATTATTGCATAGTAAAGACGTCAAAGCGCCGAGTCGCAGCGTGTAACTGGAGCCGAATCTTTGAAGTCTTCGTGTCTGTGAATTCCTCATTACTGTTATATTACATCAGCTCTACTTCACTCAGTCTGTCCTTCAACGTCTGGTTTTTATTTATTCGTCTTTCCTGACACGGAGCAAAGCATGTAGCAATGTGTTTCTAGCTAGCTGTGTTTTACCTACCACAGACTGAGGGGTTGTGACTGAAGAGGAGGGGGGAGTACGGCGGTTTGAGACGTGGCCTTTGACTGCAGGTTTAATAGAGACAGTTTGGATAAACTTGATGTGATGAAGCGGAATAAATCGGGTGTGTTTATCTTGCACTTTTCTGATGAGTCATCATGTTATTTGTCTTCAGAATGTTTTACATGAACAATGCCTAATGGAAAGCCTAAACAAATCACTGTTTAGATGATGGATGTTTTTGTGTAAATTACTTGCATTAGAAATCCCCAACCTCGGCAGCCTCGTCTCAGACAAACACATTCCAGTGCAAAAATGTGCCCTACCTAAGGCAGGAAGTTTACAGTGAAAAGATAGCGTATTCGTAGAGAACTGCCTCCTTTTAAGATCTGAAACAAAACACAAAGTCCCTAAATAATAGGCAGCCTCATTGCCAAAGTATGAGCAATAAAACAAACACAAACCCTAAACAAAACACTGGCATTCAGCTACTCAAATAAAACCTTAACCCAACCCGAAATTGTCTGGCATTTCCTTATAAAACACACACACTTACCCCAGAAAGAGAACAGGTTACATTAAAGTCCTTTCTATCTGGACAGTTTCATTGCATAGGAAACACAATCGAAACAAAAAAGATCTCGTATCCTTCATCCTGAATGGAACACAACCCAAACAAACAATTTACCCTACCTTATACGGGCTTATTTCAAATAAATACCACGCACTAAACCTATAAATGCCCCTTACATGCAATGATAGCCCTTATAGTAGTCTTTATTTGTTACACACACATGAAATTAGTTTCTTCAGAGCACAGGGTCAGGCATGATGCAGCATCCCGAGAGCTAGGTTCAGATTAAAGAGTCTTGTTTAAGGGCCTAATAGTGGCAGCTTTGTGTTGGTTAGGCGTGAACCCATAATCCTCCAATTGGGGTACCTGCTGACAAGTGAAACGCACACCAATAGCTAAACAATACTATCTTGGTAGTGGTTGGGCTTGAACCCTCATTCCTTTATTTGGGGTACTCCGGACAAACAAAAAACAAACCAATGGCTTAACAGAGGTATTTTGGTGGTGGTTGGACTTGACCCCAGTTGATTAGACATTCTCTGGTCAAATGAAACACAAACCAATGTCCGAAAAGTGGCAGCTCGGTGGTAACTGCAGTTGAATCCCAGTCCTCTGATTAGGGAACACAACCCGAGGACTCACAAGTGGCACCTTGATGAAAAGCCTTAAACCCTATTCCTTCAATTAGGGAACACCCTTAACAAAGGGAGCGCGACCCAAGGGCCAAGCAGGTCCCATTCGTATGTGGAAATGAATCGGATACGTGCATTAGGTCTGCCATGCAAGCAGACATAAAACTTTGTAAGCAGACATAAAACTGAAAACTGTGCAACTGTTAAAGCATTGTTTCGCTTTGCTTTCAAAACACTGAATAATCATTTCCTCTTTGCGTCAGTTTTTCTTCCTTTTCAGGTCAGTACGTCTACCTTGGGCTGTTTTTTTGCTGTGTATAGTGTAAAATGCAGGGATCAGATATGGGTCAGTTTTAAAAGAATACGTAAGCAGGTCATCATCAACAGAAATCGTATATAGTCACAAAAGTGGAATTGGGCATTGAAAATCTAAAAGACCTATCCCTTTATCCCGGCAGCCTCTTTTCTCTATAAAACCGTCTAAAACCAAAGCAGGAGTGTGAAGTGAAAGAGCGTGAACACAAACTAAACCTAAAAACCAAACAAAAATCATTTTACTTGGTCATTCTCACCTGAAAACCTAAAATCAACACAGTTGCCCTGTGTAGGGCCCCTAATGTAGGTGGCCTACACCGTCCACTAACCTGTGTGTGATAAAGAGTTTAGAAAAAACGTGACACTAGTTTTGCTCAACAGGTTTAAAATTAAACCAGTCAGTAAGAAGCACATGATGTTCAACTCTGACGACTCGGACATGTCTGAACATGTACTCTTTCTCTCTCTCTCTCTCTCTCTCTCTCTCTCTCTCTCTCTCTCTCTCTCTCACTCTCACACTCACACACACACACACACACACACACACACACACACACACACACTGTTGCGCCAATGCCATTTAGGAACAGAAACTGCCAAGAGCAGTTTGTTTTTTCAGTAACTGTCCCAACGCTGTTTACTTTATCTCTGTGTGTGTGTGTGTGTGTGTGTGTGTGTGTGTGTTCTAGCAAAGTTCCATCAATGTTCCAACATGGCTGCCCGTCCCATCTCTCATCAATACATATCTTATTAAAAGCTGACCTTTCTAACACAGTCTGCTCTCCCAGCTACACCACACTAGCTGCAGACAGTTTCACTCTTTTTCTCACACATACACACACACACGCACACACACACGCACACACGCACACTTCCAAACACTCAGTGGGGAAAAATCTCCACTAAGGGATAAAAATAGGTGCAAAATTACAGTGCTTTAGCACTGCTAACAATGCAGTAATATGGCAGGAACAGAGGCAGAGATGATTTCTCTTGCACTCTCTCTCTCTCTATCTCTCTCTCTCTCTCTCTCTCTCTCTCGCTCGCTCTGTTTCTCACACTCAGACACACGTGACCCTGTAAAATGAGATGAAATTGATGCAGTGTGGACATGTTCCTCTGCGAGTTTTAGGGTCATGTTTTGGGGCAGCACATCTTGTGTCGCTTTAGTGAAGGTCAGGAGTCGAGCTCCTTAACGTTTGATGTTGTCCATATGTCTGTGTGTGTGTGCGTGTGTGTGTGTGTGTGTGTGTGCATGCACACGAAGCTCCGGTCAGCAATGGGTAATTTAAAACTTCTTGCTTTCTCCAAAACTGATTTATTTCTCTCTCCAGGGTCCTTTAGCATTTTTACAAACTTCCTCCTGAAACGTGCTTTTTTCTGCTCATCGTTCATCTGTATTTTTCCGCCCCTTTTTTCTGTAGTGTTTTTTTTTTTTTTTTTAAACATTGCGTTGCCTCGAACACCTTCATTAAGCTGAGATCATTCTGCTCAAAGGACACTCACGATAAACAAATTACAGACTGTAGTAAAAGATAAGAGATAAAAGTAAAAGATAAGATGCTGAGATATAAAGTTCTGTTTAATTTATAGGACTGAACCATCCTCTGTGTGTGTGTGTGTGTGTGTGTGTGTGTTTAATTCAATTTCAACCCGTTAGAATACAAATGAATAGAGAGCATAAAAAGTTTCTCCTGAAGGTGAAACACTTGGAGAGGAGAGGGTGAAAAAATAACAATGAACTTGAACCAGAAATACAGCATGATGGAGAAAGAGAGCGATAGATTCAGTCTGATCATGCAGAAAGACCAAACGTAGGAAAGATTTTTGATTTTTTTTTTTTTTTTTTTTTACGAAATTAAGAAAAATAATGGACATAAAAGATTTTCTCAGAAAGACTAAATGAGAAAAAGACCATGAGCCTGTAAAAGAAAGAAGGATTTGGAAAGCAAGAAAAAATGGAATAAATATGAGGGTTAAGAAAGACATTGGGGAAGAAGAAAGAAGGGAATAATAAAACAGAAAGGAGGAAGGACTGAAAGAAGAAAGGAAGGAATTAAAGTAGGAAGGAAAGTAAAACAAAAATCATAAAAAAAGGAATAAAGCAGGAAAGTGAAAAAAGTAGAAAGTAAAAGGAAGAAACAAATAATAATGGGGGGGGGGGCAGAATAAAAATGGAAAGAAAAAGAAAAACAGATTGACAGCGTGTAAATTCTGTGTGTGTAGTGGAGGTGAAGCTGTTTGCTGATTGGTTGGTTGCTGTAAAAGCTGTCATAGCAGTTACAATAACATTTTTTTTTTAAAACTTTATTCCTGAACTTTAAAAAGAAAATCTTAGTTTATAGCAGTGATTCTCACTGTACCTCACGGTCAAGAGTGTGTGCGCGCATGTGTGTGAAAATTTGCTGTCGTGTTTTATCTATAGCCCTGCGGCTACAGTCATATAGAACACACACTCTCACTACAGGTTATACCTGTAGCCTGTTGAGGCGTGCAGACCCTCAGGACACACACACACACACACCTACACACACATATTCTATATATATATTCAAATGCACAAAACCCATGTTTCCCTAACTCATCGGTCCATTGTTCTCGCGTCCCAAACGACTCCCTGTTTATTATAGACGTAATAACACAATCACATACACCTTATTATTAACCCGGTGAGGCTGTGATCCAAACCACAGACCCTGAACACCACTTTTATTTGTCACTAGTCATTTGAGGTAATTTATAGCGAATGTCACTCCTTCGTCAATGATGGTGTCAAGAGAACAGCTTGTAATAGTTTGGGAGTAAAGAAGCCTATCATTTAAAATTTTTCAAGGCCCTAAGGATGAACTAAGGTCTTATTCATTTCTTAAGTTTAATTTTGCTGCATTATTATTACGTAGACTATTATACACCCGGCATGGCCCAGGGTGATAAACAGGAGCCAGCAGCCAATTAGGGAAAACTGATTTACTTGACTATCCAAAATATAAAAAGTATGGATTTCTTTTTAATTACTACTAAAGTGTGTTCTGAGATTTAATCACATCGGCATCATCAGTATATGACACCAGTAAAGAATACCAGAAAGATCGGTGTTCGATTCCCAGCCCCACCAAGTCACCACTGTGGGCCCTTGAGCAAGGCCCTTAACCCCTATTTGCTCAGTTGTATACAAGAGAGAAATGTAAGTCGCTCTGGATAAGGGGGCGTCTGCCAGATACTGTAAATGTAAAGCATGGTGATGTTAGCATCATTGGCAGACAGTTGAGATTGAGAATGAATGAATAATTTAAGGAATTTAGTCTGATTAATGCAGACGACGTGGCCTAAAGAAAAACATGTGCACGAAAGATCCTTGAAATTGTGACAGGAAAGCAGGGGGAAAAAAGGGAATAAAATTGGAGGAAAGAAACTAGAGGGGGGAAATAGACAGGAGAAGGAAGAAAAAATGAAGGGAAGAAAGCTAGAAAGAGAAAAGAGAGAGAAAGGAAGTAAATTTGACAAAAAGGAAGGAATGAGGGAAGGAAGGAAGGTAAAAATGGAAAGAGAAAAAGGAAGAATAAGAGAGAGAGGAGAAAAAAAAAGAAAGGAGAGAAAGAAAGACAAAGTAAAAGGAAGGAAGGAAAAAATGGAGAGAAGGAAACTACACCTCAGTTAGCATGCTTGTGCATAAATATTTCTCTTATTTAGGAAATGAACAGCATATTACCGTTTAACGGGTTTATTTGCGTGTAAGTTAACAGACATCGTCTGTGTTTCGGATTACTAAAGTTTTAACTTTAAAGGTTTGGGTAGAAAAAAAGTGAATTTAGTTTCTGTGAAATGTCCACAGTGTCTTCGGGTCTCTTTGTTATTCTTTTGCCTGCATCCATTACTATGGCAACAGCCAGACCTAACGTTGGTGTGTAGGTCAGGGGGGCCCATGGGAGTGTGCTGTGTGTGTGTGTGTGTGTTTGGAGCCTTTTCTCTTGCCTCTGAGGACAAAAACCCAGGCTAAACTTTACACAGCAGATTGGAATGCAAGGCATCCGAGAACCGTCCTGTCCACCCTGTCCGAACACACATACACACACTTACTTCCCAGAAGCAGGTGGTTCTCAGGGAAGACATGTGCTGCCTGAATGATCAGCTCACAGTGTAGGGTGGTGTAACTGGGAATAAAACATAATAGTAAAAAGAAAGTAGAAAAATAGTGCATGAGTAAAACATGAACAGGATGAGTTCTTGTCTAGAGGTGTGGTAAAGGGGGGGGGGGCTGGTTTTAAATTAATTGTGAAACCACTTTGGGCAACAAAGTTGTGTTTAAATGTGCTATACAAATAAATTGAATTGGTGTGAGAGAGGCAGAGAGAGGCTGGTCAAGGTGAGACATACTAGATTAGAAGAGATCGGCAGGGAGGAAAAGAAATTGGTGTACTGGTGTAGAAGTGAGATGAGTGGGAGACTGGCTGGATGAGAGAGAGTACTGGAGAGAGAGAGACTGGCGTGGATGAGTGGGAGACTGGCGTGGATGAGTGGGAGACTGGCGTGGATGAGAGGGAGACTGGCGTGGATGAGAGGGAGAGACTGGGCGTGGAGATGAGGTGAGAAGACTGGCGTGGATGAGAGGGAGGAGTAGAGAGACTGGTGGATGGATGAGAGGGAGAGACTGGCGTGAGTGGATGAGAGAGAGACCTGGCGTGGATGAGAGGAGAGCCTGCGTTGTGGATGAGAGGGAGAGAGACTGGCGTGGAAGAGAGAGAGAGAGACTGGCGTGGAAGAGAGAGAAGTGAGAGAGACTGGCGTGGAAGAGAGAGAAGTGAGAGAGACTGGCGTGGATGAGGGGAGAGACTGGAGAGAGAGAGAAGACGTGATGAGAGGGATAGACTGGCGTGGATGATGAAGAGAGAGACTGGCGTGGATGAGAGAGAGAGAGACCTGGCGTGGATGAGAGGAGAGAGACTGGCGTGAGATGAGAGGAGAGACTGGCGTGGATGAGAGAGAGAGAGACTGGCGTGGATTGAGAGAGGAGAGAGACTGGCGCGTGGCGTGGATGAGAGAGAGAGACTGGCGTGGATGAGAGAGAGAGAGACTGGCGGGGATGAGATGAGGCGTGGATGAGAGATAGAGAGACTGGCGTGGAGAGAGAGAGAGACTGGCGTGGATGAGAGAGAGAGAGAGGACTGGCGTGGAGAGAACTGGCGTGGATTGAGAGAGAGAGAGAGGAGATACTGGCGTGGATGAGAGAGAGAGAGAGAGAACTGGCGTGGATGAGAGAGAGGAGAGAGACTGGCGTGGCGTGGATGAGAGAGAGGAGAGAGAGACTGGCGTGGATGAGAGAGAGAGAGAGACTGGCTGGCAGGAGAGATGAGAGAGAGGAGAGGAGAGACTGGCGTGGATGAGAGAGAGGAGAGAGAGACTGGCGTGGATGAGAGAGAGAGAGAGAGAGAGAAGCTGGCGGGATGGATGAGAGAGAGGAGAGAGAGGACTGGCGTGGATGGAGAGCGAGAGAGAGAATGAGAGAGAGAGAGAGAGAGACTGGCGTGGATGAGAGAAGAGAGAGAGAGAGACTGGCGTGGATGAGAGGAGGAGAGAGAGAACTGGCGTGGATGAGAGAGAGGAGAGAGAGAGAGAGGAGAAAGAGCTGGCGTGGAGAGAGATGAGAGATAGAGAGAGAGAGAGAGAGAGACTGGCGTGGATGAGAGAGAGAAGCGAGATAGAGAGGAGAGAGAGACTGGCGTGGATGAGAGATAGAGAGAGAGAGAGAGAGAGAGACTGGCGTGGATGAGGAGAGAGAGGCGGGAAGTGAGAGAGAGAAGCTGGCGGATGGAGAGAGAGAAGAGAGAGACTGGCGGGATGAGAGAGAGGAGAGAGAGACTGGAGACTTTGTGCGGGGATGAGAGAAGAGAGCGAGAGAGACTGGGCGGGACTGGAGAGAGACTGGCGGTGAGAGAGAGAAGCGAGAGACTGACGGGGGAGAATAGAGACGGAGAGGACGTTGGAGATAGAGATGAGAGAGAGACTGGCTTGCGGAGGAAGAGAGAAGCTGAGAGACTGGCGGTGAAGAGAGAGAAGTGAGAGAGACTGGCGTGGAAGAGAGAGAAGTGAGAGAGACTGGCGTGGAAGAGAGAGAAGTGAGAGAGACTGGCGGGATGGAGAGAGAGAGGAGAGATTGGAGAGAGAGGAGAGAGAGGACTGGCGTGGAGAGAGAGAAGAGAGAGAGCTGGCGGGGCTGAGGCGGAGGAGACTGGATGAGAGAGCGAGAGAGAGGAGAAGAGACTGGCGGGAGAAAGAGAGAGAAGCTGGGAACTGGCGATGAGAGAGAGAGTCGAGAGAGAACTTGGCGGGAAAGAGAGAAGAAGCGAGAGAGACTGGCGTGGGAAGAGAGCGAGAGAGAGACTGGCAAGAGAGAGAGAGGAGACTGGCGGGATGAGATGAGAAGCGAGGAGAGAGACTGGGCGGGGAAGAGAAGAAGCGAGAGAGAGACTGTTGAGGAGAGACTGGCGGAGAAGAGAGAGAAGTGAGAGAGACTGGCGGGGAGACGAGGGAGAGATGGCGGGGAGAAGAGAAGCGAGAGAGAGACTGGCGGAAGAGTTTCTAAATTTGGGACATTTTTGGTCTAAGACTATTTCATATTGCATTTTCGCATTAAATTAACTCCTAAATCTGTGAATCGTTAAAAGTATTAAAGAGACCTTCAAAGTCACCGAGCCCAAGTAACAAATTAACCTGAAAGGGCCGTTCCCCGCAGTCTGCCTCGGAACATAAACATTTTGTGATAATGAGCTTTTAAAAAGAGTATCGCCTCAATCGCCAGGTTACTATGACTGCCAGGGACACAGTCACTTCTGTTCACAATGCCGTTTATGTACATATTCACTAATTGTGTAGCACCTGTTAATGAGTGACATTTAGAAGAGAGATAAGTGAGAGAGACTGGTGTAGAAAAAAAAACCTCCTCCCCTATCAGCCAATCACTGAGCGCATAGTTAGTAAGCATGCTGACATCATTCATAGCAACGCGGTCAACCCCGTCTTTACACTCAGCGTAAGACTTTATTCCTTAATAAAAGTTTGTCCCAGCAGATTTCTGAATAGAAACTGCTATTCAGGAGATCTCTTAGTAATAAGATAAAATTATTTGTAAATACAGGCCCTGATTTGTGTGTGTGAACTGTGACCACCACTGTGTACTTGTGTGTGTACCTATGCGTGTGTTGGTGTTTTTGATGATAAAACACACAGACAGCTGGACACAGCAGTCCATGGGGTGGAACATTCTCAGTGTTTAGTCAAGTAGAATAACTTGGAAAGAAGGGCTGTGTGTGTGTGTGTGTGTTGTGTGTGTGTGTGTGTGTGTGTGTGTGTGTGTGTGTGTGTGTGTGTGTGTGTGTGTGTGTGTGTTTGTAGGTGTGTGGCAGATTGCAGTGTGTATCCAGCATGGACATGTCATGCGTGATGGCCGTAACAAATGTGATTATTGGTGATAATGTCCAAGCCTTCCGAAAAACCCGAGTCATGCTGCGGGACGACATTACACACTTCAGTGCGAAGAGTTCAGCACACACACACACACACAACCACACAATTATACAAGCATACACAATAACAGTGTATAACAGTGCACATTATTTCCCGACACACAGACGTCCCAGGAGTTTCAGGGGTAAACTTTGTTTGGGTTCCAATGAAGATCTGCGAGTGTGAACATGTGTAACTGCTTCTTTCTGCACTGAACAGCTTATTAGCTAGCTAATTTCCCTGTGTGAGCTAGCATTACTTCTCTGACCCACGCATCCTACAATTAAATCAGCGTCTGCTCGAAAACTGTCGCACACTCCCAGGAAAAAAATAAATAAATAAGCGCCTCGCGTGGTTTTCTTCCTTGTTTTGGGAGTTGAGTAGTGAATATTAATGAGTGTCGGGGGAATATTCCGCTTCATGAATATTCATGATACATGGGTGGTCTGGGTGAAAGCCAGAGAAATAAACGCAGTCACTGCTGAGCCGAAGCGTTAGAGCGTAATCTGAAATATTCCCAAACAAAAACATTGCCGAAACGTTTTTTTCCAACAGACCTGTTCAGAATTGTTGCATGTGTCAACAAAGATCACATTTCTGATTGCTAGTTTTTGTACGTTTTATAAACAGAGTAGGTTATGGTACCCAAAAACTTTAACAAATTACTTGTTTGTTTAGTTTTCAGCTAAAGAGAAATCCAAAAAGCGTTTATGTACGATTCAATGTTGAAGCTTCCTTAAAAAAAACCCCAAACACTAAAACTTAGAAACACTTAAATCTCACATGCTACTATATTTGAGTTAGTTAGTATGTAGTTAGTATGTATAGACAGTATTGTTCTATAAAGTATCAGTAGTGTGAATGAAATGAGAAAGTAAAGTACATCTGCCATGGTAATATTGACAGGTGACATAACTGCGTGGGTTTAATGTTGGATGATATATAACATTCGGATGATTTTTTTCCCCAAAAATTATTTAAAGCTATTTACGTACTTTTAAAGTGCCACATTGATGCTTTCCGGAATAGTTTTGGCATTTTGGAATAGTCTCTTCCGCATGGTCATGGAATAGTAAAGTGCCTGTAGATTGTGTACTACAGAACCCAGGCAGATCATCCAGGAACCTTAAATGCATAAGGATTCAGACATACTACTCACCTCCCATACCCGGTTTCTATATAGCATGGAAGTATGCGATTTTAAACAGCGCCCTGTGGCTAAGGTGTTAGGCTGCTAATCGAACACTGTATTTCCAGCACCACCAAGCTGCCACTGCTGAGCCTGTTAGCAAGGCCCCATAACCCTCAACTGCTCAGACAGAGAGAAAAAATGAGAAGAAAATCTGGGTAATAACGTCTGATAAATGCAAAAAATGAAAGTTATATTATTAATTTATATATATTAATTTATTAACTGTGTGCTTCTCTTCTCCTCTGGAAAATAAGATTCGTGTTTTTTTTGTCCTTTTCATGTGATTAGCACAATTTTTCTAAACCCAGGGTGCTCTCAGTCTGCAACTATCACATAAAAATCAACACATTTTTCTTTAATTGTATAGTTTTAGCTCGTTAGTGGCAACAACCCCTAATGTTTCATCGTGGCGTTGCTAAACCAATTTCATTATGTAAAGGATCACACTCGTACCCCATTATTATAAACTACAGAGAAACTTGTCACACTGAGTTAAGTGTTAGTAATATCACATTTTTTAAACTTTTATTTTTAGAAATAATGTGTGAAGCAGTGTGAACTGTATCATTTTTCTTTCATGAAGGCAGTACTATATGTCAAAAGAATATATAGTCTGTTTAGCTGTTAGTCATAAATATAACATCTAAAAATAATGTATTTCTTCGCAATTAATTTGCCAAACGTGTGAAATACTTTATTGCTAATGAGCCAAATTCTAGAATAACTGAATAACTGATCAGAATACTTATATAACATTTTATTTATATTTTTCTTACAAACCTCAGAGACCACGTATTCTCTTTTCTATGAGCACAAAAGCTGTAAACAGCACAAGTGCTGAATAAACCGAATCGAAACTAAACGGGAATCGACTCATCAAAGGGACTCGTAAACGTGCTGGCGCAGACCGTGTGAGGAATCGATTTGGGAATCGACTCTGTAGAGCGAGTCAGAAAGCAGAGAGCCTCTCTCTGCCGCCCTCTCTCTCTCTCTCTCTCTCTCTCTCTCTTTCTCCACCCCTCCTCTCCCCTCTGTCTCTCCTCTTCCTTCTCCTCCTCATTCTATCGCAGCTCTGCTCGATACACGGGGCTGACTGAGTAGCGCGCCGTGTGTGTGTATGCGCAGGATACGTGTGGATTATTCGCTGTCTTTGATTTATCTTATTTTTAATTTCCGTTTGGATTTCGTGTGTTTGCACTGTGTCTGGGTGCACTGACGGAGGGAGAGAGAAAAGAGAGAGAAAGAGGAAAAAGCGAGCATGTCCGCCGCATCGCGCACGGGTTTCGCTCTACCTGGACACACGCACGCTCCGAGCCGCAGTCGCGAATAAATCCAGATATAGAAACCCGAATCAGCGAAACAAACCGGAAACCGGAACCTGTTCTCACCCGAACACCGGGCGCGGATCTACAGCAACCATGGGTTTCTACGGCACCTTAAAGATGATTTTTTACAAAGTGAGTACCGGCTGTGTGTGTCTCTCTCTCTCTCTCTCTCTACTCTCTACTCTCACCTCTCCCCCCCCCCCCCCCCCTCTCTCTCTACACCTCCGCCCTTGAGCGCGCCATAAACGCGGCTTGATTTACGGAGCGTGCGGCACGACGCGCAATTTTATGGCCACTGCGGAAAATATTCACGACGATCCCCCGACTTTAGTTTTAGTTTTTTTTCTGGTAAATAATATAGGAAGAGTTCGTGTTCATTCTCCACGAGGCGTGGCTCTGATAGAAACAGACAGCTTCACGTACACGATCCGTCCACACACACACACACACACATTGTAACCGCACTATGGACGTGCGTCCTGGTCGGGTAACGTCACGTTTCTGCATCTCCGCGCATTCAGTCAGGGTTAACAAATCAATGAGTATTGGCTGTGTGTGTGTGTGTGTGATCTCTGTGTGTGTTTTTTTATATATATATATATAATCTTGACTTTACTGAAGCCATCTGGCCATCAGCATCACTGCACCTGCGCTCACTGGAACACACACACACACACACATACAGACACATCTCTGTTTATAGGAACATGACTTTTGCACACATTTTTCACACTTCAATACCAAGTCTATTTCTGATTGTATATTTATACATATAGAAGTTCTGTATGTGATGTACCAGAGAGCCAGATCCTGTTGAGCATGCTCAGTGTGATCCCTGCATCCTGCTGAAGGGTGTTTGTGTGCATGCGTGTGTGGCTCGAAGCAGAACGGAAGGAATATCAATAACCGAATGAGTTCCACAACACACTCGGATGCGTCAGCATCGTCATTATCTCTGATCCTAAGGATGCCACCCAAATTTTAGCGTGAGGGCCCTAATCTTTGAGGAGTGCCCTTTTTACATTCAGAACACCGCATGCAGCAATCGAAGCACAGCAGATTCAACTGGCTTAGCTTACAGGACAGTAAGAATGGGGGTGGAGGTGGGGGTAAATGCTGATTTGACATACAGAACATCCGAGGTGTTCCCAAAAATAATCACACATACACAAACACACGCACAATGTTTGTTTACACATACACATTGTGTCCTTCAACGTTTGAATCTTGTCAGTGTGAACAAACCTGCTGGCGATTTTCCGTGCTTCATCGCATCCCTGGAATTCTTCAAGTGGGATGGTGTTTGGAGCCTGCGTAGCCGTTGGACCTTATCAGCACTAGCAATATGGTGCCCTTTCAACTATTTTTTTTTACCTTTAAGTGGGGATAAAGAGCTAAATCAAGGCTTTAGGGTTGATGTGGAAGCACTGCAATGAGTTTTTCAGTCAAAAACTCTGACAGCAAAAACACAGTGCTTTTGTTTCACTGTGTGAAAATTCAGCGCGGTTCCGAGCTCACTCTGTTACATTTTTCTAAAAACGAGGCACTTGAGCAGGGTAATCCAAAAAAAGCCAGTCTTAACTCTTTTAGGGATGAAATGCAATTGTTCTAATGTCTACCTGGCAACCCAACCTGAACAATTTTGGCCAGCTTCTCCGTTCATAGAGCCCTTCTTGATCGTAGGAACTTTATTCTCGTTACTTTCTGGGCACACCTGGTTCGCATTGTTGCGTTTCTTTAAAAAAAAAAAAAAAAAAAAAAAAAAAGGTTGGTTAGTTGTTAGTTCATTGGTTATGTTAGGGGGTGCCACAGTAAAGCAAATAATTTTTTTAGATACTACATGAAGCTTTTAAATAGTATCACAATACACGATACTTCTGACACTCACTAACGGATCGACGTGCCTCTTAAACAGCTCCTTTATCTGCCAGTGGGAAACAAAAGTTAATGGTTAATTGCACGCCACACATTTTAATTCCTTATAGGCTTTTTAGCTTTTCTTTAGTGTAGGGTACAGAGGGTGAAACGGGAGAACGATGGGGGGGCAGGGACAGGGAAAAGCCCCAAGGCGGAATCCAACCCAGGTAGCCCAATGTACCATGTATATGTTGGCACACCACCCACTATACTACGGTTCTATATATTTTTTTTAAAATTGACTCATGGTTTTTCTGGCATAAAAATATAAGAAAAATAACCTTAATTTGATAACGGTTTATTGAATTGTTTTTAATGTTCAGAATTCATCAATTTTAGGCATGAAAGTATCCAAAAGTATTTATTGAAAAAGCAACACTGCAAAATGTGTAATACTTAACTGCTTAAATAATCATAGACTGTCCTGCTCAACACACACATTGTAAGATAAGATAATCTTTATTGATCCCACAGTGGGGAAATTAAATTGTTACAGTGGCTCAGATACAAAAACAAAATTTTAAATATATATATATATATATATATATATATATATATAAAGTTAGGCTTCTTAGGTTGGCCCTTTGAGGTGTGTGTGTGTAAGTGGGTGTATGTTGAGTGGTGAAGGAAAGCAGTGAAGCTCGACTAACGGGATCTCATACAGTTCTGTACACACTGGATTTTTTAGGTTGCCTTCAAGGTTTAGATTTGCGCACACACACACACACAACACACACACACACTCTTAAAAACACCTGCTTAACCCTGAGGTGTAATTTTACTGCGTATGCCCTGGACATGTGATGTAACATCAGCGGGAAGTAGAATAAAAATAAACGGTTGCTTGTTTTATTTATTTATTAGTAATAAGCAGTTCATCAGCAGACTTTTAATGTGATTTTACAAATCTAATGCAGTAGCTGATCTGATAGAGGGAGGGAGGGGTGGGGTTTTTGAAAAATTCACCTCCATCTTCCTGTTAATCAGATCAGCACATATTCAGCGCAACAGCGATAATGTGGACATTTCCGGACTTTTGTTTCCTGTTAATTTCCCCCCAACATTCCATAAAGTCCCTCACGATTTGACATGTAACTATGAGGCAGGTCTGTTCTGCTAGCTAACACTATTATTTATGTCCACAAACAGTTTGTGTTTATTGAGCCGTGTTCCCATGACTACATTTGGTTATCTGGGCTAATATAATTAGTTATCTATGCTCATGTGGGCGCACGGGAAAGCCAGCTGGAAACATTCAGGAGGTTTTTTTTTATTATTACTAAACATGAGCAGAAGCACTTACTTACTTCCTAAAGCGAGATATGAAAGTCCTTATGGTTACTAATTGGTTAACTTTAAGTAAAACTGTATAAAATACATCGTTTTTAAAAAACTAACAAATGTAATTTCCTTAGTAAAGCACAGGAAAACCAGTTATAGTAATAGAAGTATTATGTTTATGACTTATTTTGAGTTAGTTTACTCCTTATCATAGTTTAAGGTTCCTTCTGAAATAGCATAATACTAGTATGTTTTACATTTAAACAAGTATATACTTTAGTATGTTAGGAAAGTACGTGCTATATAGTATGGTTACAGCGAGTATGAATAAAATTCGGACTTACTATATGTAAATAGAGGTTCCTTTATTTTGCCACATATACTTTTTACAGCACAGTGAAATTCTTTCTTCGCATATCCCATCTTTGTAAGTTGGGGTAAGAGCGCAGAGTCAGCTATGATACAGCGCCCCTGGAGCAGGAAGGGCTAAGGGTCTTTCTCAAGGACCCATCAGTGGCTGGCTGGCGGTGGTGGGGCTTGAACCCACTTCTTCCTGGTTTTTTAGATCAGCAACTCAGGCTGGCGCTGGTGGGGCTTAAACCCAGGTCTTCCTTGTCTTTAGAACAACAACCATTTAAGCCACCGTTACCATGCAACATCTGCCATGTTAATTCTGACACCTGACATACAACATGTTATATAGTTGAATAATGTTTAATTTGAATGATGGTAAACAAGTGCGATTTCCGCTTCTGTTCTTTCCGCCACTTCCTTGTTTAAAGAGTTTTCTCTAGCGCGGCCTGATGGAATCGTAAAGTGTACACCGTATGCATACTTCAAAATCCGTGCAGGAGTAGTGGATCATCCGGGAACTTCTTGCGTACTGTAATTCGCATACTACAAATTCTACTCACATACTACTCGCCTCACGTATTGGACGGTGCCTAGTTATATAATAGCATAATTCATTTAATAATATTTTTAGTTTATTAAGAGTTACAGTAGCAACAATAGTATAAATTATATTTGCAATTATACTAGTAACAAAAGTCATGTAATTGGTAGTAATGGTAGTAACAGTAGTTAAGCTATCTTTAATTTAGTAGTAAAAGTATTATTAGTGCAGATTAGTTGTAACGTTAGTGATTAGTAGTGTAATTATTAATAGTTATCCTAGTTATTGACTAGTATGGTTATTTTAGTAATAGTCGTACTACCGGTACTCGTAGTAATATTGGTCAAATTTGATTTTAAATTTTACAGTTATTAGTATTAATTTTAACATTTTCATATTTACTACCGTTGGTAATAGGAATAAGTAGTCTGTTTAACTGTTTAGTAGTTAATAGGAATAAGTAGTCTGTTTAACTGTTTAGTAGTTAATAGGAATAAGTAGTCTGTTTAACTGTTTAGTAGTTAATAGGAATAAGTAGTCTGTTTAACTGTTTAGTAGTTAATAGGAATAAGTAGTCTGTTTAACTGTTTAGTAGTCTGTTTAACTGTTTTATTAGTTAATACTAATAAGTAGTCTGTTTTAAGAGTTTAGTAGTCTGTTTAACTGTTTGGTAGTTAATAGGAATAAGTAGTCTGTTTAACTGTTTAGTAGTCTGTTTAACTGTTTATTAGTCTGTTTAACAGTAGTATTAGTAGTAATAGTTACTTGTACTTTGAACTGTGGAAGATCTTGAAGCTTAAGCTTTTGACTGAACCTAAATGCTGTCCCAGTGGTTCAAAAGACGTCCCCTCACACACACACACACACACACACACACACAACACAGTGTGTTTCATTTGAGTTTTTTAATATTGAGCAGGGAATCCTAACTAAGGAATGTGTGTGTAGTTTTTCCGAGCGCTCTGCATCCAGACAACAAAGCAATAAAATAATAAGGAACTGAAAGCAGCAGCAGCAGATTAGACACAGAAACAACAAAGCACACAAAATAAAACAACAAAACTCACACAACCAGAAAAGCACGATGCCGTCATTGATGAAAAATGAAGCGTGACCGTTTATTATTTCTGATGTACAGTCGTCCCCTGACATTCACGGGTGTTACTTTCCAGGAGTACCCGCGAATACTGGATGTAATAAAATATAGATATATATTTTTATCATTTCAACCCTAAATGTAGCCCCAAAACGCTTCAAATGCACCATAATACATTATTCTAAAAAAGGAAATGGAAACCCGTATCTGACGTATACTATGCGTACTGAACGGTAGTACTATGCGTACTGAACGGTGGTACCATGCGTACTGACGTGGTACCATGCGTACTGAACGGTGGTACCATGCGTACTGAACGGTGGTACCATGCGTACTGACCGGTGGTACCGTGCGTTTCTCTCTCTCTTTCTCTCTCTGTCTTTTTCTCTTTCTTACTTACTTTCTTACTGTCTTTCTTTCTTTTTTCCCCTGATATCTTACTCTCTTTCTTTAAAAGATGATATAATTATTGTTCTTCTTCTTATTATTATTATTATTGTTCTTTATAATTATTAGTGTTATTGTTGTTCTTATCATTATTATGGACAAATCTAGAAGAATCTTAATTGAAACCTCACATAAAAGAATGAGAATCCGGGTTAGTGTTAGCTCAGTGGTGACGCTGGGTTTGATATTATTGTTATAATAGGGCTGGATTGGCTTTAGTGTACACAGCATCAGTGAGAGCCTCCGCTTACTTCAAAGAGAAAGAACACTAAACTCGGCTCCTTAACGCAGATCACAAATCCAACAGTACACAAGCAAATGAGTCAGATATTCTATCAGCACAATCACACACCAATAAAACATTCCGATCTCCTCTCATTCAGATCAGTGTGGGGACTTTTACACCTGCAGACCTGATCCAACATGCCATGCATCTAATCTCTCACACACACACACACACAATGTACACGAGGTCACATCTGAGCACACACGCTGTGTTTTTATCCTGTTAAACAAACCTAACATTTAGGACTGTGTACACCTGTGCACACAGGTGTGCGTGTCAAAATTTGTAATGCCAAAGCTTCACAAATCACTGACTGATTCAAATTCTGTTCATGTGGCGTTTTAATTTAACTTCTTGATATAAATATATAACTAATACAAATATATCGTATTTTTATACACAGTAATGTACAGAGAAAGAAAGAAAGAAAGAAAGAAATAGAAAAAAGGAAGGTGTTAAAGGATGAATATACACCAGACACACACGTACCTAATAAAAGACAAACTTGTTGGATTAAAAAACACAAAAAGAGGGAACGAAATGGGAGAAAGATTAAAAATATTTTTTTAGAAAGGGCAGAAAGGGCAGAGGAGAAATAAATGAGACAGAAGTGAGACAGAAAATACAGATAGATGAAGTGTGTGAGTTTAATAGAAAGGGAGTAATAAAAAGTAGTAAAGATGAGAAATGAAAAACAGAAGGAAAAAAGACGACAGAACATAAAGAATAAAAAAGTGTAGATGGAAGAAACGTCAATTTTTTCACAAAAAAAAGTTTTTACAGTTTTATCACTAGTAGCGTTGTGTTTAACGGCGAGTGTGTGTGTGAGTGTAAGTGTGTGAATTAGCTGTTGTTTACTCTGCTCAACTATCTCTTCCTCTAAACAGCTTTTGCCACATACAATGCACAGAGTCGCCATTGTGTGTGTGTGTGTGTGTGTGTGTGTGTGTGTGTGTGTGTGATCATATAAAACACTGTGTACAACTAAAAATAGTTTTTATTTAAATGAGTTCACTTGTGTGACGGACACTAAACCTTTGTTTTAGGGACGAGATGCTCCGTAGCCAGGCACCAACTATTTGCCAGAAAGAGGGCCATCTGTGCGTTAGTTGTGTGTGTGTTCATGTGTATGTGTGTGTGTTCATGTGTGAAAAAGACAGAACAGCAAAGAAAGAGGCCACTAAAGAATAGATCTGCTCTATTTTTCTTTTCGAGACTATATAAATCAACCTTTCATGCCACCGAGCAGCTATTGCTCATCTTGCCCTTTACTAGTACCCGATCGTGTGTGTGTGTGTGCGTTCTGTACCGCACACTATACCCTTTTTAAGATCCCCTAACCTGACCAGCTTGAACATTTAACTCTTTCATGTAATTAGCAGCGTCTTCCCCATCTGCTTACGACTTTGACTAGTTAGTGTTCCTACACCATCAGCTATTTTCATCTCACTCTGTTACATTACTTCTTGACAATATTCTGTATTGTAGTTATAAACTCTGTTAGCGTGTTGGTTCGTAACGGAGTGTGTGCGTTGTTTCATGGACTGTAAACAGTTAGTGTTTAGGTGAATGGTTGGTGTCCTTGGAAGACTGTTGGTGTTATTGTTGGACAGTCTGGGTTTTGGTTGGCGGTCAGTGTCCTTGGGGATCCATTGGTGTCCTTGGTGGATGGTTGGTGTCAGTGTTGGGCTGGGCAGTATGACTATGTTATCGTTACAGCAGAATAAATTGTTAACCTGAGCGAGACCAGAGCTTGCAAAATTACCAGCCCACCGTTCCGGGACTATTTTCTCTTCCAGCGGGGCCACAAAAATGTATTCCTGCCTTGTCTGTCGGGTATCTCATAAGAAGGAGAAATTTTTCAATGCTTTTGCGTTGTCTCACAATGATAATTGGAGGATTATGTTGTGTGTAATTTTTAGGGCATCAGGGAGCCACTATCAATAAGTAGGGTATTTAAATGCACACTCTGTTTTTTAATTTCACTGTCAATCCGTGAGCGAGAAAACTGTGCATAGGGGTTACATCATATGACAGTGACACTCTGGATATGGATTTGTTAAGCACCAATTCCTCCAGATCTTTTTTTGTGTTTACATCCTTACATTTTCATCTTTAAGTTTATTTAGTAGACTAGCGCTGTTATTAGCCACAGGCTAAAGCACTTATTACTTTAGTGATTTATATTAAGTAATATACATTTTTTTCATTCAGTAGAATAGAATAAAAGAGTTTCAGAAACGCTTTTAAAACCTTTCACCGTCTCCTACATCACTCCCGGTTATTACCGACCGCACTAACGACGATGTGTGTGATCACACGCCGTCCTCACTCTGCAATTCAAAGGGTTTTCCTGTAAGATTTTACAAAAATATATACATTTAACATCTCTTTTCTTGTTGTGTTGCAGATGAAAAGAAAGTTGGACCATGGACCAGAAGTTCGGTCGTTTCCTTCAGGCAAAAAACCCTGTCCAAGGTACTCTTAAAGAACCTCATTCTGTCTCTCTCTATGTATCTGTCTGTCTGTCTGTCTTTCTAGCTTTCTGTCTGTCTGTCCATCCAGTTGTCTGTGTGTTTGGTTATATACCTACCTGTCCTTCTGTACGTCCATCCATTTCATTATCTTGCCTGTCTATCTACCTGTCTGTCTTTTTGTCTTTATAGTTACCTATTAATAACCAGACAGATAGATCAGTTATTAATAACCAGACAGATAGATCAACATTATGGAATTCAAATCCCTTAAATACTTTGTGTAATTTTCACGGCTAAAGCACATGCCTTACTTTTAGCCATAAAAATATCTGGGAAAAACTCAGGAGAAGAACGTTATCATTTTCAGCGGCTCTAAATCACTTCTACAAGCAATGGAAACTTAAGAACTGATCGTCCCTCGATAAACTGCATTTCGACTAAATTAGACCAATCAAAGAATCAATATTAGTGTCGCCATTTGCTGGGTTGAAAGCCATGTTAGACTCTCAATAAACGACGAGCTGATGCTGCCGCTGAAGGGGCTTTTAATGTAGAAACTGAAGAGGGTCATTCCTCTGTCAGACTTTACACAATCACATTTACATCCATAAGTGGGGAAATATTTACAAACAATAAATTAAGACATTCAGAACATTATTTAAATAAGCAGTGTTCACAAGATGTCCTATTGGCGGATACCAGATTGACGCATGTCTTTTTATATAAAGGCAAAATCCCGCCTCCATGCACATTCTGTAAGACCCTTCCTTCCGTTAAACCAATCGTATTGAACTGTTCTGATATTAATAGAAGTAGCAAACTATTTTATAAAGTACTCTCCTATCTCAGTTATTTAATAACGTTTAACAAAAAGATTTTAAACTTTTTAACAGTTTTGTACTAAAATTGTTGTGTGTAGTTTGTGTTGTTTTACCAGTAATGATGGCCTTAGAGGCTGACCTGGAATTGGATAAAACAAAATCAATAACTTCCTGCATGAAGTAGTTTTGTTCTGGTTTTTTTTCCCGAAAGTTAGAATTGTAAACGATATTAAAATTAAAAACCTTAGCCTATATCTGAACCCTAACCCTGTCCTTATCATATCTGTCTCACAGTCCAACAGGTTTGGTCCCGTATCCATCCACTCCCACTACATTTGGTGACCTAAGAGCTGCTAACGGACAGGGACAGCAGAGACGCCGCATCACCTCCATCCAGCCTCCTACAGGCTTACAGGAATGGCTCCGGACCTTCCAGGTTTGTGTGTGTGTGGGGGGTGGGGGTGGGGACTCAGCTCTTAGGGTGTGTCGTGAAAGTTTGCATATTGTGTGTGTGTGTGGGTTTTTTTTCTCCCTTTGAACCCGTATATACATTCCGGCTGTGCTGGCAAACCGTTTTAATTAACGTTCTTCGAAAAGAGCCGGCACATCTGGAGAAACACTCCTCCCGTCATTAGCAGCCTGAGCTTCTGTTCCTTCATGCAGAAGAAGCAGCAGAATCTCCTCCACTGCAGGCCCTGCTAATTACCCCCATACTTACAACAGTTTCTCCCTCATAAAGTCCGAGCCGCCGGGCTGTGATTAGACAGCTGCCTCGACCAGCTCGACTCAACGTGCCAGCGTTCGATCTCATTGCTCAGTGGCCTTTTCCCCGAAACTGTCCAGCAGCAGGAAGATTAACGGGACCCTTTCACACCATCTAGTGTTGTTTATTCAAAAACAGGAGGGAAACACTAGGCAGTAGATGTATAAAAAAAAAAAAACAGAAGCATCTTTCAGAGGTAAATTTGCATCAATCTTTAGATTAAGATGCAGCATTTTTTAGCTTCTAGCTAAGCATACTAAACCCAATACTGGAAGCACATTCCACCTATAGCTTTATTAATCTTACAGCTCCAGGGCAAAAAAACACAGTTCTGATAATATATATGATGCAATGAAAGTGTTAATCAGCTTCTAATCTGGCGAAACTCATGTGAAGTCAGTCAGAAAGCATTTGGAGGTACAGCCCTGATTCCGGCCTCCACCTGCACGAGACTTTAGCCTTTGTTACTGTCAGGTATCTCAGGAATCGTAGTTTCTGTTGAGGAACAGAAAAGAAAAGCAGCCTTGTCCTGATGTATCTCGTTCCAGTGTCACACCTCATTCCAGTCAAGCCTGAACACCTCACGCCTGCATGACACACGACTGAAACGTCTGGCTTCCTCAGAATCAACCTGGATTAGCAGCTGAATTCAACCCAAATTCAGTTGCTAGCTCACTCGTTTTAATTGGAATAAACTTGCTGCATGCATTAGACGACACTATACCACTATGTGGCAATGGGGGCGGGGCCTGTGGGCGGGGTTTGGAAGCAGGGTTTGGGGCTCGCATCGTAAATAGTCAGTAGATTTATGTAGAGGACGCAGGTAGCAGGAAGAACATGTGCTGTCTCACATTCACCAAGCATACACACTCCACCGCTCCACTCCTCTAATAACACACGAGAGAAAGAAAGAGAGTGTGTGTGTGTGTGTGTGTGTGTGTGAGCGAGCGAGAGACACAAACAAATAGATAAATGTTTTGTTTTTGTTTTGATGACGGTCTACACGGATTACACGCACAAACACTTACTGTTTTCTGCATACACTATATTTTTGTAAAGTAAGAGTGTGTGTGTGTGTGTGTGTGTAGAGTTGGAGCGGGCCAGAGAAGCTCTTAGCGCTGGATGAGTTAATTGACAGTTGTGAGCCAACGCAGGTGAAGCACATGATGCAGGTGATCGAACCTCAGTTCCAGAGGGACTTCATCTCCCTACTGCCTAAAGAGGTATATACACACACACACACTATAAATATACACACACTCCACACACACACATTTAACACACATACACTATACACACTCCACACACACATACACACACTACTGTCCAAAGAGGTACACACACTATACACACACACTCTAATGCCCAAAGAGATACACACACAATACTGCCAAAAGTGGTACATGCACTATACACACACACTACACACACAATAATGCCCCAAAAGTTACACGCACTATACGCACACTATTGCCTAATAGGGTACAAACACTAAACACACACACACACACACACTACACACACTACAGCCCAATAAAGTACACAAAAACTACTGGCCAAAAAGGTGTACACACTATACACAGACACTAAGGTACACACACCACACACATCGCGAATCTGACCCCTAATATTTGCACCCCTCAAGCTGTTAAGATGCTGTTTTTATCAGTAAACACTTACAGTATTGTTCATTACACACACACACAGCGAATGTCATAGGTGTGTTTAGCTAATGGATGATGTGTACACACACACACAGTGGATGTCGAGAGTGTGCCTAACTAATAGGTGACAGGTACACACTCGGTTCACTAATACAATCTGTGTCACACACACCGGCAATACATGATGTAATACAGCCGCCATCTGCCTGCGGGCACACACACACACACGCTCCTGTGGCTTTTTTATTCATAATCCATATGTACAAAAGAAGCAATAGTTTACACACACACGCATACATGAACACACACACAAAGCTGTCTTTGTATTCGTATGTATGCAGGAGTGGAAACTGACAGTTCTTTTTCATTGTACTGTAAAGCTTACTACAGGTCTTTCCTGATTTTCATCACCTTCCACACACACATTTAAACACACTCATACACACACTCACAAGCTAGTTATTGTAAGTGTAGGAAAGGGAAATCCTTGAGGTAAGTAAGAGCTTAATACATCCTGCTCTTTAATACACTCCTGTTATTTCTTTCATCCGTTAGATTGCGCAACTTCTCACCCTGTCTCTCTCCTCCTGTCTGTGTCTGTCTTTTGATTAATTACATACTTCTCTCTGTCTCTCTCTCTCTCTCTCTCTCTCTCTCTGTAGTTGGCTCTGTACGTCTTGTCCTTCTTAGAGCCGAAGGATTTGCTCCAGGCTGCACAGACGTGTCGATACTGGCGAATCCTCGCCGAGGACAACCTGCTCTGGCGGGAAAAATGCAGAGAGGAAGGTAAATAAAACGAATTACAGGCTGGAGGAAAAGTTTCGAAACCTGAGATCAGACTCGAACCTTCTGTTCTGCTCTGTTTTATGTTCACTAAGCATAAAATCCGAGAACATTGTTTAGCGTAAACTACATTTAACTGAGATTAAAAGCTGTTTAAATAATATCTACAACTTTACATTCAGACATTACAACATTAGATTTGGTCTGTCTATAATAGTAAAAGTGTAATAATCATGTTGTGTGTGTGTGTGTGTGTGTGTGTGTGTGTGTGTGTGTGTGTGTGTGTGTGTGTGTGTGTCAGGTATCGACGAGCCGTTGCACATCAAGAGAAGGAAGGTGGTGAAGCCGGGGTTCAGTCACAGTCCGTGGAAGAGTGCCTACATCCGACAGCACCGCATAGACACCAACTGGAGAAGAGGAGAGATCAAATCACCCAAGGTACACACACACACACACACACACACACACACACACACACACACACACACACACACACACACTACTCACTCTGTCTCTCTCTCTCTCTTTTCTTTCTTTCTCTATGTACATCTCACACCTTTCTTGTCCTTCTGTCTCACATGCTTTGTCCATCTGGTGTGTGTGTGACACCGTAACTGCAGTTTCTCTCTAATGTTAAAAAGATGCTGTGTCATTCGCTGCCTCAGCAGATTCATCTCTCTCTCTCTCTCTCTCTCGCTCGCTCGCTCGCTCACACTGTGCTGCTGCAGAATCTCACCCTCATGCCTCATGAAATTGCTTTCATCTGTTATCTCTGTGTGACACTCCAGCGCCGCTGTGCATGATACGTACACACATTACTAATACTAATAAATAGAACGATAAAAGAGTTCAAGAATTAAACACATCAGCTGATTCGACACAAGCAGAGCGCTGAGAGCTAAATAAACACACAGGAAGGAAAAGAAGACTGATTACTTATTCTCTCTCTCTCTCTCTCTCAGGTGTTGAAAGGACACGATGATCACGTCATCACGTGTCTGCAGTTTTGTGGCAATCGCATCGTGAGCGGTTCGGATGATAACACACTTAAAGTGTGGTCTGCAGTCACGGGAAAGGTGAGCGCTCCACACTGCCAGTTTGCTGCTGTCCTGCAGTGTCCTATCCTGTTTCACTTACTGTGAGCTGAAGGTGAATTCAGCTGTAAAATCTTGACATTGTCATTATTAATTATTCACACTGAGCGCAAAGACTCACGGCTGGACACACAATCAGTGTGTGTGTGTGTGTGTGTATGAATAAAAGTGTACAAGTTTATGCATTTCCTCTCTCTGTCTTTCTCTCTCTCCCTTTGTCTCTCTACATCTCTCTCTCCCTCCCTCTATCTCTCTTTAAAATGTTCAAATTCATTTTCTGCCCTAAGCTCTCTAAACGTGTCTCACTGTGGACATTCGTTATCTGGCAGCTCTTTAGTTACACCCCGCTGGCGGATCAGAGCCGGTTTGAGAGAACGAGCTTGCTCTTTCTGCTGCGTAAAGTGGCTCTGAGACGCTGACGAGGTGTTTCATGTCTGCGAAAGTGTTTTTTTTTTGGGTTTTTTTGGTTTTAACTTTGAGCATGATGAAGCCTTTAATTCACTTGCTAATATAGTTGCTTTAGTCTGCGGTCTATAGTGCAAAAATACTATACAAAACTATGTGCTATACTAAACTTCAGCGTTATGGCCGGCAGTAAAATCATTTAAAGCGTGTCCTGGTTTTAGTAACCTGACCTCTGACCTTCGCCCACAGCGGAGATAATGATGTGTAACAATATTACACCGCAGTTAGCAAACAAAAATCCAATTAAACATTCCACAGTGTGTGTTTACACCTCCCAACACACAGTGCTAATTTCATCGTGGGCAATGTGGTAGTTATACAGAGCCTGAACTGGTCTGTGGGGTTAATGAACATGCATAAACACTGAAGCTCGAGCCGGAGATTCTGTACACACTTATAAAGAACTAAAATCTCATTTACACTCCATGTTAAATCCGAGATTATGCAGGTCAGCAGGAAAAAGCCAAACATTAGCATACTGTGTGTGTGTGTGTGTGTGTGTGTGTGTGTGCGCGTGTGTGTCCTAACCACAGGATCCTGAGGTGGGCGGAAGATTGCGGCGTGCTGCAGTTTGCATGTAAAGAACTTGGTGATCATCCAAAGTTGTAGTGTGACTCAGAGAGAGAAAGAGAGACTGAATGAGAGGAGGAATAAAATATACAAAGAGAGATAGAGAATCTGTTTATGTTGGGATAGAAAGAACATTGACCAAAACCTATTAAAAGTATAAAAGGATTAATTAGAGAGTGTAAGTTGACTTGAGTGAGAGTAAGGCAGGCTGAAGGAGTGAGGCTGGCTAAGAGAGTGGAGCTGGGTGGGACCAGCTGAGAGTGAGGCGGGCTAAGAGAGAGTTAGGCTGGGTGAAGCGGGCTGAGAGAGAGTGAGGTTGGCTGAAGCGGGCTGAGAGAGTGAGGTTGGCTGAGAGAGAGTGAGGCTGGGTGAAGTGGGCTGAGAGAGTGAGGCAGACTGAGAGAGTAAGACTGGGTGAGGCGGGCTGAGAGAGTGAGGCAGACTGAGAGTGAGGCGGGCTGAGAGAGTGAGACGGGTTAAGAGACAGGTTGCAGTTACTGAGCATGAGATGGATACAGAGAGTAAGAAAAGAATAAGACAGAGAGACTGATGGGTTGTAAAATAAATTGGTTCTGTCCTGTGGTTTTCAGGGAGTTTGTAAAGGCATCTCAACATGTGTGCACACACACACACACACACACACACACACACACAAGCGCTTCTGCTCTGTGACCTCTCATGCAGATGTTATAGCATACTAAGTTAATGTGTGTGTTTGTGTTGTCCTCTTTATCGCCCTCTTTATTTTTCCACATTCGTCACTTAAGATAGAGCGAGTAGGTTGTAATGGCAGTCTGTGAAGCTTCGCGATGAAGGTGCCAAGACACTTCTTTCTTCTGAAAATACACAGAGAGAGAGAGAGAGAGAGAGAGAGAGAGAGATTAAAGGAGAGAGTTAAATTAATCAAAAGATGGTAAAAGGTCGTAGGCTTTGACTCGAATGATTCGGTGGCTCAGAAAGACGACTTGTGTGTCTGATCGGTTATTAACAACAGGGTTCCTCTCTCTGTTTGTCTCTCGCTCCACCATGTCCAGCACACGATTAGGTTTATTGGGTGTTGGATTAATCAGTGGCCGTGTTGTTTAGTGAATCCACAGTTCGGTGACAGTTTAATAAAGTGAGAGTGACAGTGGCATTTCCATCATTCCAGGTTAAACCGCAGGGACACACCGCCGTTTCCACAAATTAAGTGTGCTGATGTTGATCATAACAGATTTGTACTTTCTGTTTTTTTTCCTTTGCTTTATTGGCCTCCACCTAAAATATGTGTTCAGGGTCATAAAGCAGAGGATGATAAGTTTTCTCTCTCACTCGCTCTCATAGCTTGCAAGTCGTGGAAATAAAATGTAATTTATTGGTTTTAATTAAATTTGTAGAGAACGTTTTTTTTAACTCCTCAGGGCCAGTGCAAGAGATTTCCTTTATTTTTGCAAGCGATTTCCTTTCTTGCTGCAGTCGATATCTAATATCTTTAAAGGCTCGGCGTCTCGGCTGCTTGGTTTACTCCTGAGTGATTCGTAAAGGAAAATTTAAAATCATATCTTCAGTTTAATACCACAGGAGAAAGTAGAGCTTATTTACGCTGCTCTATCTGTTAACTATTTTACTTCGTTGTAAAATGTCTTCTTGAGATTTATTTATTTATTTATTATTAATGTGTATGGAATGTTCATTGTTGTGATTTTCACAGGTCTGCTGACGCATCTCTGTTTCCTGATTAATGATTAATGGTAAATGATTGTGGGTTCGATTCCCAGCTTCACCAAGCCACGACTGTTGGGCCCCCCTGCAAGGCCCTTAATCCTCAATTGCTCAGTTGTATAAATAAGATAAATGTAATTCGCTATGGATAAGAGCGTCTGCCTAATACTGTAAATGTAAATGTTTAAAAGCGTGGAAAAAAGTTGTGTTGTGTGTTATGATGCGATCACATGATCCGTCAGTGAATTTTTATCTCATCGCCGAGCGACAACAGTTTGTTTCCACAGTCACAGTCATTCCCTCAAAATGTAACAACTCCAGTGTGTTAGTGCGTCACATAATTTCTAAATCTGTGTGTGTTTGTAGTGCTTGCGGACGTTAGTCGGACACACGGGTGGCGTTTGGTCGTCTCAGATGCGAGACAACATCATCATCAGCGGCTCGACAGATCGAACTCTAAAAGTGTGGAACGCGGAGACGGGGGAGTGTATTCACACACTGTACGGACACACGTCCACCGTGCGCTGCATGCACCTGCATGAAAAGAGGTACGCACACACAGACACTCACACTTGTATCTAGGGTTATGGGCACTGACTTCCTGTTTCTTCACTGGACAAACTTTCACACACAAATCAGATATTTTACCATCAGACTAGGAACAAGGAGTGCAGAAAATGAAGGAAATAAACACCACCCAGGACATATAATGGTAGCTAAGTGGTTAAAATGTTGGACTGGTCATTAAAGAATCATAGGTTCAATTCCCAGCACCACCAAGCTGGGCCCTTTTAGCAAGACTGTTAACTCTTAGTTGCTCAGTTGGATTAATCAAGAAAATGTGTGTCACTCTGGATAAGGGTGTCTGCTAAAATGCTTGAAATTGTCTGAAATGTAAACTAATGGAAAAATTCTTTGATCCCCCGCTCATTTTATACATTTGTCCACTGAGAAGAAATTATCAGTCTATTTTAATAAATACACACCCTATGGTAGATTTATTCCAACACTGAGAGACAAAATAACAACAAAAACATCCAGAAGTTATAAAGTTATCATTTTTAGATTTGCATTTTAATGAGTTAAATAAGTATTTGATCCCCTTTTCATTCAGCAAGGTTGTCTTTAATGCAGGTAACCAGCTAAGATTAGAGGGACTCTCTTAAAGGGACTCTGTCGAAGGGAGCGCTCCTAATCTCAGCTCGTTACCTGCATAAAAAGAAACCTGTCCACAAAAGCAATCAGATTTCAAACTCTCCACCATGGCCAAGATCAAAGATCTGTCCAAGGATGTTAGGGACAAGATTGTAGACCTACACAAGGCTGGGATGGACTGCAAGACCATCACCACACGGCCAAGGCAACAAAGGAGCACGTTAAGGTCCTCGAGTGGCCTAGCCACACTTTAATCCCATACAAAAATCTCTGAAGCTTATAGTTGCCAAACGTCAGCCTCAGTACCTTAAGGACCTTGTATATCATTTCTAAATGTGTTTTTCTGGATGTTTTTGTCATCCTGTCTCACTGTTAGAATAAATCTACCCTTTAAAATTAAAGACTGATCATTTCTTTGTCAGTGGGCAAACGTACAAAATCAGCAGGGGAATAAATATTTTTTTCTTTCTTTCACTGTTAATGTCTAAGATGTAGAGGTAGATGCAATTTGAACGAACACACACACACACACACACACACACACACATGCTGCAAAAGGCTGTTTTTATTACAGCAGGCTCCACAGGCACAGATTGCACTCTTCACTATCTATTATTATCCGGACATCCAGAAACACAGACAGATGAATGTGTTCAGCTTCAGTGGCGTCCTGCCCGGAGGCGTGGGGGTGGGGGGTGTTTGTGTGTGTGTTGGGGGAGTGAGAAAGAGAAACGCACTCGAATGAGCATTGAAAACCCGTTCTCATATTCTCTCTCTATCTCTCTCTCTGTATTAGGGTGGTGAGCGGCTCTCGGGACGCGACGCTGCGTGTGTGGGATATCGACTCGGGTCAGTGTTTGCACGTGTTGATGGGTCACGTGGCGGCAGTACGCTGTGTACAGTACGACGGACGCCGTGTGGTCAGCGGAGCCTACGACTTCATGGTCAAAGTCTGGGACCCTGAGACGGAGACGTGTTTACACACACTGCAGGGACACACCAACCGTGTCTACTCACTACAGGTAACACACACACACACAGAAAGCCCAAATCACATGACTTATTTACACTAGAGATTGGCCGCTACAATTTTTTTTTAATACTGATACTGATTATTCACATTTTTGTGTGTGAGCGGTAACCGATATGCAGATTTATTTATGTATTGTTTTATTTCTGTATTTGATGCAAAATAATTGTAACAAATAAAAACTATTACAAATAGTTTCAAAAAGAAAACTTTGGTTTCTTTTGGTGTGGTTTAGCTAGTTTGTAGTATAGAACTAGTTTGTCGTCTGGATTGTTAGTGACTGATATGTTAACTAAATTAGATTAGTTAAACTAAATTTAAGTTGCTTTAGCTGTAAGCGTTGTTGTTGAGTCGTCGCTCCTCAACATGCAGTAACGCTGGTCGTGAGCGCATTTCTCTCAAAAGGACCAAAAGATGGCACCATATATCGGTGGATCCAATAGTACAAACTGATACCCAATAATGACCGGTCAGTTCTTAGTTCTAACAATATTCCGTCCGGCCTCATTGATATTTATGATTTGTCACACTCCTGCAGACAGATAGCAAAAACTTTAGATGTAATCATTACTAACGTAGCGCTAATCCAATCGAAGAATGTTCTTCCCGAAATTGATGATCTAGTTAAAGACAAAAACAAGCTTGGTGTGTGTAATGTCTGCTTTATTATTTAATAATTAATTAATCACATGGATTAAAGCTATTGTGTCATAAGGGTGTACAAACTTTTGCCACTCTGCCAGGAATGTATCGGCTGCCAGTTCGGGGTTTAATTATGACCATTTTTATCTCTTCAGTTTGACGGCATCCACGTGGTCAGCGGCTCTTTAGACACGTCCATTCGCGTGTGGGACGTGGAGACGGGGAACTGCATCCATACGCTCACGGGTCATCAGTCCCTCACCAGTGGCATGGAGCTGAAAGACAACATCCTAGTGTCAGGGAACGCCGACTCCACCGTCAAGATCTGGGACATTAAGACGGGACAGTGTCTCCAAACGCTGCAAGGTGAACAGACACGTTTATCATCCTCTACGCTTTATTCCACAGCTATTCCCTCATTCTCGTTTAACTATCCAAGCAGTTGATGGTTGACGGGGGTCTTGCTCAAGGGGCTGCTTGGTGATGCTGGGATTTGAACTCACAACCTTAGACATTTATACTCAATTATTCGTCAAAGTGCGAGCTGTTGCATAGCATCTGGTGTTGGTTTACTAGCATTAGTGTTCATCACATGATTTAAAGCTGTGTGTGTGTGCGCTCAGTGAGATATGGTTTCTGTTTTATATTTGGGTCACATGATCAGGTTAGCATACTATTAATTACTACACAGTGACGAATCGACGATCAGTCAAGATGCAGCTATGCTGTTTCTTCCGACATATTTGTTGTAGTTGACTTCTCTCTCTCTCTCTCTCTCTCTCTCTCTCTCTCTCTCTCTCTCTCTCAGGTCCTCATAAGCACCAGAGTGCTGTCACTTGTCTGCAGTTCAACAAGAACTTTGTAATTACGAGTTCAGACGACGGCACGGTGAAGCTGTGGGACTTGCGTTCTGGAGATTTTATCCGGAACCTGGTGAGTCTGGAGAGCGGCGGCAGCGGCGGCGTCGTGTGGAGGATCAGAGCCTCCAACGTCAAGCTGGTGTGTGCTGTGGGCAGCAGGAACGGCACAGAGGAGACCAAACTGCTCGTGCTCGATTTCGACGTCGAACTCAAGTGAACTGGACACGAAGTGAAAGAAGAGGAAGAGCGGCGGGGCAACGACGGGGGGGTGGGGTTTACGGAATCGATCCTCCCTGCGCAGCTCCGCCACTGGACCCACCACTGCTCACAGTTCCTGCCATGAATCGCCTCTTTAGTGACCGTTGCTGTTGCGATTTGTTTTTCGGGAAAGGGGGAGGGGTTGTGCTTCTTCAGATAAGGGTGCGGGGCATCATCCATAGTAGGAAGATGAAACAGAAAGTGCGCCTCCTTGCGCAGCTCCAGGACTGGACCCACCATATAGAGGCATCACCTCCTCCATCTTTCAAAGGAGCGGGGCAGGGATGAGGAAGCGAGACCTCTGCATTCTGGGAAGAAAGGCCTCCTCATGCAGCTCCATGACTGGCATCTGCTCTTTTTTGGGGTTCGGTGCAGCAAAGCATTCTGGGATGGAATGAGATTGTTAGTGTTTGTTTTTGTTTTTTTTTTTTTTTTTTTTTTTTTTCCATTTCTTTACTTTCTCACACAGAGACTTGCTGACTTAAGCGTACACACCCCACACATCTTTATCTCCTTCGTTTTCCTTTTTTGTTTGTTTTGTTTTTTAAACCGATGCGAACAAGTCGACACTGTATGCATGACGTGACGGGGAACGATTGCGAACGCGCGCAGGGTTAGAGCTTTTAACAGGATAAACAAAATAAATAGATAAAGAGTTTTGAGATTTAAATGTGAGGAGCACACACACACACACAAAAAACACACACACACACAAAACCACACACAGGACCGTTGTTAGTGTGACAGACAGTCTGCTTTTCTCTGTCTCCTTATCCCCACCCACACGTTTCATTAGTGTTCAGTGCACAACTGTGAATTTCTTTCATTTATCATTCGTTTCGGCTGCGACCTCTGCGACGAGTCTCAGTATTAATGTAAAGCAGCTCCACACACGCCGTTTCCTCTCCTCCTCCTGATTGCAGTCTAAAGCGGTGGCTGATGCAGCAGGAAGCCGTGCGGCTGCAGGTTAACGCCGTGCGTCACGCATGTCTCACTCATTACGTTCGCCTCAATAGACACCGGAACACACGGCGCTAACCTGCACGGTAGATGCCAGTCTCACGCCTCCTGCTTGGAGTGCAGTGGAGGAGTGTGTTCTTTTGTGCTGTTCCACATCCTCAGTGTCATTACTGTTCTTGCTGTTCTCTTCCTCATGTTGACTCAGTACCGGTGTTCATGGGAGGTTCTTCTAAAATTCTTATCCAGGTTGGTTGTGTTTTTTTTTTTTAATAATAATTATTATTATTGTTTTATTTTTAAGCCCCTCAAAGCCCCGCCCCTTCCAGTTCCTGTTCTCCCCGTGGCCAAACTGAACTCAATGCTGCTATAGTCACTCATGCGGGACTTTTTTTTTTTTCTCTCTCTCCACTGGCTGTGACGTTTTAGTCCCAGACGAAATCCTAAATGAATTTAGACTCAAGATATGAAATCGGACTTTCTTCTTTTTTTTTCGACACTGAAACTTGAGCCAAATGTGCCTCTACGAGGCAAAAAGAGCGAGAGGTTCCGACGACTTCTAGACGATGCTGTGTGTGTGTGTGTGTGTGTGTGTGTGTGTGTGTGGGCATCGTTCACACATTCCTTGGAACGGAGGTTCTGTCAGGGACGTGTCGGATGGATTGTTTTTTTGTTTTTTCCTTTGGATCGTCTGGAATTCCGACTCGCTCATTTTTCTGTCTAAAGAGGGACAAACAAACACGTCATCGTAGCCCAGCCCGTCCGTCTCATTCTCGAGTCACACACACACGCTGAACTGTGAAACCTGGTTAAACACTGTATATTACGATAGAAAAAAAAGAAACAATCCTCTCTCCTGTTTTTACTTTTATTTATGGTCTGGTTTAAGAAAATCAGATTATGGAGCTGTTTTTTTTTTTTCCTTTCTTTTCTTTTCTTTCCTTTTTTTTTTTTTTCAGTCCGAACTGCCGGTGTAACAGACAGAGAAAAAATACAGCAAACCTTAAAGGGATTGTCTATTAGAATTTTTATTTTCTTATAACTTAAGTGCAATAAAATGTGGGGTTGTTTATTATCGTTTTTTTTTTGTTTGTTTTTTTCATTTCATTTCAAGCTTCTTTTTTTTGTCACCGTGTGAGTGTCATATGTGCCCAATAAAGCTTCTACGGTTTATTGTACTCATGGAGTGGAAGCTGTTTTCTCTTGTGTGTGTGTGTGTGTGTGTGTGTGTGTGCGAGCTCAACAAGATCACTAGCTTTCCTTCTAATCACTCTGAGCTGCAATTTTCACCAGTACACTTTCTGTTGCAAGCTGATTGGTCAACAGCAGCCAGGTTGATGTGACAAACTAGAGAGAGAGAAAAAGAGCGAGCGAGAGAGAGGGGAAAAGAGAGAGAGAGAGCGCGAGCGAGAGAAAAAGAGAGAGAGAGGAGAAAAAGAGAGAGAGAGAGAGAAAAGAGAAGTAAGAGAGAGAAAAAGAGCGAGCGAGAGAGAGAAAAAGAGAGATAGAAAAAGAGAGAGAGAGAGAGCGAGAGAGAGAAAAAGAGCAAAAGAGAGAGCAAGAGAGAGAAAAAGAAAGCGAGAGAGAGAAAAAGAGAGAGCGAGCGAGAGAAAAAGAGAGAGAGAGAGAGAGAGAGAGAGCGAGCGAGAGAAAAAGAGGAGCGAGAGGGGAAAGGAGAGAGAGGAGAGAGAGAGAGAGAGAGAGATAGTGGGGGAATGGTAACCGTGGGGTTTAATGGATCAGCTGACCGAACGGCCAACAAAAACAAACTATTAATATTACTGAGATTTT
Organism: Bagarius yarrelli; assembly: GCA_005784505.1. NCBI lineage: Eukaryota > Metazoa > Chordata > Actinopteri > Siluriformes > Sisoridae > Bagarius > Bagarius yarrelli. Next base: position 102,776 of record VCAZ01000226.1, read on the forward strand.
TTTTTTAATAATAAAAACCCACTTTTTTCCCCGAAGAGATAACGAGCGTCTCCGGTCACATGTTTGTGACATAGCAGGTTCTGCTCCCTGCCAGTGGAAACACCAGTCGGTCCTGACCGGGTGTCAGTCCTGCTCCGGTATCAGCCCAGTGGAGGAGCACCAGCATTTCTCTGCTGTAAGAGTTTACTAAACATGAGGTTTCTTACAGAGCTGGGAAACATCTGCACTCCACTCCATCATTAACTAAAGATCACTGACATCTGGAGTTCCCCCTTTGCTGGGGTCACATCTGGTTTAGAACCTGGAGAGAAACATATAAAACATCAGCTGCTTAAGTAAAAGTCAAGTGGATTTCAGATGACACATATGCACTAATATTTCCTAACTCGAGTGGTGTTTGTTGTCTTTTTTTTTTTTTTAATTGTGTAACATTTATTCCACTTTGTTTCTAATTTAATGCCCAAACGAACATATATTCAATGTTGTGGAAACGATGTTCCGTGTTAGTTCTGGGAACGTAATACCAAATGTTCCAAAAACATCATAAGGACGTTCCAATAAAATTGTTCTCTGAAGCTTTTCTTTAACTACACAACAACATATAGTAACTATTAATAACATTATGGAAACATTCCTTGAACGTTATTTTAAGAACGATTTTTACATGGATAAGCTACTGTTAAACTGCAGTGACGTCAGTTTCCTGTTTGACCTTTGATGGTTGAAGACCAGTGCATTCGAAACCAACAGAAAAAGAACTTCGCTAAAAATATAAGGAAAAAAAAACGCTGCTTTCTGTGGTCTCTGCCGCAGGAGCTGATTTCCTCGAGCGCTCTTCTCGCTCTCTTCGCGCACTCTTCGCGCACTCTTCTAGTTTGTGAAAGTCGTGAGGTTCCTGGAGAAATTTGTGAGCTCAGTCGGGATTATTTCCAGCTCCTTCCATCTGTTCTGCTTCTTTTTTTTCAGCAGTGAGGAGTGAAGCCAGGCTTTAAGCTTGAGTTTAAATATTCACCCCATCCTGCAGGATTCTTCCCAGACCGACGGCGCAGGTTTAATCCCACACTTCCTGAAGCACCGTAAATGTTCCACTGGAAGACTCACATCTTTTAGAGAATTATTTTATAGTTTTATATTTATATTTCTGGTATTAAGCAGACACTCTTATCTGGAGTGACTTACATTTATCTCATTTATCCAGCTGAGCAGTTATGGGTTAAGGGCCTTACTCAGGGGCCCAACAGTGAGGGCTCTGTGATGCAAGTATAGACAAGTTGGGAGAAAAAGACGGTATTTGATGTAAGCAGTTGGAAGATAAACTTACGAGCTGATTAGTGATCGTGTGTGTGTGTGTGTGTGTGTGTGTGTGTGTGTGTGTGTGTGTGTGTGTGTGTGTGTGTGTGTGTGACTCCAACTGCAGCTTAGTATGTTATTGTTTCTATAGAAACAGTTTAGAGGCTGGAAATTGTGGACATGTTACATTACAAACTGTCTGTTTTTTTTTTTTCTTCTTGTAGTGCTTCTTGGACACATTGTTTTAGAGGACTCAAGAGGGACACACACACACACACACACACTCAGATGCCAATCAACCTACAGCACAATCAGCCTGAAGCTCAGGCGGAACATGGAAACACACACACACACACACACACACACACACACACACACACACAACACACCACACACACACACACACACACAGACATGGCAGAGACAGAATTCAAACTTTCAGCCCTGATGGTGTGTCACAGAAACATCTGTCATTTAATTTTCCTGCCACAGAAACGAGTCCAGAATTTTAGATCGGATTCTTTCTATTCAGTTTAATTTCTATTTAAACACAGACATCGTCTCATCATAGCAGATTTACAGAAAATCTGATGGGAATTTTTTTTTTAATGACATAAAATTTCCATTAAGTGAACCTGAAGCAATAGTGCCCCCCCCCACACACACACACACACTCTCTCCTCTCTCGCTCTGTCTCTCCCCCATTTCATCCCTCTGTCCTATCAATAAAGTCTTAAGGAGGAACACACCCTAATGTGAGTAACAGCAGAGTGTGTGTAGATAAGGTCCTATACACACACACACACAGATGTTTCAAAAAGAATTGTAACCTGGAGCTTTCAAGCATAATTAGGCGAATTAGGCGATTTTGCTACGTTAATTAGAGTTTTAACGACGGTCAATGCAATGTAAATAATTTTTTGCTGGGAACAAACAAACTGTTAGTAATGCAGGACTGTGAATAGCTGATGGTGATGAGTTAGCGTTACGGCTAGCTAAGATGTTGACTGTTAAAAAAATGCAACAGATGAACAATGAATCTGAGGTTAATTTGGGTTTATTATCACTAATTAAATCATCAAGATCATTATTTTAATAATTCAGTCATTTATAATTAATCGGATTCGGAGATAAAGTCAGTAAAATTGATGTTATCCTCTAGAGGGAGCCAAAGGGGACACAATAAAAGGCAGGACTAACATCGCATCCAGCTGAGGCAGGAATGAGACTCTTTGATATAAAAAAAAATAACATTTTGCTAACAACAACAACAATAGTGGGAGGACACGTAGAGAATTTACACCCAGCCAATTAGAGCTCGTCTTTAAATCACATGCTTTTTAAAATTTTACAGACCTGCATACGCGCACACAATTATTACAGTTATTTTTTTGGAATAGTGCGACTAACCGGTTATATTTTGTCATTAATTTGTGTTATATATTTAACTTCTTAGTTAAGATGGACAGTGCTTTCTCCTCTGAAATAACCGGCTACAACTGGATTTAATACTAATTCCTGTCTGCTGAAACCATCAAATATCCAGTGATGGAAACTGGACAAGATCAACCATAACAACAGGGGGCAGTAATGGCTCGAATGGTTAAGTTGCTCATCTGAAGCCTAGGAAGATCTGGGTTCAAGCCCCACCACCACCAGCCTGAGCTGCTGAGCTGAAGACCAGAAACACTTGGGCTCAAGCCCAACCACTGGCACCGTTGGGTCCTTGAGCGAGAGAGTCCTGCTCCAGGGGCGCTGTTTCATAGCCGACCCTGCGCTCTGACCCCAACTTACTGAGATATAATTATATCCTATATATAGATATGCGAAGAAAGAATTTGTGCTGAATTTATTGTGCTGTAAAAAATTATATGCGACAAAATAAAGGCATTTACATTTGCAACAGCTCAGAACAAGACGGCAGTCAGACACAGCACATCCGGATGGATCATGAAGAAGATTTCTCTGTAGTAAGCAGCCGAGTTGTTTCCTGTTTCCTGCTTGTTTTCGCATCAATGTGGAAAAAAAGCATCTGTTTATTACAGAGCCTCTATTTCAGACAGACAGTTTATGACCGCACGTCGTTCTAACCTTCATGATGTCCAAGTTGAGTAAAACATCTGCACTGTAATCACTGCCGAACTGAGCAACCAGCGAACATCAGCAACTTCTCTGTTTCTCTGCTGACCGCTGCAGGAGGCCAGGGGAGGCGGACAGCTTTGTATAATGAAGCTTTGAAAAAAAAGAGGATTTACGTTTGTCCCGGGCGGCGCCGATATCTTCTTACCGCAGGTTTACGCAGATTTAAATCAAAGAAATGAGTGCAGAATTAAATGGACCAAAACGGATCTGGATTCCTGCTTTCTCTCTCCCACATAATCCAGAGATATTCTTCATTTCCTGTCTTTATGTTCACAAAACGCCAAACACAGCTACACTCTGTACACTCTTCCTCTACATCTTTATTAGAAACCACAGCGCATCATCTGGAAACATTAGTTACTCATTTACTCCAAATAGATGAGATATTATGGGATATAAATAGAAAAATGGCTACCAGTTTAGCTCCCACAAATTGGTTAGTAAATATTTAGTTTAGGATAAATACATTTATTATATTATACATAAAAATGTAAAAATGGATTGGGGCAGTTGGGTCGACACACACTGATGACATCAGATGGTTATGATTGGTTAATTGAAATGTTGATTTGAGGGTTTCAGGTTCAAATCTCAGTCGAGGGTCTATTTTAGTGTCTTTACTTTCTCCAAATGTTTCAGTAGACTGTATTTGAAAGATGTCCTTATCCAGAGAGTCTCTGTTAAAGAATATATCAGGGGTCACCAAACTGTCCTTCCGAGTTTATTTCCAAACCTTTTCATACACATCTGAACTTGCTAATCAAGGTGTTGCCTTGTATGCTTAAAACTTACACGCAGGTGTGTTGAGGTAAATTGGTGCTAAACTCTTTAGGACACTGGTACTCCAGGACAGAGTCTGTTGACCCTGGAATATTAATACTGGTAAAAGTGCTAGAGGTATTGGAGAAAATGGCCGTCTTTAGTCGTGTCTTGGAGACAGTCAGTCCACAATTCATTCCACCGTCTGAAACAGAGAGTAGTCTTAAGGCACACCTACCTTTTCCCTCCATGTCCCTATGTTACAGTGGTAGTTACCCTATCCCGTATGACGCCCCAGGTTCAAATCTCATCTCTGGTGGGGGTTTTTTATATTAAAAACAGTAAAGTGAAAAGTTCATTAAAACAGTTTATGTATCTGAGATCCTGCAGCTCTTCTGGATTATAGTTACCTCAGGGTTGCAGGGTGTGAAGCATCAACAGTAATGGCAGCTATTAATCGCGTGTGACTTCCTGTGGGTTACTGAATTTACAGCTAATTTATATTAAAGAGCTTTCTGATTTAAGTTATATGAATAAAAAGATAAACATACTTTAAAAGATGAGCGTAGGAGATCTGTGTCTCTGAGCTGAGAGGTTGCTGTTTGAACCCCAGCCAGTTCTTCATTTCTACTCATCCTCTTCAGTTATTTATTGAGTCCAGTGTCCCATAAGCAGGACCATCACTCATGATCCTGTGGGGTGGTAGATCTCACATTCTCTTCTGATTCAAATCCAACATTTGACATAAATTATGGATTAAAAATACAAAAGGGAAAAGATCTTTGAAAGATCTGACACATATGAGATACTGTGGATGAGTCGGAAGCTCTTTACCGCTGTCTCCAAAGGTTTCTGGTTCAAACTCCACCAAAAGCTTATTTTAATCTCCTGCTCACAAGTGCTGTTCAGTCATAAAATAAGACCAACCTGTGAAGCAGTTGTTAGTTTTATATTCATTAATAGAAGAAGAAGTTTCCTGGTTTGATGTCATGCTTTTTGCAACCCTTCTGGGGTTTGAACCCGCAACCTCTCGAGCCGCAACTAGATGAGGATTAGGAGGTTGCTGGTTTTTATCACCATAGTGTTGCAATGTGCTAAACTTTAACTAGAAACACTAAGGTGAATAAGAAAGGTCCAGGACATGGTGGAAAAAGGAGTTTTGGAGGTATGGGATGTCCTGAGACTTGAAATAACCAAGACTGTGGCAATGTTGAGTATGGAAGAAGCAGGAAGACAAGGCATGAAATGAGGTAAGCGGTTGCTGGCATAACCCCAGATAATAAAAGATGGTGGTAAAGGATGGCTGGATGGTACAACCTGAGAAAATGGCGTCTGGTTCAATCTTTTAAAGATGGTGGGAGAGGCAGTTTCACCTAAAGCTAACAAACATTAGAGAAGTTAAGCAAAAGTGAGCTGTGAAACTTAAACTTAATTTTTTTTTTATCTACCTACCCACTATCATTACTCATTTACCTCAACGCTCCATCTGAGTCTCTGCAACTCCTGCCAGTTCACAGAGCCCTAAACCTTCCAGTATTTATATCTTACAGCAGATGGCTGGGAGTCGAACCAGCCTTTCACTCGTTCAGTTGAGCCACAGAGTCTCACGCTTCCAAACAGGTTGAAAGAACTTTTTACTTTTCAGGTTCTTAGTCTATCGTTAAAGGTTCAGCCGAGGCTTAAACCAGAGACCTCCCACACCAGAGCAAAACAGGGACCATGGTTGCTTAATTACTCAGTAATACTAATCAGCAGTATCAAATAGCAAATCTGCAGTGGTCAGAGTGACTAGACAAAGATGACCACCGATGAGCCTTGAACCAACAACCTGCACCTTCAGGACCACAATTGAAGGACAGTGCTGCACTACTACACTAGTGTACTGCACATTCAAGATAAGCAATACACACTACTGTGTATAAAGATAGTTCTGTTTTACATACTAACAATTTAATAAGGGAATCATTTGGCAGTAGCTCATGAGTTTATTTCTCCATGTCGCCCCCTGGTGGATCTCCTTTTAAAATCTCAAATATTATATTTTGATTACAGTCCATTACCTTATGGGACAGACCTGTCTATGTACTACTTCCACAGTCTGGGACGAGTTTTTGTAGGAGTAGTAAAAAGGACAGAATTAAGAAGAGGGTGAACTTTTAAGACATGAACTTAGTTCAGCACTGACAGGACCATCGTCTTGTATGTGTCTAATGTACAATAAGATAAAAAGAGTAACCCAAACAACAAAACTGTCAGTGCTCTCAGGCTGAACGCTGATAATATGGCGTGGAGCTCGTCAGGATGGGGATCAGTAATTACCGCTCGCTCAGTGACTCAGCCCTTCCTCTAATGTTAAATTTAGCCCCCTGTCGTTATGCGACGTGAGGCTTTAAGTTATTTGCTTATTTATTTATGCATGTATTTATTTATTTATTTCCGTCGCTGAAGCCTGTTATTTGTGGCAGGTCGTAAAAGACATCGGGTTCAGCAGTGACGCACGTGGACAGAAATACATAGCTGAGGTCAGCATGGAGACATAAACTTACCCACAACCGCAAGCGACTCGGCCTGTGAATGTTAAACACACACCACGTATCCCAGCCTACCCTGCGGCACAGACTGAGTCACTCATGGAGGATCGTCGGTCGGTATCCCTGTCTGTCTCCTGAAAAGGACATCAACAGAAATGATTATAAATCGCTCTGCAATCACTGAGGTGGAGACTCTTCTGTACAGTAGGGTACAGGATGGTGGATAAGGATATGGAATTTCGTCATGGTAACGGAAGAAGCTTTGTAATAAATGCTAAGTGCTCGGATAGTTTACACACAGTAATAATTACAGCTTCAGGGCAGTTTGAGACACAGCTCATGTTTAAAGCGGTAACAGTTCGATTATGTAATTGTGCTGATTTGCAATTAATAAAAGTGTGTCTATGTGTGTGTGTGTGTGTGTGTGTGTGTGTGATAAAGAATCAGTATAATAGTCTGTAATTTGCCCATTTATATGCAGAGAAATCCACAGAGGACAAGTGAAGAGAGGATGACGAGAGGATGAGAGGCTGAAAGTCCTGCTGAGAAAGAACGTCCTTTACTTATATAACACACACTTTCAGATCTGTTCAGTTTGCTTTAGGGACAAAAGTGTATGACTGTGAGTATGTGTGTAGGAGAGAGAGAGAGAGAGAGAGAGAGAGAGAGAGAGAGAGAGAGGCGCACAGGAGGAAAGGCTCCCGATTGACATTCATATGCTGCCTCCATGAAGACTACAGCAGCGATTTGGCCAACAGCTGAGCAAGAGCCAGACAGGAGAAATTAAGTATAGATAGATAGATAGATAGATAGATAGATAGATAGATAGATAGATAGATAGATAGATAGATAGATAGATAGATAGATAGATAGATAGATAGATAGATAGATAGATAGATAGATAGATAGATAGATAGATAGATAGATAGATAGATAGATAGATAGATAAAATGTTAATTAATAGATAGACTTTAGTGTAGAAGTGTAAAAAGAGGATAATCAGTGGATTAGTAGAATGGTGAATAGGAAAAAAAGGTTTGATGGATGGATGGATGGATGGATAAAGGGATGGATGGATGAATGGATGGATGATGGATGGTGGGTAGATGGATTGATTGGATAGAGGAATATGATGGATAGGAATGATTCAATTAGATGGATAGTAGATGAATGGATGTATGAATCGATAGGATTGAATGGATGGATGAGGGATTGGGATGAAATGGATGATGGATGGATGGATGAATGGATGGATGGATGAATGGATGGGTATGGTTCAGGCCACCAGTTCATTATCTAAGCACCATGTGCCAATTCACCTGCATCCTGTTCACGCTTTAGAAACACCGAAAACACCAGCAGCAGTTAATATACTGGAAGTGATGCGCTCATCAGTGTGACACCTTTATGAAGTGCTGAAGCAGAATATCTGGAAATTCATAGACTGTTCAGATCAATGGCCACTACCTTCATCTGTATTTCTATTTAAAAACACACACACACACACACACACACACAGTCCACGCAGCTCTCCTCGCTGATTTCAGCTTTCACAGCATGTGCTCCTTAAACAGATCGAAGGGGAACAAATGATATTAGTTTTGCAGTCCTGCAGCGGCCCATGGATGGAAAGCATCAAATCTATAAAATACACTAAGACCAGACGACTAACAGAACTGACAGGTAAAATCTGGGGATTAATGAGGAAATAATTAATCACTTGCTGAGTTTAAGGGATGAATAAATAATTTAAAGCATTAGAATAAAAATTGACTTTAACATTGTCATTCATACACACACACACTTATAAACACACACAAGCACGGCATACATTGTCTATAAAAAAATTTGTGTATTTACATCTAAATAGCTGTTATGATTTCATGTATTCGTTTAATGCATCTTCTGTGTCTCTTCTCTTTATGGCTTTTATTCAATCAGCCAATCGGGTCGCAGTTTTAGCATCTAAAACAAATGGTGACTTAGACTGTCTGTTTCTTTAATGTGGAACTTCCTAGAATTTTCACTAGAGATCGACCGATAATCTTAAATATTTTTTCCTAATATTTAAGCTTCCTTTCATTATCAGATATCGGGTTCGTAATATCGGATCCACCGATAGATGGTTTTAAATACTGCGTTTATGACCATTATTACAGCACTGCATTCAGAGAAGAGACGATTGAACAACAGCATTCACGAGTTAATTAATCCGATTTGCTTTATTGAACATGTCAGTAAATAATACACTACACTACAACCTACTTTGGTTAACCGAGAGACTAAAACCCACTAGATTATGATATTTTTTTTAATTCTTTATTTGTTTTGCTTTTATCTAACGAAAACCCTTTACTGACAGATCACTTTGTTGTTGTAGTTTGACCTTTGTGTTTTATTTATTTTAGTTTCAGACTCCACTCATTTATGTCGGTGGGAAATTAAGGGTAGTTTAAAGGTAGTACAACGAGAGTATTGTCAGTGTTAATAAATAAAAGTTTGTCCTCTGTAGACCTGCGCTTTTTTTCTATGGGATGTCCTGAAATCATACACTTGCACATTTCTACACTGATTCATTTTAAGTCTGTATTTCTGTATTTTTTGGGTTAATAGTTGTTAATAATTACATGGGATGATTATATGTTATAAAGCTTTAACTGAAAAAGAGTGGAAGTGGTAGAGCAGTGGGTAAGGTGTTGGACTGCTAATTAGGGTTTGATTCCCAACACCACCAAGCTACCACTGTTGGGTGTCTGAGCAAGGCCCTTAACCCCCAATTGCTTAGTTGTATGAATGGGATAAATATAAGTTGGGATAAGGGCATCTGTCAAATGCTGTAAATGTAATCAGACAAACGAATGTAAACTCAAACAGACACGAACGAATGGTTCAGCATATTAAATCATCTGATATAAAGCTCAAACTACCAAATCATACATTCTTCAGCACTTAATTATTACTGTTAATTATTACTATTAGTTATAATAGCCGGGTTTCCATCCT